>MU105791.1:302566-493340 GCA_012274485.2 Sinapis alba | reverse complement strand
ACACACAACACTTTTGTATAGAGATGATTTAAATTGACCATAACCCACAAACTGTTATGTGTTTCTCATACTGTGGCTCTACTTCTTGCATCAAGTCCTCTGTTTTGTCTGAATTTTCGTTATCCTATACAATGTTCAGACGAATGTGAACTGTTTTACCATTACTAGGGTTGTGCTGAATGGTTTAGTTCTTGTTTTATATCTTCTCTGTGTTGATAGGTTGAAGGAGGCGTTGGAGAAGATGGGTATATCTTCCCTTTTTCCAGTGCAAGTTGCAGTTTGGCACGAGACAATAGGGCCAGGTGGTTTCGAAAGAGACGTCTGTGTTAACTCTCCTACAGGAAGTGGAAAGACTCTCTCTTACGCTTTACCAATTGTCCAGACCCTTTCCTCTCGTGCTGTTAGATGCCTCCGTGCTCTAGTCGTATTGCCCACTCGTGATTTGGCCTTGCAGGTAGGTTCTTATTCAATCAAAACCAGCCTTATTCGTTGGTTTTAAAGCATAAGAGGTCGTTCTTTTTTTTGGCATTCCTTTGTTTTAGGTAAAGGGTGTTTTTGATGCTATAGCACCATCTGTGGGGTTATCTGTTGGTTCAGCTGTGGGTCAATCTTCGATAGCTGGTGACATCGCACAGCTCATCAACACACCTAAACTCGATGCAGGGATATGCTATGATCCTGAGGATATTATATCACAGAACCTTGAGAGTAGTGCTGTGGACATATTAGTAGCAACACCAGGAAGGTTGATGGACCATATCAACAACACAAAGGGCTTTACGCTTGAGCATTTGCGTTACCTTGTATGAAGAACACACACTTTTGGAACTTCCCTTGTTTAGTTTCCGACTATTTGTTTGATTGATGATGAAGCTAGTTGTTTTCAGGTCGTTGATGAAACAGATAGATTGCTTAGAGAAGCATATCAAGACTGGCTCCCAACTGTTCTGAAACTGACTCAGTCATCTGAAGATGGCTTGTTTCCTTCATCATCTACACCTTTTGTTCCTTCCTCTTTTGGTTCTCTTCAGACTATCCGTAAACAGTGAGTTCCATCTCTCTAGCATCTCCCTTAGACATAATAACTAATGTGATGCCCTACTTCAAATTCTCAGAAGTGTGGAGAGAGGTTTCAAGGGTAAACCATACCCAAGGCTGGCGAAGTTGGCGTTATCAGCTACATTGACACAGGACCCAAGCAAGCTTATTCAGCTTGACCTGCATCACCCTTTATTCATGACAACTGGAGCAACCCGATACAGACTACCCGAGAAGCTGGAATGTCTCAGACTGGTATGTTTAATTATTTGTTACTTTCTCTTCAAGTTTTGTGGTTTAACATAACCCAACATTTCGCTTGACATGTCTTTTTTTTAACAGATTTGTGAAACCGCGCTGAAGCCTGTGTACTTAGTTGGTCTCTTAAAATCATTGGAAGGTGAAAAGTGTATCGTTTTCACATCTTCTGTTGAGACAACTCGTCGTCTATGCAAGCTACTCAACTTCTTCGGTGATTCAATGATAAAAGCAAAAGAGTATTCAGGTGGTCTTAACCAAGCAGTTCGGAGGTAATATTTTGAAATCATACATTTACTAGTGGAACAACACGTACTGTCTTTGGAACCGATAACAGTTCAACTTTTCTCTTTTTTTTTTTTTGGGATGCAGCAAAGAAATAAAGGCCTTTAGAAAAGGAGACATTCAAGTTCTTATTTCATCTGATGCTTTGGCTCGTGGAATGGATGTTGAAAGGGTAACAAATGTGATTAATTATGACATGCCTCAATATCCAAAGACGTTCATCCATCGTGCTGGACGGACAGCTAGAGCAGGTCGTGCCGGACGGTGCTTCACATTACTAGGTGATCATGAGGTAAAACTGAAACACAAAAAATCATTATTTTCTCTATGATTCTGTAAGGTACCTCATTGAACCTTAGTCTCTGTTTGTTTACTTTGGTATGCTATGAAATTTTCAGGTTAGGCGTTTTTCAAAGCTGTTGAACAAAGTTGGGAATGCTTCATGTCCAGTCTATCCTATCCCACCCGATTTGTTTGATCCTGTCCGTGCCATTTACGAACCTGGTAAGCTTCCTATAGCCTTAGCTCTAGGAAACATCAACAACAAATTGACATGGAAAAAAATAGTGGTATATGTAATTAAATTGAGATTCTAAACCCTTTTCTTTAAGTCTAGAAATAAATGAATATTATGAAGCTGTTGTAAAAGCAAAAGATGATGACCTGAATTGGATACTACTGGTTTTGATGAAATAAAATCATTTGCTCATTTTCAGCTCTGGCGAAGCTGAAGGAGTCGGTTGAACCAAATGCACCGAAGAAAAGGAAGGCAAGGAGGAGGTTTTAAGCACAATTCAAGAAGCAGAAACTCGCAAACAAAACGCAACAAAGCATAATTTGGTCTTGGTGTCGCACGGGTCAACTACTCAAACGGGTCGGATTCAGTAGCCTATAAAAAATGCTGACACCTCAAACGCTTCAGAAATTTTGGAATGATTGTTGCTTTCGTCCAATTTTGATGGCGGCTTCAACTGCGCTTCGTATATTTTTAGTGTCGAGAGGATATGTTGCTCACTTCATTTTTTCAGTCATCGAAAATCCCTATTAACAAATTTTGCTAGGCCTGGGCGTTCGGGTATCCATTCGGGTTAGGTTGGCTATTTCGGACGTTCGGATATTTCGGTATAAGGATATAAAAATCCGCTTGGGTATTTTTTTCATTTGGATCGGGTTCGGATATTTTCACTTCAGATTTGAATAGTTTCAGATATATTCAAATTCCAAACATTAAAAAAAAAAATGCATATTTTGTTGTCTTCAAATCGTTCATGGTAATATAAATAGTCTAGCAACACATGAAATGAAAACAACCACAATAATCCGTCCAAAAACATAGTAAAAACATCAATAAAATTTTAGATTAAACAAATAAACTGAAGCGAAAAGAGTTTTTACTTCAGTTTTTACTTCCAAACATAGATTTCCAAACATAAATAACGATGCAAACCAAAATAAAACAGATTTAAAAATGTTAACTCAATATAAATATTTTGAATAAAATGAAAGAAGTAAACTACAAATATAGGGTTTAGTGTCCATATGTTCGGATATCTTCGGATATCCATTCGGATTTGGATATTCAATCCCTCTTAATTTAATATCCATTCGGGTATTTTGTTAATTCGGTTCGAATTTCAGTTTGGATTTTTTGGATCGGATCCGGATTCAGGTTCAGATATCGGTAAAATGCCCATCCTTAGATTTTGCCGAAGGAAATTTGGTTTATTATCAAATTAATGTTATCAAGAATAAAAAACCTATCAAATTCTTTATATTTCACAAAATAATGAAAACACTTAAAGATTGTAATTTTTGCATAAACTTTTTTTCAATTCGACACAAAGTTACCATCATTGGAAACAAATCTTCTGATCTCTAATCAATCTCTTCAATCGTCTCTTTATATTTCTTACCTCCGATGTTGATCAATCACTTGTCGTACATATTGCTTCAAATTTCGCTGATAGATGATGATATATAGCTTCTCATTCTTTAGAATTTCATTCACATGTAATGGTACAATGCATACTTTAATGGAATGGATCATATAGGTGAAATGTAGCATGCTTTTATTTGAATTGGTTATACCTATTAAACTTGCAAAAATTGCAAAATGCAATTTGATTATCTCCTCAGCCATCCACACACGTGTACATTTTAGAATGTTTTTCATTTTTCTACTTAATGACGATTGATAGCATTTATAATTCTAATCTGAAACATCGTAGATAGATTTTCATGTACATGCAATCCAATGATGTAGTACGTATGTAAATGGAATGAATCATACATGTAAAATAGTAGCACACTTCTTTTATTTGCGGTGGCAATACCATACGAACTGGAAAAATTTGTAAAACCCAGCTTGGTCACCTCTTCAATAACTCACACAATTGTAGATTTTACACTGATTTCCTTCTTTATACTTATGAAGATTGTGTTTTAAATTTCAAATCAGTTTAATAAACATTATAAAATAGTATACCATTATACTATATACTATCAATAAAATATCATCTCTTTATTACCGCATAACCGCTAACGATGAAGGCAAAACCGGAACAACTGACATATAATTACTATCCACTTCATTATCAAATTTGCATATTTTCTTAATATCTTTCAACAATTTGGTCATTTAGTAAATTTACCATTTTTCCAATGAGCTGTTGATAGTATCCTTGTTGCTTAAAATATATTTAAAACAAAATAACAAAAGAGTGAAAACATTGCTCTTTTT
This sequence comes from Sinapis alba, assembly GCA_012274485.2. Lineage (NCBI taxonomy): Eukaryota > Viridiplantae > Streptophyta > Magnoliopsida > Brassicales > Brassicaceae > Sinapis > Sinapis alba. The sequence goes on along the minus strand of MU105791.1, from coordinate 489,019 downwards.
TAGGAGTGTTTTGGTTTTTCTTCATAATCATTTGGAATGTGAATAAAATTAAATTAAAACATCAGTAATTCTAAAGTACAAAATAGGCTTTATTAGCAACTTAATGTAAAAAAAATATTTTTCCAAATTTGTCACAACTTCTGGAGAACAAACAAATAAATAAGCACATCTCTTCTAGTTACACACATAAGGAGTCTCATTGTATTTATCATTGAGAACTTGACATGCCAATTCTAATATGTTTGGTAAAATAGTCATATCTAATTAAGTAGAACACATGTAACTAGAACAATCAAGTTAGTAACAAAACCATAAACTTAAGTAGTGCTCTAACTCTATAATTAGATTAAGAAACAATATATAATATAATCGATGAGTACAAAATCAAGTCAAGAAAAATATTAAGCTCAAGTATTGTATCCTAACTCTATAAGAAGATTAAGTAGTGCTCTAACTCCATAATTAGTACCTACACAATAAGCTTAAGTAGTGACATACCTCCATAATACGATAAAAATTCAATTTATAATCTAGACAATATGTATGACAATCAAATAGTGTGTCTTTAAGTCTATAATTAGATTAAGAACCAGATAGTCTAGTCTTGAATGTTTTAAAAACCTCATAGACAAAACTAGGCCTGGGCGTTCGGGTATCCGTTGGCGTTCGGATCGGGTTTTTCGGATTTCGGTTCTTTTTTATAACACCTCTTAGGTCCCATTCTAGTAAATTTGCAAGTACGGGTCGGGTTCGGATATAACACATCGGGTTCAGATCGATTTTGTATCACATCCTAAAACCCATAAAGTAACCATATATCATTCGGATTCGGGTGATATCGGTTCGGTTCGGATATACCCGAAATAAAATCTAAAATTTTAAAGCAAAACATAAGAAATATATACTTATTTATATATAATTAAGTATTTAAGGTATTTATTGTAATTTTAAATACTTATTGTTAGATACCATATCAAAATAAATATGAAATTGAATATTTGAAGTATATATTTATGTTTCATATAATTATATTGTACAGTAGTTTGGACATTCGGATCAGTTTCTTCGGATATTTTTTTGGATTTTTCGGTTTTTTCGGTTTTTTGGGTTACCCGTTCGGGTTTGGTTAATAACACTTCGGGTTCGGATTTTTTTTGTACCACCTTAGAAGATCCATTCGGGTATTTTTTACATTTCAGATCGGGTACGGATCGGATTTTTCGGTTCGGATTTGGTTCGGATTTCGGGTTACGAATTTTATGCTCAGGCCTAGACAAAACAAATACTGCAGGACAATAAAGTTACAAACAAATATTGAAGCTTCATGTAGTGTCTTAACTTTATAAATAAGACTCTACTCAAGTTATTAGCAAAAATAATTAAAATCATTTGAAACATGACTTTTTCTACCATACTTAGATGAGATTGTACTTTTTAAAATCCTAACAACTTTATGTGAAGAAATTAACCATCACAGCTTTTATAGCCACATAAACTATGTCATGTGCATCTCATTTCTTTTGACAATTTTCAATATTCGTCCAGCCAATTTGCGTTTATCCTTTAGTTTAGTAATAATGTACTAGAACCACTTTAGAATATACATTGTCTTTAATACATCAGACCAAAACATTTTTGTATGTTTCTTTAAGTTTTTCCGGGTTTGCTAGCATACTTATCTTAACAATTTATATATTTCTAATCTTGTAAATATTTCCAAAAATTGAATTGTTCACTCACTCTTTTTCCATTGTTTTGAGAAACTTAAATCGTACATGAGAGCCACTATCGTACATTGGAACAAATATCAAGAACTAGATACTTTGTGTGTATTTTGTGTGTTTTGATAGATTTAATGATTACAAACCAAATCAAACTTTGACTCTCTGTTTACAACTAATCGTGTAAGAGTTAAATGTGCATGGATCTAAGCTTCAACAAACAAAATTGAAACTTTATGTACCACTTATTTTATATTTGGTTTGTTATAGATATTATTTGTGTTGAATTCATTGCAAATTGCACGAAAACATGTTAAATGGTAGAGGTATAATATGAGATTTCTTCATTGAATTTTGCATATGTTGTGAATATTGAAATTGTAACATAACATGCATGTTTCTTATTTTTTTCATTTACAAAGATCTCACTTACAACAACTTCCCTGAAAATTCGACCACCACAATAGTGTTTTAGAAGTTTAATGCAACTCATATTCATGGTACTTTTATGCAACAATAGTGTTTTAGGAACTTTTGTTACTTAATAACTAAAAGTAAAATTATGTATATTATGTTACAATTTCAATATTTTCTGTCTGAAGAGCTTCAGATGTTCAAAAGTAAGATTATCTAGGAGAAATTTGATATCAAAACAAACAACATTTCTATTACGACAATTCTCTTAAATAACTATTTTTAAATTTTTGTCACAAAAATAACACTCAAAATATAAAATGACCAAAATAGATTTTTTTTTTCTGAAAATTTGAGTTTTTTTTTTGTTTTTTTTGAAATTTGAAATCCTAACCCCAAACCCACCCTTTAACTCTAAACCATAAAGTTCAAATTAGTTAACCCTAGGGATATAAATGCATAAAAATGAATTTTATAGTTTCTAAAAAAAACATTTTGGTCATTTTCTTCATTAAAAACTATTTTTGTGACAAACAAACTAAAAAGAACTATCTAAGGGAATTTCTCTTTCTATTATCTAGTCGAGCTTATATTTGGCACTTCTTGTTTATATATAAAAGTTCTATTTCTATTATCTAGTCGAGCTTATATTTGGCACTTCTTGTTTATATATAAAAGTTCTAGTGGCCTCCATATTAAATGCAGTGGAGATGAGGTAATTGTCAACATGAGATTCGATTATATTAGATTTTTATATATACATTACTTATTAAAATTTTCTTAATTTTGTCATCTATTTTATCTTATTTTCTAATCAATTAAAAGAGTAAGACTTTTTCATAATGGTAACTATTCCTTTAATGAAATATCATAAAATTAGTGCACATAATAAAATAATTGGTAAATAGAAAAGTAAGTAAATATTAAGTAAAAATAAGCAAAGTTTAATTATTTTGGAAACCTATAATATTATAAAAAGGAAGGGGTCATCAGATAGGAGCGAAAGACTATGCTACAAAACTGTAATCATGGAGATTATTTTCATCTGAACTATGCATTATTATTCATCACTTGACCCTTCCTCCTACTGAACCAAACAACAAAAGAACTAATAGATCGACCTCATTGAGAAGATTAGGCTTATCAACAGGGATTAATTCAGACATATGCTTGTCTTAATCGATTTAATCATCGGCCAATTAAATGAAAATGAAAACAAAACATACAAAAAGGACTCAGAATATGGGTGGTGATATAACAGAATGGTCGGCAAATAGGCTTTTTAAGACCAATATTACGACGAACGAGACCTTTCAATATCAATCGTCACTGTCCCAACAAAACATGAACTGATTCACAAAAAAAAAACATTTTTTTTAATCTAAGGGAATTGAATCTCAGTAAGCCAGCGTTTTTCACATCAAAGTAATTAAACTCAGACGGTAATTCCATATTTTAGCAATAATCATCATCAATTCAATTCCCACTAATCAAAAATCAAAGAATGTAATCGCCGAAATGGCTCCGTAGACCACAAGAATAAAGATCTACAGGTTCCTATCAGAATAGCGAAACACAAACATCTGTTTTAGTCCAATGTAGCATCAAAGATCATAGCCCATAAGCTATCGTCGACGTGGCATCGGACAATTTAGTAAAAAAAAATTAAAAAAACCCTCAGAAACCCGTTTAAAATCAACCACACAGAAACGAACACAGAAACGGTGGGAAGTACGGTCAAGATAACCCAACCGGGTCCGGTTAGCTTCGAACACGATTCGTAAAACGGACCCGGGTTAGGATACGCGTACGGTCATGGGGTGAAGACTAAACGGGTGATTGAGAAATCGAAAACCGGATGCAATCCTCGATTCAGTCCGCCGCTGCGTTTAAAGTGTCATACGGCACTTCCTATCTTTTGGGAATTCTTCTTCATCGGGCTATTTTATATCAAAACTAAGAAACTTTAAACACACAATCGAGTACGAATAAAGTGAAAAGGAGAATAAGAAGATTAAGAAAACTATGAAGAAGATAATAGAGAGAGGGACGAAAATGCTCAATTTATATAGAGGGATCCTAGGCGGCGTAAATCAAAACCCTAATAATACCCCTTTTTTTACCCTAATAATACCTCTTTCTTTTTTAACACAGCCGTAACAATAGTAATACATATAAATATTTTTTAAAAAAATCCTTATGATAATTTATACAAAATAGCACCTAAATAAAAAAATAAACAAAGTTTTTTTGAAGGAGTTAAATAATTTTTTTTATCCATATGATTAAATAAATATTTTTATTCATAAGTTGAATTAATATAGACTTAAGATTTAGAGTTAAATGTGAGGTTTAGGGGTGAAATTTTATTTTGGGCAATTCTCTTAAATAATTTTTTTTAAGTTTTTATCACAAAAATAGCCCTCAAAAAATAAAATGACCAAAATAGACTTTTTTTTTGAAATTTTTATTTTTGTTTACTTTTATTTTGAAATTTGAAACCCTAACCCCAAACCCACCCCTTAACTCTAAACTCTAAAGTCCAAATTAGTTAACCCTAGAGGTATAAATGCATATAAAATACATTTTTAGCTTATAAAAAAACATTTTGGTCATTTTCTTCTTTAAAAACTATTTTGTGACAAACAAACTAAAAGGGGATATCTAAGGGAATTTCTCTTTTATTTTTCTAAAAAAAAATATAAAAAAATTCAAAATAAATTAATGTATTTTGGTCATTTTCTTTTTGAAAGCTATTTTGGTGACAAAAACTTAAAAATAGCTATTTGATAAATACAAACATATAATACAAAAACCTAACATCCTCTATTTCTTTCATTTAGGGATTGTATAACGGACCACTATGGCCTTGTTCGTTTGCTGGTTGCTAGCGTCATCGACTAGTTCCAACGTCTAAACATTGTTCGTTTGGTGGTCGTTGGTTCTGCGACTGATCGTTTGCAACCAAATATTAGCGTTTAGTGTTTTAAAATTTTGATCGCTGAAAATTTCAGTGTTATGACCAAAAAAACTGCGATCAGAAAAAAATAGTGTAAAAAGATAAAAAAAAAATATTTTTGATTTATCTTCAAAATCACAAAACAATACTTTTAACCCCAAAGCTCCTCACACATCTTTTCATTATGCCTCTCTTCATCATCTCTCCTTCTCATCTCTCTCACACCGGCGATAGAAAGATCTCTTTCTCATTATGATTCAAAATCTTTTTCTTTTAAACTTTTGGGAAATTTTGATTTTCGACCTTTCACTTAAGAGATTTAGGAGGGTTTATTGCTAGTGAAATCAATGAAATGGGTTTATTGCTAGTGAGATTTGGGAGGATATATTGCTAGTGAAATTATTGAGTTGGGGTTATTGCTAGTGAGATTTAAGAGGATTTGTTGCTTCTTTCATGTTCTAGTGTTCCACAATATGATTCTCTATTGTTCTTACATAAATCATGTGTTTGTGTTGCTCAGGCCGAGATTGCTCAATCTTATGAAATAAGTGGTGCAGCGTGTCTCAGTGTAATATATGTATGTTTACAAGCATTTAATATCTTAACTATATTTTGATCCGCGCAACTGCGCGGTGCATGTTTTACAGTATATACAAATTTTAGAAAACAAAATTTTAACGGTTCCAGTTTTGCTACTTTTGTTTATTGTTTAAACTATGTATTAAGAATTTTACAAATATATATACTTTTGTAATTAAATAATTTTTAACTCAATAATAGTGTATCACTCTTAAATAAGTTTAATAACTCATGAGGTAGATTACTTATATAATTATATAATATTTGTTAAATTATATATTAAGAATTTCCGGGGAAGGTATTTAAAATATACAAAAACAGAATTTAACAATACATAATCTATCTTATATAAATAAATTATATTTTGTTCTTTATTTATTCAAAAAACCTTTAAAACAAAACTATAAAATAATTCTAATAATTTTCCTTAACAAATTAATAATAACCATACAAAACACAAGAATAAATATTGATTTTAGGGCAATTCTCTTAAATAGCCTCTTTTAAGTTTTTGTTACAAAAATAGCCTTAAAAAGGTAAAATGACCAAAATAGACTTTTTTTTTTGAAAATTTGATTTTTTTAATTTTTTTTTTGAAATTTGAAACTCTAACCCCAAACGCACCCCTTAACTCTAAACCTTAAAGTTCAAATTAGTTAACCCTAGGAGTATAAATGCATATAAATGAATTTTTTAGCTTCTAAAAAAAACATTTTGGTCATTTTCTTCTTTAAAAACTATTTTTGTGACAAACAAACTAAAAAGGCTATCTAAGAGAATTTCTCTTGATTTTACTTTGGACCATAATAATCTATGATTTAAGTTAAGCCTATTACTTTTTTTTTTAATATATTGCTATTCATATTTCCAAACAACATTATATTTTTTTTATTACTATTCATGTTTCTAAACATTTCTCAAAGGTACTTATACTTTAATAAGATAGATTTGTGAGATGCTTTATTGTTTTGGGGTCAACAAATAAAATAAATGTTTATGTGTATGCTTTACTTGTGAGATGCTTTATTTTATAAATATTAGTTTTGAGTTTTAGTTAAGACATACAAAAGGAACCAAATAGCCGTTGTTCTCTTAGTCATATTGCTTTGATAATTTGAGTTTATTAGCTTGAAATGTCTTGAGTTTTCAAGTTTATTAACTTTTTATTTATTTAAACAAGAATGGCCATGTGCAAGAAAGTATAAGAACAAAGTGCCTACAAACATGGATATGTTTGAAGCAGAGTTTGGTGATGTTAGTGTGACTGGAGCAGGAAGATGGACTGTTCACCAAGGAGAAGCTAACTTAGATTCTAGAATGGATGCATAAAAGGAAGATGAATCAGATTCAGTTGACATTGATATGCTAGCTCCAAAAGCAGGAACAAGTAGGGCTGGAAAAAGAAAACGTAAAGGAGATGATCAAGAACCTTATGTTGTACGCAATACACTTCTCACAGAGAAAAACAAGGTAGCTGAAAGAATAATACATGTAGCTGAAAGTGATCATCTGATTTTGGAGCGTAATCAGAGATTCCGTACAGATTATGTAGTAGAGATACTTAATGAGTTGCCGAGAGTGATAAAGTGGTCACCATTTTACATTGCTGCAATTAAACATCTCAAATCTGATGATGAAAACAGACACGCATTTATAGCCTTTTCTAGTGATGATGATAAGATTAGCTTTCTTGAACATATGCTTGGAATTAAGATTTACGGTGGATTGTAATGTTTAGATTTTTAGTATGCTTTTTTGTATGACTTTGTTTCAGTATTTTTGTGTTATGTCTATTTATGAATATGGAATCAATTGTGTTTGGTATTTGTTTTTTTTATAGTTTGTTTACATCAACTTGTAGATATGATTTTTCAATATTTTGCAGATGGTTAGGTGGATGATAGATGATGATTATGAGGATGATGAGTACGAGGATGATGAATCTAACTCATTAGATGTGCTTAAGCCAAAGAGATTGCTCCAAAGAACATATCAAGGTGCAAGATGACATCATGTTCAACATCTTATGCATGGATTAAATCAACAATGTTATGATATTCTTCGCATGAATCAGAGAACATTTCAAGATTTGTGTAAGATGTTGACAATGAGGTATGAGTTACAAGAGACGAATAATGTCTATATAGAATAAGGGGTTGCAATGTTTCTTGAAGTGGTATGTCAAGATAAAATTGTTCAGGTTATTGCAGTAAGATATCAACGTTTGTTGGATACTGTCAAAATGAAACTTGATGAGGTTTTGAGTGTTCTCTTGAAATTTGATGCATATACATTAAAACCAGAAGATGGTGAATTCACAAATGTATGTCCTACTTTAAGAAACATTTATGGTTTAATCATAAATGTTCCAAAATTTTTAATAATAAAGCAATTTTCTCTACTATGTTGAGGTAAAATTGCTTTCCTGCCAAATCATAACTTATTGAGACCAAACAGACCATCACACATCTTTTAGCCACACATATATATGATATCTTATGTGCATTTCATTCTTTAACAATTTTTCAGTATTTGACCTGCCAATTTGCATTATTAGTATATGCCAATGTACTAGAAATGTACTAGAGTTGCTTTGAGATAAAGTTCCATTTTGAAAACATTAGACAAAGAAGACATTTTTCTATGTTTATTTAATTCTTTGAAATTTTGCGAACACATGTTTCATTTTGGTATTATAAATAAGTGCATGAGTGACAACTAGTTCAAATAAACAATTATATATTTCATTAAGAAGTTGTGATAACTTATTTATATGTAAGATCTGGTTAGTTTTTGATCTTTTGTATTTTTATCATCAATTATTGTCATTTGGTACCTATAATTGCTCAAATGTTTGTATGATCTTGTGTTCTCCATTTAAATGGGTTAGTTGGACCCATAAAAATGTTATTTAACAATGCTAATTGGTGTTTTCGCCAAAATAAAATAATTATAAATAAACTATATGTCAATCTCTTCAAAATTAACTTCCTCAGAATCATCCTCCTCAAAATAACTTCCACAAAATCATCCTTTTCGTATTTGGATTTTTTAGTCAGAAATATAGTTCAAACTACCATACGACTTTCCTTCACTCAGTAAAGTTATTCATCAATTATTTTATGTTTGCATAAGTACCAACGATACCAACCAGTTTATATTTACACTTCATCATGTCATTCAAAAACAACTTCATGTCATTTACTACGACACTCGCCAAAAACTTCCGAAGAGTATAAGAATTCATAGTTTTAACTACATTCAATAATCAGTCATTTTGGTGATTTGTTATGTTTTCTATAATTTAGCCTTATTCACTAGTTTTAATAAACAATAAAAAATTTAAAGATTGAACTAATAATTTTACTGATTTGTCATGTTATCCATAATTTTAGACTTAGTCATTGATTTTAATAAACAATTCTAGAGATTGAACTAATGATTTATCATATATTTGAGATAATATATAAATGGATATTAACATTTGGATTTAGTCACTAATTTCTGATTTTTCATTATATTTGAGATATTAATAAAATGATATTAACAAATAATAATAATAATATTGTAGTTATGTTGATGGACATATCCATGAGTAAATTTGAATGGGGTAAAAAATATCATTGGAAAAAATCAAATCTCGGTTTTGAAGGGTCATACAATAGTTTTACTAACTCAGCTAGTGAAACCTTGATTGGTAGAATTGATTATAAAACAATAGCAATATGCTACATAAGCATTATGCTACAAAATCAATATGCTCTCATTTATATATTTAATAAGATGACTGATAGAACAATAAGTGATTAATATATACAATTATCATGAAATTATTATATGATATATAATTTTATCTCGAATAATATAGATATATTGATATTTATAATACATATATATATATATATATTATTCTATGTTTTTGTTATTAAAGTTAATGAATCATATATAATTATACAGATTACATTATATTTTAAATATGAAATATTATTATTTAAAATATATTTTTAAAATATATATATTTATTTTTGGATATTAACATAATGTTTGATATTATTAAATATAGTAAATTAATTATAATAATTATTTAAAATTATATATATTTTATGAAAATTCTCTACCAAAAACTTCATTAAAATTGTTATAATTTAAATATTCTAAATTTTAGTTTGAGTCATATGCAAAAAATACTTTGCAGATAATAATTTAAATATTTTTTTAAAATTAATAATTTAATCTAAATATATATACTTATTACAAAAACAAAATCGGTCCATACATACAAGCAGAATTAAAAATAAATATTTATGTTCACCAAAAAATATGTATATTAAAAAATAATAATTTTAGTCAAAAAAATTACACATTTTTATTACAAAATAATCAGAAAAGGGGTCATAAAAATAAGAAAAGTTGAAAATATATTCATTCTTATTAATTTATTTTTAATTATTTATGAGTTCAAAAATATGGATAAAAAATTAAATACTAATTTATATCAAAAGATAATTTACGATAATTTTTGGATTTTGTATCTACTCATTTTTACTTCCAAAACTCAAGAACTCTAAACATTATTAATATTGATTTTTCTCTTGTTGAAATCTTTTTTTTTTAGTTTTGATCATGTGTAATTAAAATTATCAAACTTTAATTTTATTTTATTATTTTCAAAATTTCACCTTTTCGTTTATTTTCTTTTAAAAAAATTTAAATTTTTTACTAGAAGTAGTTTGTAGTTATCCATCTTAAAAATTGGTACTTGACCAAACTCACTATTTTAATCAAAAAATGTGATTTATTTACAGCTCTGGTCTAATTTGCCAGTATATCTAAGTTAATTTCTTCTTCTTTTTTTTTTAATTGTTTTTGGTGCAATAAATCATGAATTGGAGTGAGAAATAGTTTGGAACTTTTATCTGAGATCCGGATTTGATCCGCTCTGAAAATCTGGATATCCGAAAGGGCTGAATTTAGATCCGGATAGTAAAATGTTGGATCCGTCAAAACCGAATCTGGATCCGAATATTTTGATTTTTTAGTCCGGATATCCAGATCCGTAACTTTTATTGATAATTCTTTCAAAAATAGTAATATATATATATAAACTAATTTTATTTGTTATATTTTTATTTTTATAATATTATATAAGTATAAATTTTGTAATAATATACTTAGAAATAATTAAAAACATTATATTACTTTTATTTTTAAATTATTGTTTATATTTATATGTATTTTAATATTAGTTTTTTTTTTTTAAGGATCCTAATCTGGATTCTAATCCGAATCTGGATATCCGTCGAATATTTTAATTTATAGGAAGATATCCAACACCCATATATATGAGAACCCCGAATTCGAATCAGAATAATAAAATCTTGTATCGGCCGGATAAAGATCTGGATACCTTAAAATATCATGGATATATGATCTGTTCGAGGCCTATATTGAGAAGTGTGGAAAATAAAATAACTCTCAACATTATTTTAAAGATTTATTTACCAAATAACAAAAAAGTAGAAATTAGATTTGTAGAAAGAGAGTAGAGAGATAGGAAGAGAAAGTAGGAAAGAGGGGGCAATGTTGGATAGTTAAATTTGTGTTTTTTTAGTTAGTAAGACAAACCATATATCACTTGAATCTTGGCTCTTTTTCCCTCTGCAAAACCCTAATCGCACTCCAAGGAAGGACGATGCCGGGTCAGACGACGGAGGTGGAACCCATTGAACCACAGTCGCTGAAAAAGTTGAGCATCAAATCCCTAAAGCGAGCACTTGATCTCTTCTTCCCCGTCCATGCCCAATTCCCTCCTCCTGATGCCGAAGCGTTAGTCTCCCATCCCCAATTCTCTTCTCCAATCCTCAACCCTACTTTTCTTTTAACAATTTTCTTCTTTGCAGCAAGAAGATTCGTCTCAGCCATAAGGTATATAGAAAAACCCAGATTCGCTGTTGTTTAAAGCTTCCAACTTTATGTTTCGATCTTGTACTTAGCTTTCCAAACTGTTTGATTTGCTTAATCTCTCTCTCTGTCTGTGTTTCACTGACCAAACCCATGGTTTATGCAAATCAAACATATTAATTAGCTTCCATGTTTCAGTTTGATTTTGCATAAACTCTCTGTGTTTCACTGATTGCTCTGAGTTGTGTATATAAATATTTGATTTTCACAAGTTTTCTTGTACAGATGAAAGTTGCATTCGGAGGTGTAGAGCCTGTGAGTCAACCTCCACGTCGACCTGAGCAGACAGGAACATCAACTGCTCTTGCTCTCCCTCTCCCTGGTACTGTTTCTTCTCTCCTATTTGAATTTTTGTTAAGCATTGATTGGAAAGCTAACAATTACGTGCTGCATGAATTCTGCAGGTCCTGAAGGTTCCAAGAGTGTTCAAAAGGGTGTGGCAGAGAATGCTCTTGTTGTTGGTCCAACTTTACAGCCTAAAGGCTTGTAAGTGTTCAACTTTTGCTGTTTGTTTCGTTCATCTGGATGCTAAATTGATATTTATCGCAATGATACTGATTAAAGTATCTCGTTTGTCGAATTGAAGGAACAGTATTGGTCCCTCAGGCAAAAGCACCACCGTTATTCCTGCTAGTGGATCCTCCTCATATGAAAGGTTTCTTGTCCTTTTTTGCTTCTTCATCTGGATTGCAATACAAGCTTGTACATATACGGTAGTTTCTCATCCTTAGTTGTATCTGTCTGCGTGTTACAGAAACTATTCAACTTCTGCGTTGATGGAGAGAATACCGAGTAGATGGCCTCGCCCAGAGTGGCATGCACCATGGAAGAATTACAGGGTAAGATCTGTTGTGAGGCAGCACTGTTTCTGCATTACACTTTTTATGACTATTGTTGGCCGTCTCTTCCAGAAGACTCTTTCTGTTTATTCGAGGAGTGTTTTTAACTCACGCTTACTAATTGATTTCACAGGTTATTCAGGGGCACTTGGGTTGGGTCAGATCTGTCGCTTTTGACCCGAGTAATGAATGGTTTTGTACTGGTTCAGCTGATCGTACCATCAAGGTAACAATATAGATGATAGCTTCTTCAGTATGAATTTGATTTCTTGTTGTACTCATATCTCATGATACAAGACTCCCATTCTCTGGGTAGTTACTGGAACTTAAGTTGTACTTTAGCTCTTGAGGAAGGAAGCATTCGTGAATGTAATACGCTTGCTGAATTGCCTGCTTTTTATTATGTTTACTAGATATGGGATGTAGCAACTGGCGTTCTGAAGCTAACACTAACTGGTCATATCGAGCAAGTACGAGGTTAGCCTCTTGAAATTTAGTTGGCAGACGTCTCTATGACTAAGGCTTGCGGAACAAGTTAGAATTCTCATCTTTTTTTTTTTTCTTTTTTTTTGAATTTTGATGCAGGCCTTGCTGTAAGCAATCGACATACATATATGTTCTCTGCTGGTGATGACAAGCAAGTCAAATGCTGGGACCTTGAGCAGAATAAGGTTTTTACAACTCTATTCTCTTCCTTAAATGAACATTTTAATTATCTAATGCTCTTGGAATTTGGGTTTGATAGGTTATCCGGTCGTATCATGGTCACTTGAGTGGAGTCTATTGCTTAGCTCTTCACCCAACTTTGGACGTTTTACTAACCGGAGGCCGAGACTCTGTCTGCAGGGTAAGAAAATTACTATAATATTTATCCGTAACATATGTATACTTCTGCTTTTTGGGGTTTGGTTACTTGAGCTTTGCTGACAATGTGTATGTTTGCGTATTTGCAGGTGTGGGATATTCGTACCAAGATGCAAATTTTTGCACTCTCAGGACATGAAAGCACCGTTTGTTCTGTTTTCACTCGTCCAACTGTACGTTTCTTTCCATATGAACTTGTTGTTAGAGCTTTTGGCTTTCTTTCAGAATCTCTCTTATAGTAGTAAGTGGGGGCTCACTTTTGACCTGTGATGTTGCAGGACCCACAAGTTGTAACCGGATCTCATGACACAACTATTAAATTTTGGGACCTTCGATATGGTATATATCTTATCATATGGTTCTGGACTTCAAATCCATATTTTTTTGAATCCCTGCTTATTAGATAATCACTTCCTGCAAATATATAATTTTGTCTGAAATGTCGGATTATTATATGCAGGTAAAACAATGGCGACTCTAACGCACCACAAGAAATCTGTCCGAGCAATGGCCCTTCATCCTAAAGAGTATGTGTAGTGTTGCAGTGCACCCACTTTTATATTTCGAACAGAAGGTTCATCAAGACGTTACACTTGCTAATAACATCTCTTGTTTTTCGTTTTTTAGGAATGCCTTCGCTTCTGCATCAGCTGACAACACCAAGAAATTTAGCCTTCCAAAGGGAGAATTTTGCCACAACATGCTGTAAGTCTCTGCTAGATATAGTAAATATATATCCCAATCTCTTGCATCTCTAGTGCTTTTGTAGCAAGAGTTTCATACAGTTTTTTTTATTATGATATATGTTGTCTTTCTCCGTGGAACAGTTCGCAGCAGAAGACCATAATTAATGCAATGGCTGTGAACGAGGATGGTGTAATGGTCACTGGAGGTAACAATTTCATCTGAATCCCTTTTTTGTGATTGCATTATGTACCTCACCTTCATTTAAATAGAATTGATTCTCTGAGTTAAGGTGATAATGGAAGTATATGGTTCTGGGACTGGAAGAGTGGTCACAGTTTCCAACAGTCAGAAACTATTGTACAGCCTGGTACGTACATTCATAGCTCGTTTCATGTTCATTTGCTCTTGCTCTGCTTGTAAGGTACAGATTTGTATAAGTCTCAGCATGGTGAATTACCATAAAACTTAACCACATTTGACCCTACAAGTGTATGATAAAAGCTCTAAAGAAGGATATGTAGTAAGGCCTCAGAAAGCAATAATAATGGGTTTTAATTAATGTTATGTTGGGAATTGGCAGGTTCGCTGGAGAGTGAAGCGGGTATCTATGCAGCGTGTTATGATCAGACAGGTTCAAGATTGGTAACATGTGAGGCTGATAAGACGATAAAGATGTGGAAAGAAGATGAGAATGCAACTCCAGAAACTCACCCTGTTAATTTCAAACCACCCAAGGACATTAGGCGCTTCTAATAAGCTGTTTGTATCTCAAAGCTCCTACTGTTGGGAATCTCATTAGTCTTTGTGATTCTGTTTTTTTTCTGGAAGACTATAAGAGTGCCTTGCTTTTTTGGATTAGAAAAAGGGGCCATTTACTTTAAAAATGCATTTGTAATTTATTCTAATGATAATAGTTCATGGACTTTTATGCTTAAGAATACATATTTGCTTCTTACCAGAAGGTTTTCTGCGTGCAGTCGTAATCAAAATTTTAAAAATAAATTATTTTCTAAAGTAAAAAAAGTTATTTTTATTTTAAGAAATGTATTTAGTTTAGTCAGTATATATATATATATATATATATATTTTTTTTTAATAAACTATATTTATTTATCAATGAAATTATCTAGTTTTTGATTTCGTTTAATTTAAATTATAATTTTTATTTATTTTATACTGTATGATTATGTTTAGTTTTATATGTATATAAATTTGAATGTATAAATTTAGAGTTTTTTGTTCAAACATATTAAAAAAATAAATTAATTTACTAATTAATTTAATAAAATATTATTTTTATTTACCTTTAAGTGATATAAAATAATTTATTAATTAATATAATAAATTGAGTAAAATTGTTCAACAAAAATATTTTTTATTGATTATATATGAATAATTTTTTAATTTAAAATTTAATTAGCTTTTAAACCAATTGATGAATTAAAATATAATTCAAACATTTAATTAATAAATACATTCACAATAATTTTGAAATTTATAAATATTTACATCTTAAGCAACTTTTTAAAAAAATATATTTGTAATTATGTTATTAGTATAAAAAAATTTGTGGTGATGCATATAATTTATTATTTTTCAAACATTTTATCAAAAACGTAAAATCTTATAAATAAAATTTAACATGTAACAATAAAAATTAAGATATCATTATTTTCACTAATGTAAATAATAATGTATAGAGGATTGTATTCTTCTTTGGTGTTTAGCAAAAGAAAAAACTATTCAGATTAAAGCTTGCATTCAATTTTGTATGTAAATAAACCTGCAATTTTGGCATTTAAAAAAATTAATATATAATAATTTTAACAAATATTTTGGTTGCTAATAATAAAAGATGTAAACAAAAAATTGACGTTAACCATAATACATTGATCTAAGTGGTAAAGGAGTTTTAGTTGGAACTACCGCCATTTAGATTTTATTCGCACTGATAAAATAATACATATCTAAATGCAAGACCGTGTGAAGTTTGTTTTAGAACCTAGAGAGCCTTTGAAATTCACACGATTATCAAAAAAAAATTGACCTTTAAAATTTTGAAACATAAGAACTGAACATAGTCATGTTGTATCAGTTGTGTTCAATATAGATGTTCGTAACCACTAGGATCAGCGCCGGGCCGGTAGCATAAGCTACGCAAGCGACAGATTAGAGGCCTATGGGCTGTTGATTTTTCTTCTTCAGTATGTATTTTCTTTGTTTATAATTTTTACCTATTTTTGCTTAGGGCCATAAGAAAAGTTCTCAATGTTTGGACCGGTACTGACTAGGACACATGTAACATGCTTGTACTTGAACTATAGACAGTAACCTCAACACATTGCACCACGACCAAAACGAATGTGGCCAACTGAGTCTTTGCAGCTATTTTAGTTTTATTTTTATATGATCTCTACTATAGATATGTATATTTATCAACTGCGCGATTGATTGATATCTCAATTTTATTTTTCTTGATTATCGCTAACACTAATAAACTTTGATAGGTCCTTTTGGCATTGTACATATTACTGATATTATTGTAACAAGGAGAAATTCTCTTAAATAACTCTTTTTTAATTTTTGTCACAAAAATAGCTTAAAAAAATAAAATGATCAAAATAGATTATTTTTTTGAAATTTTGATTTTTTTTTTTTTTTTGTAATTTGAAACTCAAGTTTCAAATCAACCCCATAATTCTAAACTCTAAAGTACAAATTAATTAATTTTAGAAGTATAAATGAATATCTATGCATTTTTTAGTTCCTAAAAAAATATTTTAATTATTTTCTTTTTTAAAAATTATTTTTGTGACAAACAAACTAAAATGGACTAAGAGAATTTTTCTCGTAACAAAATAAAAGTAAAGTAAATTAATATCACTGATTGAAAAATATAATATGAATGAGTTGAGTGCGATTCAAGATCCTGCATTGATCAGACCAGATAAAATCACAATTTTGAACGGAAAGTAAAGCCTATCATCTGTAGTACGACGACACCTGTTAATTGTTTGTTATGATACGTAACGGACACGTTTATAGTAGAGATCATCATCAGATTTCACCGACCTTATTCAGATCTTTTCATTCGAAATTACTTGTTTATTCCCCCAACATATCGACAACATTGTAATTACCACAAAACACTCTATGCTCCGTTTACCCTCGTGGAGCCACAGAAAAGCCCATGAGCCCAAAACCATCTCCCTCCCGTGGTGTATATAACCGCGTCCAACCAGAAACCCTAAAAGACTCCCACCAAAAACATCACCGGAGAATCTGACGGCGGCTTAGCACCGACGACTACTGCAAAAAGATTGTTTATCTTCTTAGGGGTATTTTACTTACCTTTGGAAGAAACATAACATCTTTTGCGGTAGATAAAAGCTAAGCTCGGTCGGTATATATACATATTATATAAGTACTGCACTATCTAAAATAAAACAATGGCAGCTGCTCGTTCACTCTCTGGCGCCGTTAAATATCTTTGCTCCGCCACATCCCACAACTTTTCTGGTTCCATTGTCTTGAGGTACGTACTTTTATTTAAAACGATCCGTTTTTATTTACTTAGATCATGCACTGTCTTATATTCCGACTGAAAAAAGTTTTAAGTTAAAATTATGTAATGAGAAAAACGAAGTGTAAAACTTTAATTTAATTATAAATACTGTCATGTTTTGTATGTACGGCTACAGATTTGATATATCATATGATCTAGTTTTTACTATAAAAAATGCACGATGTAGACCTCTTTATCACATTTTTCACATTTTCATTAATCCTCTGTCATTTTAAGTCTTGTTTTTCTCTCCTCTTTTAGTGAGAGATTTTTTCTCTCGAACCTCCATCCTTCTTACCAAAAAAAAATCTTTCAGAGGGTTGGGAATTGGTTAAAAGGAGAGAGAGTCCATGTTTTTGTTTTCCGGTTTCGGTGTCCCGACCGGATCTGTCTCCGACGATGCTCCTTTCCCTTTTGGAGGTCGTTCGGCTTTTGCTTCCGGTGTCCTCGCTTGATCTCTCGGTGTTGAACATCCGGCTTTGACTCCGTATCGCGCTTTTCTCGAGGGCGATTGCGGCTTCTCACTGGGGCTTTCCCGGTTTCGTTGATTGGCGCTTCCTGTCTCTCCTCCGATCAATCATCTCTCTTTCCACAGCTTCGACATCTCATATCCCCTTCGTTTAGGGTTTATTCATCTTCAGGCTTCTTCTTAATTTTAAAAGATGACCGATGTTTATGACGGGAAGATCAAAGTTGTTGGGTTGATTGTAGATGATTGTTTTTGAAGCGTCGATTCGGTGTGCGGCTTGGATCTTGAGAAGATTACTTTGTTTGAGTTTTCTTCATCAATCTGTCTCCGTCGATGGCGGAGATCCGTCGTAGCTCCTCTCTGCCTCCGGAAGAAGCAACCTGGTTTTCGGTCGGACACGTGTTCATTGAGCGCTGGGCGTTTGAACACGTGGTGCTGCATGTTGGGCTCTTCTTCAACGGTTTTTTCTTTTCTTTTTGGGCTGACGGCCCAAGAAGCTTTTGTTTAGTTGCCCGTTGTTTAGGGCTTTCGTTTTCTTTGTGTGTTGGACTTTAGTTCATTTTGGGCTTTAGTCTCTTAATAAAACATCCAGACGGAAAAAAAAAAAAAAAAGTCTTGTTTTGCATATATATTAAAAAATATTTAATTTTATATATATTTTTATATAAAAATATTATTATTCATGCACCCAATAAAAAATAAATTAGAAAATAAAATTAATAAATAATTCATTGAAATTTTAAAACAATATCTATTTGTATTGAAAAAATTTCTCCACAACCACACTCAATGAAACACTTAATACGGAGGAAGTATATCTTTAGTTCTTCCATCTTTGGCAAAATGTAAAAAACTTGAAAATATGTTTAGAAAATTTTGTTGTATTCTTGTTGCATTCAGGAGGAGTTACGTTGCGACAGTACCAGGATTCGGTAAGGGAAGAGTTGCGGTGGGGAAGATGGAACAAAGAGCAAATCAAGAGGCAGAGTCTGCCTGGGCCCCGGATCCAGTCACGGGGTACTACAGACCATCTAATCGTGCGGATGAGATTGATCCAGCGGAGCTCCGTGAGATGCTTTTGAAAAACAAAGCCAAGCCTTTCTGACGATATTTCAATTGGTTGCTTCCACCAGACTATGTCGTAGGGGATTATTATGAATCTCCCGTTTGTTATGTTTGTCTTAAATACCTATCTTTTGGAGATTAAAGTAAAATAAATATACTAGAATTTCCTTAAATAACCTGTTCTTATTTTTTTTTATTTATATGCATTTATATCTTTAGGGTTAATTAATTTAGATTTTAGGGTTTAAAGTTGGTGAGTTTGAGGATACGATTTTAATTTTCAAAAATAAAATAAAAAAAATTGATTTTTTTTTTTAATGTTATTTTGGTTGTTTTATTTTTTTAAGGCTATTTTTGTGACAAAAACTTAAAACAAAACTATTTAAGAGAATTGCCCAATATACTATTTATGTCAGTTAATAAATAGTCCTTTGGTTCCTAAATACATTTATATAACTTATTTTATCTAAAAAAATATTATTAAGATTAAAATTTAAAATTATTTAATCAATTATATACTCTCTTTTCACAAAGAATGTCATTTTACCATCTTTTTCTTGTTACACAAAGAATGTCATTTTAAAATTTCAATATAATTTATAACTTAATATTAATTGCAATCATTTTCTTAATATGTGTGAAATGTGTTTAAGTGACACTCTTTGTGAAACAGAGGGAGTAATAGATTACAAAATAATGTTGATTACAATTGAAATATGAAAATATTTTTTATTTTGCAACATTAAAAACTTCCTCACACATTGGCTCTGATTGGTAACGTTGCGGAATGGCGGAATGACGTTTCAAACGCGATTCCGCAACTATTTTGCCAATCAACAAAAGTTGCGTAACGAAGAGAAAAACGCAAAAACGCAAGTTTGGGTTTTTGCTGACAAAAATATAAAGAAAGTTTTCATTAGGTGAAAAAGTGAGTTTTAGTAGATTATCATGGAAAATTTTACAAAATTAACAATTATTTTATGATGATAAATTTTTTTAATGATGATAAATAGTTATGTTATAAATAAAGTTATAATATAATTGTTTTATAATATTATAAAATGTCAGTCTATTATTAAAATGTATTGAAATATAAACTAAATATTTTTAATAAAAATTAAAATACATTTAATAAATTTTAGTTACTTTACATTTTTTTAATAATTAGCTTTTTATTAATAATTATTTTTTATAACAAAATGAATACCATATAAAATATTTTGATCCATTTAATATATATTCCGTCATTCCGCAAGTTTTAAAATTTTCCGCAACTTAATTAATTTTTTCCGCACCTTAACTACTTTTTCAACGATTCCGCAATTAAGCGATGAATACCAATCGGAACCATTATGTATTTTAAAATGAAAGGATTATATGGATTGAGTTCATATAGTTGTTTGAGTTTTTTTTGTAGTTAATTCTTAACAGCATAAAAAGTAACAAAGATTCAATACTTTTCTGTTTAGCTTTCTCGTTTTTCTTCTTACTCATAAAATTTGACGTTACCTTAATGACTCTATATATACAATAGAGTCAACAAGATTAGAAGCCACTATTTCAAATTCACAAATTCCACCATCACCATTTACTTTGACGAAATGGCTATCTTTGATGAAAAATTCATAAGTGCTACAGAGATGTTAAGGTTCCACGTACATGATTAATTCATGCTTTAGGTAGCACAAGTATTGAATTGTTAAGTAAATATAATCATAATCAGTTTTTGCATTTTTAAACATCTAAAACTCAAAAAATGTGGTATTCTATCCTTTATCAATCAATGGCAGATGTAGAGATGAATGTTGTTGAGAACATTATCAAAATTGTTAAAGAATATGTATATAATTGCAAATAATGAAAACACTATCAAAAATTTACATCTGGGACATATGCCTTACATTGGACCATGTGGCTCCGCCACTGTTAGAAGAAATGATTGGGATTTGTACAACTTTCAAGGATGACATTCAAACTACTCAACGTATGATGGCTATCATTCGCATCGACAAGTAAATTATCAGCTCTTCCATAGTCCAACATGCATATTCGTAACACCTTAAATACACTTCTTAGTGTGTTTGATGGCCTCACAAACCTCCAACACAAAAAGTTAGTAAGATTAGATATCTAATCTAGGGTCATGTGGCTACCATTAACCATAAACTTGTGGGAGATAACGTTATTATTCGCTTAGTTTAAGTTATTAACCAAATATAATGGTGCTCTAAGAAGCCATATAGTTCTTACAATTTCGAGTAAACCTTATAATTATAACGACCCTCTTATCTCAAAAATTCCAGCTGTCATTATCATGTTTTAATAGATTATCCTTCTAGTTTAATACTCCCCATGTTTTAAAATGTTACATATTTTAGATTTTTCACACAGTTTAATAAAACACATTAAATTTGCATAATTTTTTGTGATTATTTTTCTCTCATAATTTTAAGCCAATACAAATTCAGTAAGTGCAATTAGATAATAAAACATGCATTGAAAATATAAAAAAATAGATCTTTTTGAAACAAAAATTTTCTCTAGAATATACAACTTTGTGAAACGGAGGGGATAATTGTAAGGCCTATCAAACTTCAATCTATATAAACATTTGAGTTTTTATTATAAAATATAATTACTTTCACAATTAAGTGAGTTAACCGCACGACAGTTACAATCTCCTTATTTACTCTTCTCTACACACTCCATCGAGTATAATAGGACTACATAGAAAATGTTCTTACATTCGTTCTCCTCTGATGATTTAAAGCCTACCCATAAGCTAATACATTGCCATCATAGCTTCGAACACCTCTGAAACTAGAAATATATATGTGTAACTGCTAAGCGTAACAATCACATATATCTGCCTTCAAAGCATGGTTACAACATGTGTTAAGTACATTAATATTCCACACTTTATATCTTCCCTCCATTTTGCGCAACCTTAATGCGCAAGAACCCACCTAGTGATGGCAAACGAGCTCTCCCGCGTCCAAATGACCCGCCCCGCCGCGGGCTCAAGTTTAGTCGGGTCACAGCGGGTCAGCCCGCTGCGGGATGCGGTACCGGAAAGCACTGACCAATCCCGACCCGCCTATTCCACAGGCCTTTGCGGGTCAGTCCCGCGGGTCACCGTTCAAAAGTTGTCTTATGTTCCATGTAATATACGTGTGTCATTTCTTGCAACAAACATTTGTTCAAAAGATGTTTTGTTAAGTTTTTGCAAGATAACATCACCCCAACGTCTCATTCCATGCTTAACTATAGCTTATGACCACAAGATTAACAAAAAAAGTATATGAACATCTATCATACGTTTCAAAAACATAACTTACATAATACCACTCTTGTGTTCAGTACAAAACATACAAACATAGCTTACTTAACATAATGAGTACCCATTTCAAAGTTATTATTTGAATGCAAGTTCCTTATACAAACATTATTCTTATGTTCAATACTTCAGTTCAACTTAACTAGCATTACAACAATTTTACAAAGTCAAACCTATTAAAAGACAGAAGCAACAAAATGTCAAAATAGTTTAGCTCAAGCAACTTAATACTTGTGCTTTCAATTTCAAACGATATCAAAAGACTTAATAGTTTGTCTTGTTTGTTGAATGGCATGTAGTATCAACAAGAATGTAATTTTTTTTATAGCAATACAAAAAAAAAACAGAACAACACTTAAGAAACAACCAAGCCATCTAATACAAAAAAAAAAGCAGAACAACACAATATATATTAATACCGACACAAAAACAGAACAATACAGAAACAATCAAGAGTAAACTGTGTTGAATTTTAATTAATAACTAGCACCGAAAGTAAACAGAACAAAAAGAGAACAACACTTATACAACCAAGCCATCTACAGAAACAAAAACAGAACAACACAATATATATCATTACACTTAGTAAAAAATACTTATAGACATATAATTTTAATGATCAGATTACCTGCACAATTTATTCTGAGAAAGTTGGGAATCATAGGCATCAATCTCCATTTGATCAGCAATCGTGACATCATGTACTGTTCAGACACAGTGTGGGTGTTCCAAACTCTGAACGCAGACTCCATTTGTACCAAAGAAACCAACAAGTTAGAAAAACATATCTATAAGAGGCATGACTTCAGATAAAATGAAAAGACGACAAAAGGAAAACCATCATATCTTGGCATGACGATCTTCACTCCCACTGCCAATAAGGCCAGATGAATGTGCGTCAACTGAGTAAACTACGGAGGTGTGCTCAACCATCTCCAAAAGAACTTCGCCACTTTGAACCCACAACCTGATGCAACTGTTTTGATAAGCAATTTTTTTTTTACTGATAACAGAAGAATGAAAAAAGTGCAGCTTCATCAATTTTACCTTCCTCGAAGAAAATACATAATCATATAGCCAAGAGACTCCAGATCATTCCTCTTAATTTTCTCTAAGTACGAGATGTTATATTAGGATGTTAGTGTAACAGTGTGAAATCTAAAATCATTCAAACAGAGAAGCACGAGCTAAATATCTTTGCACATGCATGTTGATCTACTGTATAAAGGAGAAGAAGAAGATGCTTAGTGGTAGTCGATCGAAGAAGAAAAAAAGTAGTGAAGCAGAATCAATAAAGAGACCAAAAGAGATGAAGACACGAGAAGAAAATAGAAGAGGAAGGTGATTTTTTGATCGCAAAAGAAGAAGACGAGTTGTGCACAAGAGCTTGTGATTGTAAATCGAAGAAGATGAAACACAGAAATCAAGAATCCATGTTTAGCTCTGCTCTCGGTGAATCACAGAAGAAACGAACGAGAGAAGTGTAGCGGGCCTCAATGTTTTCCCGCATCCCGCTCACGGCCCGTCCCGCTTCGGCCCAGTACCATTGCGGTCTTGTCCCGCGAGACCCGCAACTAAACGGGCCATAATATTGTTGCCCAATCCCGCTCTGCAAAGGGCCTTTACGGGTCAGGCCCGCGGGCAAGCCTCCATTTTGCCATCTCTAAACCCACCTCAGTAAGTATATTGTTAAATGTTCAATATGTACTCTTATTTTCAATGCAGTTACACCAAACAAACTTTCAAAGTATAAAATGCATGTAACAAAAATCTTTTATAAATAACATGTTCTACGTACATAAATAAGTTTAGGGTCATGACTACAATATATTCAAAGAGGCAACTGTCTTAAACCCTTACTTTATATAGTACTTTTTGAGGCTCTCAACTCTGAAACTCTTCCTTCATTTAGAATAGTTCCATTAGCGGTACATAGAATAAGTACTTACTAGGATATGACCCGCGCAAAAGCGCAGGATGAGATAAATATTGAATTTTATCAAACCAAAATTGTTAGTTTTGTTGTTGAATAAGTATTCATTCACATACACTATATAAGGGGATTATAAGCTTGGGTAAATTTATGATAACAACTGGAATAACCTTTTATTAATGGGGTTATGATTTATAGTTGAACAACTCAAAATCTGAGTAAAGTTTATAAACGTGAGAAGCATTGGAGGCCAACCTTTTCACATTAGCAGACTCAGCAAAAATTTATTCTCATTACATGCCCATTCTAACATAGATTTGAAAATTTCACAATCCAATTTTTACCGTTACCTTCCACACAGATTTGAAAGGCTTCAAATCAAAAATAAAATCAAGACCAGCCATTTGAAACTGTAGAATAAAAAAAAACGTATACAGAAAATATAGTGTAAAGACAATGATTATTAGGATTGAAAACATTGTGGTATTTATATAGTAAAACTACGGTGCCTGTGAATATTAGTGATACTGAAAAAAAGAAGGTGTATAAACCCAATTCAATTCTCAATCACGCAAACCCATTTTAGTTTCCTATTTTCAAACTAAATTAATTAGAGTTTTCAATGAAATATTTGTTTCAATCACGTACTAATTTGAATATATTTATTGTTCCGAGAAATCATGCAAGGATTGAGTGATTGAGTATCAAATTATATATAAAAACTAAGGAGATTAGGAAAGTAATAAAGTTTCTTGTAAGTATCTATTAATACATAAAGATTTCGCCATATATTTTAGGAAACAATAACATTCGCTTAGTGGAAAATAGAAAACACACTTAATTTTATTTTAAACGTACAAACATTCTCTTTATTCTGTCAATCACTTTGAATTGCACATAAAGCTTAGAAATATAGATTAGGATTGAGCAAAGTAAGGTAATCTCGATAAATTAATAATTCCTATAAATTAATAAATTTTGCCGATCCCAATTTAGATCGGTTGAAAATTTGACACAAATCGATAAAATAATAAGATAATATTTTATAGAAAATTCTATGTAAATATATGTTCTCATTAAAATTATAAATTAATAATTTATATATATACATATTTTATATAAGTAAGAATTTATTATTATATTATTTGTTTTATATTCATAATAGAATTATTTTTATATTTTTTTAACACTTATTATGTTTTTGATAGAATTAGTGATATTATATTTAAAACCACATTTAAGTTCTATGCAATATGTATTATATACACCAAATAATATAATAAAACTAATATAAATGTCAAATTTTATAAAATAACAATTAATGTCTATACACTAAAATCAAATAGTTTTCTTATATATAGCATAAGTAATTGGCAATAAACCTATGTTTAAACATGTGTATTAAAGATATAAAAACACATACGTTTAAACATGTGTATTAAAGATATAAAAATACAATGCACTTCATAAAAGTTGCACCAATGGCACTCCTCGTAATTATTCTAGTGCGGGATGGATAATTATAATAGAAGTCTGAGGGAGGCTAAAAAAACGACACGTTAGCATAATGGCATACACGTAAATAATTAACTAATTAAAGGTTTCTTTCACCAATTGCTTCTGTATTAATAATAAGGGGATAACTTAAGAAATTTTTTTTTAACTGAAATAGGAAAGATAGTAAAGAGGATCTTTTACACAAAACCCACAAGCAACGAAAGTAGTAAAGAAGGGCGTGTCCTCAAATTTATATCACTCGATACAAACACTAAAGCAAGAAGAGCCAAAACGAGACAAAAACAGACTAGAAAAAGAAAAAGAAAAAAAACTTGCTTTTGCTGAAAGTTCTAGAGGTTTCCGGATTGATCAATAAAACAGCTCACTGAACCTTCCACCTTTTGTATATTCCTGTGTAATCATTTACACAACCATTGTTCACACATGTTCATGGATCACCATTTAAATTCGAGAATTTCATTTACTATTTATGATAAATACATTGTTGTTTGACTAAAACAAGATATAAATTTATGTTTGACTAAAAACAGGTATAAATATTATAAAATAAAATTCATAAATTAAATAAAAAACTACTTCAAGTTTCTCTAATTTTATAAAATGTCAAGTTCATCATAATTGCTCACAAGTCACGACACCAATAAACCGATCCTGAATCTAATCATTAAAAGCTGCTAATCAGATTATCAGCAAAGTAAAGAGCTTTAGAGGACAAAGTCAACAAAACAAAGCATACTCAAATATAGATTATTAACTGATTGAAGACAGAAATTTCGGATATGCATAACTTCTGAGTCAAATCATAGTCTTAAGAAAAACCATAACTAAACACCCTTTCCCTTTTACCACAACGACAATCCTAAAGTCAGATCATCGTCGTAAAACCAAACCGCATAATGTCCTAAAAGATATTGGCCACATCATTCAAAATATTCACAGCCAAAACTTAAAAGATAAGTTACGACAAAGCCAAAACTTAAAAGATAAGTTACGACAAAACCAAAACCGAAAGATAAAAAAAGAGTTCATTATTTCTTCGTTTTGGTTTGTTGATCAAAAGTAGCCAATGGAGTGTTTCATCAGCAGTAGAACATAACGTCCTTGACCTTGTCTTTTGTTGCTGGAAGACCCGAAACAACTGCACTCGTGCTTGTGGTTGTGTTCCTGCTCCTGCTTGAACCTCCATCAGACATCTCACTTTCCATGTAGTAACGTGCTCTGAACGCAGCCAAGTGTGCATAGTAAGCCGGTGGCACAACTGAGACAGATCTCGTGCACCTCGCAAACCTGAGTTTTAAGACCAATGTTTAGACAATTTCTCTATTATTATTAACATGTCAAAAGGGAAACGTATGTTGTTGTTCCTTACGTGTAGCAAAGGTTGTTGGTGAGCATTTGTAAAGCATCAGCAGAGAAACCGTTCTCGTCCACAAGAACATGGTAATGTGCAGGCCTGCTTGTTCCCTACACCAAACAAAAGAAACTTATAGTTCCTGACAGGCAACATATTTAACTGGCAGGGGAAATTTTTGATTACCTGAATGCCAGCGTGGCTGTTCAAATAGAAATCAAACTCTGTCGGATGACAGATTTTGGTGTCGACGACAGTGCCTAAAAAAAAAAAGAAAAATGGCAATATGTTTCAAACTCTTATGTTGACATCATCAAAACGAATAAAAGCTGATAAATAGCAGAGACTATGGTGAGAAACCTGGCTGAATGTTGCCACTCTTATCGGTAGTCTCACGGTTCCCATGTTGAGCAGGAAACAAACGTGTGTGGTGTCGTTTTTGGACGATCACAAACGTAACACGCGGAAGATAACCCTCTTCGAGAGAGGCACATGCCTTCCGTATAGCAGTCATCTCATACAACAACACCTGGCTAAACTGTCCTTCACTTACACCATCGCTGCATAGAAGGATACAACGATCACCAAAAAAATTGGATTAATAACATCCAAGAACCCATCAATACAACTTACCGATAGAATATGATCCTCTGAGCTTTTTCACCTGTCGCCCTCCTGAATGCGATGAGATGTTCCCTGCACTCAGAAACACAATGTTCCTTTTTTTGTGATCTGGAAAATTGAAGCAGACAAGAAAAAGAGAGTTGTGCTTCTGTTCTTACCTTATCATGCCAGAGTGGACTAGCCCTTTCTGAGGATCATGCACTAGCTTATACAGGTCCTCGATGATTTCTTCCCTGTGAGTCTGAGCAGACACCAATCCACGATACTTGGTTACCTCAGGCCAGTCCATCGACGCCACAACCTGTGGTTAGCAAAATAAAGAGATAATTCTAAGCTAAGTCAGCAAGATAGTTACAGATAAGTAAAAGCAGTGAGGATTATAATACCGCAGCAATAGAAGGACTCGAGTCCTCTCCAGGTTGAGGGTGAGTCACGTCAGCACCCATGATTATGGTGGGGCGATCAGTAATCAGGGGAATTCTTCTTCTAATAGCATCTTCAAGAACTGTGTTCCGTCCCCCAGTCTGTAAAACTAATAACCACCCTTAAATTTACAGCATCATAAATTTAAACAAGTCAAACGATAAGACAAAAATGAAACATAGATCACAGGACCTTGACATTAATCTTCAATGCGACATTTTCCATGTACTGCTTGCTGAGTTTACGAGCTTGATTTGGTTGACAACACTGAGAAACGATCCCTAACTCAGTTTCACATATCCTTTTGATCTTTCCTGTAGACAAACCAGATTGTTGGTATAATTTACATCACATAACATGATAAAACCACTGACTTCACAAACTTACCATAAGAACCAGTGAAATCAGGCAAAATTACAATCAGAATTTGAAGATCTGGTGCCCTTTTGTGGATATCACGAAGTGCTTCCTCAATTCTTTGAGGCGGGCAAGAGATGAGCTGAATAGCAGGTTGTGGATTGAATTGCTGGAAGTAAATACAAAACAATAGTCAGCGGCTTTTCTCGTATGGAAAGATCGTGTAACAAATAAGTATCTTAAAGCATGAACCAAGTCATACCATTCCTTTGCTGACGCACATGCTAATCAATTGATTGCAGAACTCTTGTGGTAAATTCCGGTCAATCCGAGTAGAGAAATTAACACAAGCCCAAGATGCAACTCTTGCACCATTAATCATTTTCTAACACACAGAACAAAAACCCAAAACGATGTAAGAGGCTGAAAGTTTTGTATTACACGAAAAGTCAATAGAAGCATTTGAGGCACAAATCGTCATAACCAATTTTTTCTTCAGTATCCCAAGGCAAAGCAGTTGAGCATAATATTTATCAAACCAAGAAATACAAGCACTCTTCCAAATTAACTTTCAATTAAAAAGGAAACATTATGATAGTCAATTAAAGTCTTACCTTGTCGATCATGTTCCACTGTCCAAGCCTTGGGTTCACTATTTTTTCTTTACCACTTTCATGGTATTTCAACTGTAGACAGAAACAAAATTTAGTAGTGACGAACATTGAAAAGAGAATGCATAGCAAAAAAAGAAATGCAATCACGAAAAATGGAGTCACCAGTGGTGGAGGTAGGACACGAGCATCAACCGAGGCTAGCTGACCAGTCACTGACATTCCAAACTCCTTGCTCACAAGATCAATCTCGTTATATTTGTTATTCCTGACCATCTAGCAATAGAAACAATAAACATGATGTCTATAAGAAGAGGAATGCAAAACTGAAGACGAGTAATTTTTATAAACTTGATTCAAAGAGGACTAAACATACCTCTTTGATAGCAGCCTCTCTCATATCAGGTCGTTGGCAGGTAGCTTTCAGCATTGCAGTCACCTGCCTCTCATTGAGCTTCTTAGTGTATCGCTGGCCTTCAGCAATTCGGCATAGCTGCAAAAAATCCAAAGTAAGCAGATGTTAATGATAGAAACCTGAATTCATAAAAACAATGATGAAGGTTAAGACTAAATGAAATGTTTGAAAGTGAATCATACTTCCATTGGGAAGTAAGCAGGCCTTGAGTCACTCCCTGATTGGATAGCAGGTAGAGACAGGTGTTTCACCCTGTAATTATACTTCTCAGCAAAATACTGCACAACAGTTTTCTGGGTGTTGTCCTCTAAAGTGAACCTGAAATGAAGCAACAAAGAAATCAGAGATAATAAGCAAAGTCCAACCAACTACTCTTCATTTTATTTAGGACTTTTGAAACAAGCAACTTTACCTAAGCTCGCTGATGGGACAGCTGGATATCCCACTGATCTTGACACTTCTTGCGAAGTCAAATTGTGCCAATTCGACCTTTAAGTTCTTCAATGCTTTCTTCACCTAGCCAATACCATATGATATACATTGTGAACATTAGCGCCGTCTTTTAAAAGATAACTATTTAAATGGTTGAATATAAGTCAGATAAGATACCTTGACACGATCTGAGTCCCTCAGCGGCCTGTTAAAGTCTCGAAGATTCAGGTACTTGCTGATGAATTCAGTGACCATGATTGGTTCATAAAAGGATCTAGCAGACACATCTGAATCATAAGAAAATAATACAGTCATAATGCATAGATAATATCCACCAAATCTCAATCAACCGCAACAATTAAGGAAAACATGTAATAAGTTCTTACCAACGTTAAGAGACAGTCCCATCTGAGTGAGTCTGAGACTTTGGAAATACCCTCTCCAGTACTCAACCCCCTCACCAAGCTCACCCTTCTTTCCCAAGCTAAGGTCGAAGAAAGACCTCCCAACAGTAACGTACCTGATCAGTATAAAGCAATACAGTGAATGATTGATTAGTCAATATGTAAGTCCAATACACTAAATGTTTAGACTTGACGTACTTTTGGGAGGGCTGATCCCTGAGAACAACATCGAGAACTTGGATAGTTTCGTACGGAGCATCTCTCTGTTTCCGACGGAGAAACTCCTGCAACTGATAAAGATCAGGCCTTGAAGCCAGCTTTATAGCAACCTTGAATTTTCTATCCCTTCTGCCAAAAGAAAAGATTCACAATGACAAACACTGTAAACAAAGGTGCAGTTCATCAACAAACATACAAATAGAATGAAAAGCATTCTTACTTTGATGAAGCAGCAGATTTTTTGTCATTCAAATCGACAATAAACTCTTTAGTCTCGAAAGGAAGAGGGCCAGCAGTGTAGAGACTCTTCCTGCCATCATAGGCAGGAATCTTCTTCGCCAAGTGTGATTCTCTATAGGTCTCCACCAAAGTTTTCATCACGTCTCTGTTTACCTTCTTCGAAATAACCTCTGGACTGATTGAAACCTGTGAGCATACAAATATCAACCCATAATAATGTTATAAAACTGAAAAAATGTAACAACACAGACGATTCGTCATATAATAAACAAAAGAAAGCAGACTTACATCGTAGTGATAGAGATCTCTATCTGCAACTTGAACGAGGAAGTGATTCGCACGAATCGTTACTTTCTTCCCCGCTTGGCCAAACCCAGGCCGTACCGGAAACGTCACCGCCTTCGAGGTTGACGGAGGAACCGTCTGACTCTTCGTCTCCGGAGTGATCTGGACTTTCTCTGCTAACTCTTGACCAAGAGACGAACTGGAATCAGACCCTGAGGCCTTGGGTTTCTCACGCACAGACGTCGCTGAAGACGAAGAAGCAACGTCCACGGCTCCGATGACGCCGGAAACAACGTCCGACGGAGGAGATGAAGAACTTGAAACGACAGGAGTGTTTCCCCGTCCGGGGTTACCACGACCTCTCCCGCCACGAGCGACGGAGGTTTGCAGTGCAGGCGACGACACGGGACCAGACAACTGGTCAGACCGACGGCCACCACCACCGCCGCGACCAGCGCGACCGTAACCACCACGAGACGACATTTGCGAAGGAAAGCTTACGAAAGAAGAAAACAAAAAATTCGAAAGTGGGAAGAGAGACAAAGGAGAGTAAGTGTAACGAAGAGGAGGTGAGGAAGTGAGGGAGGTTACTTTATTTTTATGGAGCGGGGAGACGGTTGAACGTCAATTTTTACAATAGTAAAATAATAACTAAATGACGGTTATGCCCTCGTCGCTTTGTCTCCATGTTCGTCGTAATTTCCTCTTACTTTTCTGTGGGTCCTACTTCGTAACAATACCATGATCACTTTTTAATAGCTATTCCATAATTGCTATTCCAGCCCTAATCTTATTTCATACCAGCTCTACTCTTTCCAAATTTGATACTTCCATACCCAATAAAAAAGATTCCTTGAGTACGGTTTTTATCTCTGTTTGTGATTAAAATGAATATAGACTATCTCAGCTTATTCAATGTTTTAATATATATATATATATACTTTTTCTTTTTGGTCAAAAATTACATATTTTAAAAATTACAGATTTAGCAGGATTGGTTCAGGTGGAGATATTGAAACGTCTGGCATTTGATTATTATTTTTAGGTATAGTTAAAATTATAAACAAAATTAATACTGAGCTAATGTGATAACTATTGATATGATATCTGACAGTCTTCATAATTACATTTTTAAATGCTAGACCATCATTACAAGCTTACGCCATCTTTGCATCGGTAAACGATGATTTCAGTAAAGATTTAGAAAATAATGTTTTCCTTAGTTCTTATCTTTCTTTTTTTGTACGATCGTTCGCCTCTTCTTTTTTACTTTTTGTTTGAGTAGTCGTAAAGATCTTTGTGAATTTAGTTGCATACTGAGCCACTGTAATATGAGAAAATGTTAAAAATGGAACAACAAATACGAAAACTAACTTTCTTTATTTGCATTGTCATCAATTTGTGGACAAATATCAGTTCTATTAGAATGTTGAGGACTAAACCAAAATTGATTATATAAAATCAAGAATCTTTTACACTAAGAGACAGTTTATGAGTTTTTCTTATATGGGAAGGCAATTTTAGAGAGTGGGGTAGTTTTAGGTATGAAAAGACGTAAAATACCCTTAAAAGTCTGGTAACTAAGGGGTTTTTTCGTTATTTGGCATTGGAAGAAGTTACTTGCTTCTAGTTAGTTTTTTTTTTCTTTTTTTTTAATTTGAATTTTGAAAATCGACGGACCCGAGGCAGTTATAAACCAAATCCAATAATTGTAAATTTCTAGGGGTTAGCAGTTTTTTTTTCACTTTGCAAAACCGGTAACATTTCCCGAAGCGGGGACAAAGGGAGACGGAAAGGCGATTTGCGAGAGGAAAGGATAGGAGGTTCAAGCGACAGTCGGAGAGGACCGATGGCGACGAGGCGTAGCAAACAGAGGAAAGCGGTTCAATTAGGTATGTTTACTATGCTCGATGACACGTGTACGCCTGAGGCTCCATGGGTTTAGCAAATTGAGTAGTTTTGTTTTGCAAACGCGGCGGAGGCAAAAGTCTAGGATGTGAAGGCGTTGTTACCGAAGCGATTATTTGCGACATATCGGTTTTCAAGCGAGAGAGTTAATATCTACTCGATGGTAGACTATTTGCTATAGGTGAAAGAAGTGTTGATAGGTGTGGTAATAGGTGTGTGAGTTTGTTGGAGTTTCCTGCAAAGTCATTACCATAACATGCGGGGCTTACTTTGGCAGACGTACAAAAGGCGGAGCATAGTCCAAAGGTGAGTTCTAGTGTATAAAATTAGTGTAATGTATGAGTGCCTCCTAGTGTACACAAAGGTAATGTTAGAGTCTGTATGGTGTGTACGCGTACGCAAAGAAAATGTTTGAGTTCATTTTAGGGGAGTGTGTACGGCGGTTTTAACCGCTGTATTGTGTGTACGGAATTATTTGCATAGTTGTCTAAGTAACTGGGGCAGTAACTAAGGGGGTGTACATTGTCAGTGATGGTGTGTACGATGTTATGTGTATGCGTGTACTGGAGACGAAAGTTGTTTCAGAACACACTTGATACTAACTGTACAGGGGAATAGTTGTATGTTGATATCGTCCACTGTGTACATGTGTCGATATCGTCCACTGTGTACACCAGTCGAGGTAAAATAAGGAAACATGTGCATGCTAGAAGCGTGTGTACATGTGTTGATATCGTCCACTATGCACAACATGACGTACATAGCTTCTTTGTATGAAAACATAATGTTAAGGCGTACATGCCTACAAAGTTTGAGTTATCGAGGTGCAGAGGGTGTGTTTGTGTTTTTGTGTACATGTAAAGAGGGGGGACCGTTGATGTGTTGTCTATAATCTGAGAACAAGTTGAGGTAAAATATGGAATCATGTGCACGCTAGAAACATGTGTACATGTTTGCAGATCGTTCAATGTGTACATAAAAACGTACATATGTTATGTACTAGTCAACCTGTACATGTGTACATATTAAGATGTACTAATGTAGAAAGTGTGTATGTGTGTATTTTTCAGAGGACAAAGGTGTACATATTATGAGATGAAGAGTGTACATGTGGACAAGGTGTGTGTGACGAATCTGAGTGTGATAACGTGAATAATGAAAACATCCAGACTAATATGTGTACATATCAGTTTTGCAAACCCCTTGCTCTACACTTATTCTGGTGTACATGTGTACACGTTAAGTTGTACTAATGTATAAAGTGTGTGTGTGTTTTTCAGAGGACAAATGTGTACACATTATGTGTTGTACATGTCGGCAAGGTGTGTACATATCTTGTGTGTGTGAATCTGAGCGTGATGACGTGCATAATAAAAATATTATGGCTGAGAAACACATAAGTGGTTTAAAAACTTAGCATCTGACAAACATTGAATACATGTTTATAATAGTTTTAACATGCACATAATCCAACAAATAAGAAAAGAAGTTGTTAATAAGGTGAAAGTGCTATTCAAAAGACCATTCATGTGGATATTGAATTCATCATGCCTCAGATGGAAACAACGCAATTGACCATGTTATGCCCATAAACACCAAATCGACCATATTTGTTCACTTTGGTTTTCTTGGGGGCCTGAAAAATGAGATGAGTAATTGGAACAAAGTTAGGGTAGAGAATGTGAGAGAATGATACGGGCGGAGGATGAACATGTGGGTGTACCCGTGGACGTTGATCCTAGGTGTCCATTGGAATTAGGTGTATAAGGGTCTCTTCCAGGTGTACGTGTGGACGTTGATCTTAGGTGTATACTGAAATTAGGTGTATACGGGTCTCTGCCAGGTGTACGTGTGGACGTCGATCCGGAGTGTACATGCGAGTAATGGTTGTGTGTGTCTTCTCTTTGTGTATGCGTGTTCGTTGATCCAGAGTGTACCGAAGGCTCATCCCTTTGGTGTACACCGAGAAAGTTGAGATCTTTCTTCCAATATGTATCAGCTTGGTCTGATACACTGACAATATGAGTGAATGCATCGCTTGTGGTGCACTCGTAGGTTTCTAGGGATGTTTTAGGGACATGAATCCCCGTCATAATCTCAAATGCATCAGAGCCACAAGAATTTTGTCCAACAAGGGGTCCCATACCTCGTGGTCGTAGCCACGAATTGAGACAGGTTCTGGAGGTTGAGAATTTTCAGTTTCAGTTTCCTCTTCATCTTCAAGCACCCATATATTATGGATGATGTCAAGGTCCTCCTTGAACATTTCTTCAAGCATTTCATCTTTGCAAAGTAGAATTTTATCTTGAATAGAGATGCGATTGGTTTTTGAATATTGGGTAGAAGGCCATGAATCAGCAGAATGAAAGAAGTTGTTCTCGTTTGGGGAGGGGAGGGTTGAAAGCCATATCTTGTAGGAGTTTGTCTTCATCAACTAGGAGAAAGCTGGATATTTTCAAAAAGCTGATGAAGTGGAATGAAACGAGTCAAAATTCATCTTTATAAAAAACAAATCTCTTCTTTTGCAGCAATAATCAGAGGAAGAATTTTTTTTTTCTAGATGATGAAGATGAAAAAAAAGCAAAGAGACTGACGAAAGAGACAATAGCTAATGCCCAGAAAAATTTTATCCGTTGATGCAAAAAGCATAACGTGATCCGACGGTGACAAATATATGTCTTATCTACATGACGTAGTTAATATGGAACGTTCAGCTGGGAAATGAATGTGTGGAGGAGATTAAAATTCGCCAAAATATTTTTTTTGGTTAGACATTTATTGATTGTAATCTGACTAGCTAGTTGGTAAAGAAAGAAAAAGTTGACATAAACTGTCTTTGTAGCATAAACTGTCTTTGTAGCAAAAACTACCCTAATATGTAAAAAGAATCTTAAAACTGTCCTAGAGTGTAATATGAGAAAATGTTAAAAATGGAACAACAAATACGAAGACTAACTTTCTTTATTTGCATTGTCATCAATTTGTAGACAAATATCAGTTCTATTAGAATGTTGAGGACTAAACCAAAATTGATTATATAAAATCAATGGGAAAAATGCAGATATTAAGAGATATTTACTATTAATAGGTTTTAATTTGATTTCACATGTATAGACATTAACGGTTATTTATAAAAAATTATTGTAATTTAATGCAAAAACCTGAGCATGACTTTCTACATTCGTAACAATAAATAAAATGTATATAGATTTTAATTATTTGCCTAAATTAAATTTTTTTGGAATAATTAAATTAAAAGAAGAAATAGTTAAGTGTCTAGTGACATTTTATTAAATTAAGTGGATAGAATAGCTGGTTTCAACGTGATGACGAAATAGCCATCTTTCGTCTATATATAACCTTAAACTAATACAAGAATTGTTTAATTAATAAAATATAAATATAATATTAAAAGATTAGTGCGAGAAGGAAATTTATAATATAAAAACATAAGATACGTGTTTGAAAGTATTTACAGATCTTTACTAATGTTTTATTTTAAATTTATATTTTGAATTAAATTTTATTTTTTTCAAAAAACTTTCTAGTTAAATAGTTCATTAATTTTGTTAAACTTACTAACATGACTAATAATTAAATAAAATCTTATATTTAAATAAATAAAAAATAATTTTTCTATTTATTTCATAGATAATCTAATAAATTAAAATACTACAGAATAGTTAAATCACTAGACTATTATTATAAACTATATACTTTTCCGCGCTACGCACGGATTATTACTAAATATTTTTTTTAAAAAAATTGAATATTAGTATATAACTTATTTTTATTTTTTGTACTGGTTTAATATATTTTAATATTTGTCATGTTATAAGATTGTCTAAAACCTTTATCATTTTCTTAATGGAAATGTAGTATATACACTATGTACATAATTGGCTATTGTTATATTTTATAATATATTTTTTGTTTGAATTACATTATATTAAGTTGTTTATTAAATGCTTACTTTGGTTTAATGAACTGTCATTTACTTTTTGAAATGAAAAGAATGTGATACAAAAAAGAGACTTGGTTTTGTTTAAAATATATTTTTGGCTTTGAAGAAGAAGATTACAACATATAAATATATAAATATTGAATAAAGAAATAAATTTAATGGGTAATGCTTCATTTACATCACATCTCTTTTCATCTTTTCAATGTTGTGTATATAGAAATACATAAATACTAATATAATATATAAAGTAATAAAAATAGATAGAATATTCAAATATGTCAAAAACAGAAGCATTAAGTCTTACAATGTTGTGTATTAAAAGATTTAGACATCTTCTTTACAGTTTTCTTTATTACGACATATGAAGCTGAAAATAGAAGAGACCCTATCCATTATTTGTCATGATCTTCACAGGTTATGTGAGACTTAGTGGGAGCACCCAAAACCAGTTTACGCTCACCTAATTTGAACAATGCAGTCCATGATTGTAATGAGTTGAATTGGAGGGTAATGTAGCACTCTTTTGTCTGACTAACATCAAATCAACAATGAGTAATAATTAAAATAGGACTCAAAACATGTTCTACAGAACTATTAACAAACTTGCAAGATAATGACACTCAATTGTTCTCCATGATCCAAGAGGGTTAACGATTCATTATAGAGAAAATATAAGTCAACATCCTTTAGAAATGTTAAAGATCCTCTAAACTTTAACCAGTTATATGAACTAAATCTGGAAAATCTAAACTTTCACTATTTATATGAACTAAATCTGGAAGAAGCTACAAACTTCCTTCAAAACTAACTAAACACAATTTCAAAAGACTCGTTAGCAAATAACAAATCAGCATTGCTAATCAATGTTTGTATCTGACGTAAATGTAATGATGCCTGATCATGAGCGTTCAATAAGAGAAGATATATTTTTCAGTCTTTATTGATAATTAAAAGTTCTTAATAAAAACATTACCTAGTGATGATCACTGTGGCGATCAACGCTAAAAGTAGGCTTTATCTGCTTATGTAAGAGTGAGAGTAATAGTTCACAGAAAATAGGAATCATAAAAATAGCACACATGTAAAATAACTAAAAATAGAAACAAGAGAAGAAAACAACCCGAAAATAAAAGATGTACCTTTTTCCCTACCGAGACTATGTCATGGAATTTCTTAGCAACATCCTCAGCAAGAATGTGAGTAACTTTTTGTTGTCTCTCAGTCTTTGATTTACGTAGCCTAGGCTTTGATGATGATGATGATTCAGCCCTGCCACTAAGAACCCTCCACATGCATTGTGCTACTCGTGAAAAGCTTTATTGCCGTAACCTGGAAAACCCACAAACCCAAATATCAAACCATGCAGAGAGTTCAAAAATCCTCCAAAAGGGATTGGATCCAAACCCAAAAAGATAGGCATACTAAACATATGAATCAGCTTTTAGCCTATCCCATTCTACATTGGGCTCAATCACAGGGAGAAGCTAAGATAAAACGATACCTAAAGATTCCGCCACAGCACAGTCGGCAACAACAGACTCTGGTTTGCTCTCCACTTCTTCGAAGCCATTGACGACGTCACTCCATCCACAATCTCTCGATGTTCACTGAAGTAAGGCCAGAGCTTGAAGATGATGAAGAAGAAGACGTAGACACCTTGCCAAGTTTAGCCGGCTATGTTTCCGGCATCATATTCTCACTATCTCTACACCAGCAGAGACAATCTGGATCCTCCTAGAATATAAGATTGTTTTCTTGTAATATTTCAAAATTGAAAATTAATAAGTAAAAAAAAAGATCTTAGATTGTCTCTTTGTTATTCTCTCTAGAGAAGGAAGCGGAACGTCCGAAAATGGGTCGATGGCTGCTAGATGATTTGGGTTGATGGATACATGATCGTTTGCTCCAGTGCTTCCATCCTTAGAAATTGCTGAAAATCAAGTTCACATTTACACAGAAACAGCTAAGTGAATCTCAAATCAAAAGCTATGAACTTTACACAGGGTGAGGCAGAGAAAAAAAAATCTTACCATGACTACATGACCGTCTTGCTTTTCTTGTAAATCATCATAAACCTGGAAATTTTGAGAAAGGGTTTCATAGAGAAAAGGGCGAGGAAGAAGAATAGACATGATTTCATAGTCATAGCTTTGCTTTTTCATTGGACGTTTTGGATTTTGGTTGGATTTAAGATTAGACATAGCAATTTATATAGGAGGAGACCAAAGGGAGGTGGAACGCAAGCATGAAGGAAAGAGCAAATAACATAATTAATCAGTGGATTGGGGTAATTAAAGAGAACTGAAACGGTGACGACGAAATAGAAGTCGTAGAGAATAGGTTTAGGCAACATGGGCTTGATATGGCCAATTCGAAATATATTGTTATCAGCCCACATAATGGTCTGGATCTAAACTGTGTTGAGTAATTTGCTATGACGTGGCAAAATAGAAGTATTTTATTGGCTGATTTTTTCATCTAACGTGGACAGTCTATCTATTGAGTCTCAATCCCTTTTATATATTGGGATAGGTCTAATCTCTACTATTATAAAATTATTAACAAATAATATTATATCAATATGACTATATACAACTTTATTAAATTATAGACTATGTATTATAAATTTCACATTTATAAGAACTATTTAGTTTTATGTAAAATTATAAAGCATAATATTACTGTTTTATAAATATTTATCATATAATTATTTTTATTTCAGAGAGGATTTCATGCTTTTAACACTATTATTCAAATTTTTGGTGCCTTTCAATCATCCCTTGGAAGAGATGCAGCCAGTGTTAACTACAACGAAGCAGTGGTCATCAGCAGTTTTGAAGAATGGTTTTAAGTAGTTAGAAGAAGATATGAGAGACTTCTGATGACATGCTAACCTTCAGGCTTGCTTTGTACAGCAGGTTCTTGAGTCTGAATTTGATCCTCTGTTTGGCTTTTACCAGGAGACAAAGCTTTGAGCTGCTCTTCAGTGATCTTTAGGTAATCCTCGGCTGTGTTACCTTTTGGTAATTGAGCATCACCTGCTTATTTCAAGGAAATCAGCTTCACGAAAACTCCATTCATTAATATGAATATGGAAAACAATAACAGTGGTTACAGATTAGCCAATGAATGAAACAGACGAATCAAACCACTCACTGAGCTCACTTGCAGTCACAGGATCTTCAATGTTTACAACAGGTGGTGGAGGAGGGCGAGCACAGTTCATTATGTTCTGGTTGTAGACATCTGGCGTTGAGATTTCATCAAGGACAATTTCACGTCTGAGGGTGCTTTTGAAATCTCTTGAAACATCCTATAAAATCAACCAATGTAAGCAACATTTTCTTTTCCTTATTTCCTTAAAGAATCTTCTTGAGATGGAAAAAAAAACTTAATATTACTAAACCCCTGGCGCATCAAAGTATGCCTGCAACAGATATTTCAAATATTGTTCATTAGATCACATCTTGCTATCTAAATGACCAAATATTATATGATGGCTGATTATCAAATATATTTTTTTTCTCAAAAAACTTTAGTTACTCCACCTGGTACCAGGTAAGTCCTAGTGCTTTTCCTGAGAATTTCTGCCACTTAACCTTCTTCAATCCTTTCTCGTGTGAATATTGAGCTTCTCGCCTTCCATACCCACCTACAGGTTTGAAAAAAATAGATCAAAATCGCCTTGGAGGTTGAGAAAGTAAGATTCATGACAAACCGTGTTTCCTCATTTGCTTTTCTCAGTTAGATTAAGTGGTCCAGAGCTCAACCCTAAGATGGAAACACTACGTGTGACATGTGAATCTATGCTCCAGATAAGACACACTATCATGTTGACACACAAGAAAACCATAGATCTCCTCATCAAACTTGAATGTATTTGTTATTACATATTTTTTTTATGAGAACATGTAGCTATGTTTCTTACTGAAAATCCTGTTAAAATCCCTAGCATGGTAAGGTGGTTCTCTCCTTCTTTTAGTGCAATCGGCTTCTGAAAGACAAAACTCTTCTCATCATGGCTACCATGTCCGTTTCCTGAACAAATTCATTAATTATTCCAGTTCTCTAAACATAACATCTAAATGTTGTAGCTTCTCAATCTTACCAGGGTATTCTCAATTGAGCCAGACATGCAACGCGTGGCAAAGGCTAGCAACTCTAACAATAGACTTTCCTCCTTTCTTCTTAAGGTCATTGTTATCTATCTTGAAGCTATAATCTAAAAAAATAATCAGATTAAATTCTTATGTTTCTTTTTGATGTTTTCTTCTTCAAATTCTGATTCATTAAAATAAATCCACTTGTACGCTTACTTACTTTGTTGTGTATCATCCGTAAATCAGACTCGTCTTTGACCAAGCCATAGAGCTCAACGGGGACATAAGAATCACGCTCATTTGGAACGGTCTCGGTGACCACCTTCAAATCAAACTTCTTATTTGCCTTCTTTAACTTCATATAGTTCCTTGCAGTGTGATGAGAGACAATCTGAAACATATAGCAACCAAAAAATGAAAGTAAATATCGTTTATTTTGTTTTGATACAATACTTTCTTATCAAGGAGAAGTAGAGTGATCCCCATAAATTTACCATATTTCTTGATGTTTTTCGAGTCCCAAATACGGATAAGCCGAGCAACAATGAAATGAGGCGATCTACCGAGGCGGAGAGCGTCGAAGGCTGATTGCGCAACAACAACATCGGAAGAAGACATTATCAAAGAATATTTCAACGTTTGATTAAGAAGTTTAAATGAGAGTGATGGTGAAGATTCATCCGACTCACAACCCTCTCCAACTTATAGGTTTGACGTGAAGGAAACGGAGAGGTCGACATTGTTTTGGGTGTAATGAGAAAAACATTGATCTGGAGATATTTAAAGGAATACGTTGAACAAAATGGAAGGTTAATAGTTCACAAAAAAAAAACATTGTGTTTGAGACGGCGAGATCGAGGAGTCAAAGAAATAATAATGGAACTAGACCTGGGCATATTATCCGTAACCCAAAAAACGAACAGAAATCGAACAAAAAAAAACAAAACCAAAACCGAATTAAAAATTACAAAAACCCGAACGGTTCCTATATTTCTAAATCCAAAACCCAAAATCAAATCGGGACTGAACCAAAAACCGAACGGGTACCCGAATATTTTGAATATATTAATTTTTTTTAATTATTTTGAATTTTAATATATATATATATATAAAATCTAATTTATAAATAAAAATTTCTGAAAAAAACTGAACTACCTGAATAACCCAAATATTTTTTGGGTTTTTTCGGGTTTAACTCAAGTTTTTTTTTTTTGGGGGGGGGGTTCGGTTTTTTGGGCTTTAACCCGAACCAAACCCGAATTATTTTTAATTCGGTTTCACTTTGGGTTTTATAAAAAAATAGAAACCCGACCCGAATCCAACATTATCCAAACCGAACCGATCCGAAAAATGACCGGTTCCTAAACGGTTCCTAAACTTTCCAACCCGAATAACCCGAAAACCGAATACACCGAACTGACCCGAACCGAAATCCTGAATTCCCAGCACTAAATGGAACCCTAAGCTTGTCAAACACAAAACGCAGAGTTTTGTTAAGTAACAAAAATCATATCGTCTCAATCATCAAACCAACATCAAACCAATCGGAAAAATTAAATTATCAAGCGTAACCAACAAAAACGTGGGCCCTACATTATTTAAGAAATGCATACGTGGATGCTTTAAGAAGAGAGGAAAGAGTTCCATTATATATAAGATTACATCAAATTAACATGATTTAGGTAAATAAAATTTTGTCGTAATCATGCAGAATTAGATTTATCCTAACAGAATCACTATCAGTGTTTTAAAAAACGGTCTATGCGGCCGTTTAGACATCTTTTAGATGTCATACTTTATATAACTGTTGCGATTACTTTTTAAACTGTCTACACAATTACAAAATTGTAATAATAAATAATATATCATTTATTTTTCATAATTATAATATTTAACATATTATATTATAGATTCTTATGAAAACAAAATAATATAAATTTTATTATTTATAAATAATAATATTTTAAATAAAACATTACATTTATTTAATATATTGTTATAATTTATAAATACCTAAACTGCATAACTAATAGCGTCCGCTTAATTGTTCTATGCGTTAGGCGTTAACTCATCGTCCATTAGCGATTTTTTGAACACTGATCACTCTAATTATTTACCTAAATAAATGATATTATGATCATTTTGCAATAACTAAAGACGATTTATTGGTTTAATACAGCTGCATTCTGTCATTTTACAGGAACCTACAAAAAAGCTATAAATATATCATTTTATACAAAAAAAAAATGGTGATATATAAAGCCTACAATATTAGATAGATAAAAAAAGCTGAGCCGTAGCAATTTAGATAACAGCTTGGGTTGATTTAGAACGTACGTTTTGAAGAAGATAAATTCATCAATATATGCGACAAATCAAAACTCTGCGTCTTGGACTCTTTGAGTTTGCGTTTCGTAAACCTTTCGATAATGATACTAATTTATCGAGAAGATGGATGGACGGAGAAGTAACTATGTCTACTCACCAATAATATATGGATCTATTGTAAACACAATATTATTAGTGGTGAGAATATATATAGATGGCTGATGTGCAGGGAGTTAGCGAAGACTGTGGATACATCTACAACAATCCGCAGCGGCGAGAGCGGTTGATGGTAGAGAGGAGAGATCTGAAGGGGATCGCAGTTTTCCTAATCGCCACTGCTTTGATGTGCCTACTATGCTACCATTACCAATCTCCCATTCAGCCGCTGCCACGGCTTTTTGGCTTTTCCGCATTTGGTTCATTGCCAATCCCAACCAAACAAGATTCCAACAAAACTCTGACCGTTAGTAACTTGAACACATGTTTTATGAAAGCACAATTTGAATTCAGTTTAACATAAAAATGGTTGGATATGCATATAAGA
Source organism: Sinapis alba (assembly GCA_012274485.2). Taxonomy (NCBI): domain Eukaryota; kingdom Viridiplantae; phylum Streptophyta; class Magnoliopsida; order Brassicales; family Brassicaceae; genus Sinapis; species Sinapis alba. Next base: position 444,903 of record MU105791.1, on the reverse strand, counting down.
GCACCCTTATCGCAGCACTTTAGTGTGTTTCTCAACGTGGGGACCCCATACAAACACTAAAAACTGGTTACAAAAGCTACCAAATAAAAAACGTGTTTCTTGCACTGTTCGTGGACCCCCACTGACACGTGGTGAGTCGCGATTGTTTTTTTTATTTTCAAAATCAGAGAAAAAAATTAAGAACTTCAAATGGGGTTTTAGGGATAATGATGCTTTAAGTCTTTTGTAGCTCATATAAGTTGTTCTTTCTTTTTGGAGCCAGTTTTAATCGAAGGATACAATAAATTTGGAGGAAGTCCTGAGAGAAGCAGCCACGGAAGATAAAACCGTTATAATAACTTTCTTAAACAAAGCTTGCGCTGTGACGAACTTCACGTTTGATTTGTTTCTCGAGAGTTTTCACGTTGGACAAGGGACAAAAAGGCTGCTTCGTCACGTTGTTGTGATGTGTCTGGACAAGGAGGCCTAATCACGGTGCATGGAAGTTCATCCCCCCGCCATTGCTACTTCTTGAAGACCCCCGGAGTTGATTTCTCCAGCCAGAAAAATTACATGACGCGGGATTATCTCAAGATGATGTGGCGTCGTATAGAATTCTTGGGGTTCTATCCTAAAGCTCGGATATAGCTTCATCTCCACGGTATCTAACTCTACCCCATGCGATTTTTTTCTTTCCCAAGCGATATTTTAATTCTCCCTTATCAAGCCATAGGGTTTTGGGGTTATTCAATTTTGAGTAGGATCTGACTAGTTTAGATTTAATTTGGACCGGATCTGATCCGAGAATGAGTTATATCTTGTTTACACAAAGTGATCTCAGTCCTTCTTTTCTTTGAGGCTTTAAATTTAAGTGACACAGCTAATTAATTACGATGAATAAAGATATCCAAATTAGTAGTCTAGAAATATTGTTAGATATATCTTTACTGTAATTGGTAAGTTTCAAAATTCAAAAAACAGGACATGGATGTTATGTGGCTTCGAGATCCCTTTCCTCGTTTTTTTTTCTCAGAGGGAGATTTCCAAGTCTCCTGTGACAGCTATAATAGCAACTCTGCCGACAAGAGAAACTTCGCCAATACTGGTTTCAAATAGAAGAATTCCCTTGGATAGCCCATTTTAGTTTGTTCTTTACAAAAATAGTTTTTAAGAAAGAAAATGATCAAAATAGGTTTTTTTAGAAGCTAAATTTTTTTATTTATATGTATTTATACCTTTAGGGTTAACTAATTTAAACTTTAGGGTGTAGAGTAAAAGGGTGGGTTTGGGGATAAAGTTTCAAATTTCAAAAAAAAAAAAAAAAAAAAAAAAAAAAAAAAAAAAAAGTTATTTTGGTCATTTTATTTTTTATGGCTATTTTTGTGACAAAAACTTAAAAACGGCTATTTAAGAGAATTGCCCTTTCAAATATGTCCAAGCCAATAATCGAACAGTCGAGTTCTATAAGTATTGGTATGGTCCAGATGGAGATTCCGCGGCAAGAAGGATCAGGATGTGTTCAACAAGATCAAATATAATCGATATATTACGGAAAAAATCAGGCTTAAGATAAAGTTTCTCGATTCAGTTTACTTCTGAGGGTTCTGCCAATTGAGACGTGAGATGAATAAAGTATGCACTATGCATGTGAATTGTTGTGTCGGTCTACAAAATAAGATTTTTTCGATTTGAGACAAGTGCTTGAGGATTGGAGGGATTACTTATCTGCAGCGGGGACAGCCGATGGCTGGAAAATGAAATGGCGATCACCGGATCATCGCTGGGAAGATTGAAGAAGTCTAATAAAACAAGAGTTTAGTAATGCAAGAAAAGATTACATCAATCTCTTTTATATTGGAAGCTATAAAGACACCATATGCAGCAAAAAGTCGTCCTTGTAATAGAACAAACTTATACACTATAAAATGACTGACTATGCAAATGTAGGAATGTGTTTTAAGGTTCGTACACAAATCAACATACAATAGTCTATCAGTTCGAGCTATAACATTAATTCCCGATCCTCAAGAATCAACTATATTGCATATACATAAGAGCATCATTATCCCTAAAACCTCATTTGGGGTTTTTAATTATTTTTTTTATTAAAAAAAAAAAAATAACCAATCGCGGATCACCACGTGTCAATGAGACCCGCAAACAGTGCAAGAAACGGTTCTTATTTCATAGTTTTTGTAATCGTTTCTTGCACTGTTTGCGGGCCCCATATGTCAGTGGGGCCCGCAAATAGTGCAAGAGCTCCACTTAAAAGCCTTGGATAAATAAGCTAACTCTAAGGAAACAAATTGTTGAGATTTTCCTAAACTTATGTTGAACTATACAGTGATCGATTATGACATTGACTACTTTAGATCTAATTGGCAAAAGCTCGGATGAATTTGATTTGGGTTCTTTTCAAATGGCCTCAACACCAAAACTTCTAGAATCTTTGGACGTGGAGTGTTGTCTTCCCTGGGGTTCTAATACCACTTGTTAAGAGTTTTTTCTAACCCCATGTCCAACTCTGTGGCGATCAATTAGTATGAGATTGTTTGTTTCAGATTTATGGCAAAATAGATATTATTTTTTTAAAAAACTAACAGAAGTACGTTGTTACAGGATTAGTGAGAAAAGATTATATACATTATGGCCGAAAGGTTCTTTAAGGCATTTTACACATTTGACATGTAGAATGTGGTTAACGAACTTGTATATTCAATTCCAACCCATATACCAGTCATACAAACTGTTTAATAACCCTATTCTCATCCCTTACGCAAACTTTGACAATTATAGCCGCATTCATAATATCAAAATCAGATCTTTAATATGGATAAAGGATTTTGTAAGTTAAGATGATATGAGCAGTGCAGTGCATACAAAATTTAGCCGGTATAACTTTTATCAAACCAAAATTTATCTGGATTTAACATTGGGAAAGAAGATTTTAAGCCAATATAATAGAGCATTTAGAAAAACGATAGACATATATAATGACATGCAGACATTTTTCTTCTTATCAGATAAGACAAAATGTTTGTGATAAAAAAGATATAGTATAATAGTTGGCCTTATTTCTACCTTTCCTTCCAACAAAATATTTTTCCCTAATATAGCTTGATACGCCCATTTTGGAAACGCTTTTTTTTTTTGTTTTTTGGAACGCCAGGTCCCGTATGTTAGAACCCATTTTGATATCAGAATGTTCTCTTACTCAAATAAACAAAGAATAACTTGATTGTAAATATATTCTTAAGAAAAATATGATGTACATTTGATATTCCTTCCTTTCCAAGAAATTAGGTTAAATGATAAAAGTTTGTTTTCCTTGCTAAGTTAACAACAAATATATAGACCTTGCGGGAATTTATTCTTTGCGTCTTACAAATCATGATGATAATGTCAAACAAGCAAAATTCTTTGAGTATTATTTTCATGTAAGCAAAGAATAATATAAATAAAAACGACTTGAACATATGCATATATAAAGAAAGCTCCCATCATTCAGGAACCAAATATAAGAAAACTCTAAAAACTCTAATTAAAGTAAAAAAAAAATATTTATATCATCTATGGAAATACTTAAGAAAGTTTATGCATTATATCCAACTCGCGGGCTAAAATGTGACGGTTGCAATCTTGGTGAAGACTATTATAGTGATGGTTATCGTTGTTTTCGTTCTGGAATCTTCTTTCACAAAGAGTGTGCTAATTCTAGCCTAGAGATTCACAATCTCTATCATCAACAACATCCTTTAAAAATTGAGGTACATACAAAAAACAAGAATGCTCATCGAGAATGCAAACTTTGTAGAAATAAGTTGCCAAAAATGTACTATTATTGTTCTATATGTGATTTTGCCATTGATTTGATATGTGTAAAAAAAGAAGTTAAAATAGAGATTGGAGATTCAAAAATCCACGAGCATCCATTATCCCTTGTTCCTGAGATAGTTAGCTTTACTTGTCATCTATGTCAAGTACTTGATGACCGATTTCCTTTTGTATGTAATTTATGTGATTTGAGTTTTCACCAAGATTGTGCTGAATCCATATCAGAGATCAACTATTCTTGTCATCCTCAACACCCCCTCAAGCGTTTCATACGTGTCCCAAGTCGCACCGGTGGAAAATGTTGTTTGTGTGGGAACAAACTTCATAATCTATTTTATCATTGTTCAGTTTGCAATTTTAGCGTGGATGTCAACTGTGTAAAGAATCCACCTCCTTTCAGTCTCCTCCACCCTAAGGCTCATGAGCATCCAATTATTCTTATGCCGCAAAGAAGCTTTGTTTGTAATGCTTGTGGAATGGATGATGACCCAAATCCTTATGTATGTCCTCAATGCAATTTCATGATCCATAGAAATTGTGTTGATAAACCACGCGTCATAAAGATCAATCATCATGACCACCGCATTTATTACAATCATTATCTTGATTCTGATGATTGGGAATGTGGTGTGTGTCAAAAAGAGATAAAATGGACGTGTGGAGCTTATTCTTGTCTGAAGTGTCAAGATTTTGCAGTCCATCTAAGATGTGCCACAAAGTTCGGGATTTGGGATGGGATTGAACTTGAAGGGATATCAGAAAATAATGTCGAGCTTAAGTTATACGAGGTGGTTGGAGAGGGACTTATAAAGCATTCCAGTCACCAAAATCATGTTATGAAGCTCAAAGAAGAGAATGATGCTGATGACGAAGGCATAGTTTGTGAAGCATGTGTTTATCCTGTATTTTGTGGCCCATTCTACAGCTGCACAAAGTGTGATAATTATATTCTTCATCAGAAATGTGCCCATCTCCCAGAAAAGAAAATAGATTCATTCTACAAGATGGAGATTACTTTATTCCCATGTGACAAAATGGAAACAATATTAGGGCTTTGTGAAGTTTGTCAATACTTCTTTCAGGGTTTTCGGTACATAAATAAGGATGATATAACCCTTGATGTGCGGTGTGGTTCTATATCTGAACCTTTGTTTCATGAAAGCCATCCTCATCATCCGTTGTACATTGACTTTACGGGCAATAAAACTTGTAAGGCTTGTGGAGATGAGGCAACTTTCATTTTGAGCTGCCAGGAGTGCGGATATTTTTTGGACATTAAGTGTCCTTTCTTACCAAATAAAGTGAAACATAAATATGATAAGAATCATTTTCTGCTTCTATGCTACGGCGAAAACCCGGGTGACCAATACTTGTGTGAAATTTGCGAGGAAGAACTAAATCCAGAGAAATGGTTCTACAGATGTGATGAGTGTTGCATTACATTTCATACTAAATGTACACTCGGAGACTTAATTAGTCTAAAGCAAATAGTTGATGCTGAACCAATCAAATTGGAGGCGATACGCAACATTCATATGACCAGGTTAGTTTGTGATGTATGTCATTCTCGCTGCCGCTTTCCATACACGTTGAAATGTTCTTCTCCTCTAGGTGTGGACACTCTTTGCTCTTTACAGTGTTTTCGGAAAAAATATTTCTACAAAATGACTCCATTATATGAATTGTCAATATAGTATTAATTATTTTATATCTTATATTAGACGAAATGAAAAATAAATATGTTCTCAGAATATTTTATCCTAAAGTTTGTTATTTTTGGGTATGTATTTTGTTACCAAATAGTATTTCTCATCTACAGTTCGTCTAATAAGTCTTTTGAGTAAATTAAGATAATCTTAAATAAAATTAAACCAAAAGTATAGTTTTCGTATTAATGAAAATGATCGAGTTTGGTTGCTCTAAGATAAAGGAAACCATGTATTTGGGATACAAGGAATATGATCAAACTAAAACATGAAATATGGAAGTTGTTTTGTTGTATAGAATAAAATGATGAAAATAGGAAATTCAATAAAACAAGTAAATATTGAGTTTGGTTAATACAATGTGAGAAAATCCTAAGCTTTTGGATTTATTCCAGAGAAACTTGAATTGTACTGACTCATATTGTTAGTTAGGAAAAGTGTTAAGACATTCTTTTAACTCAAACTAGAGTTCAAGTTGCGATGTGGAAACCTCTTTGGTCCAATGGTTTGACTATAGGTTCATTAATGTTTCTACACCAAGAGATTTGAGTTTCAATTTCCATAAAAAGTGAATATTGGAGAAAATGCTTACAAGAGGTCTTCATCATGGTGCAAGGAGTACCGTTAGAAATAGAACTCAAAGAACAACTCAAGGTGTTGCAATCAGACGTAAATCTTCATAAAAAGCAAATTGAATTATCGGTTGTAATATCATCTGTATAATATTTCTCACTACTCGTAACAGTATAATTAACCAGTGTTAAAAAAGTTCCGAGACAGGCTTAATGTGGTTTTATATTCCTTTTCAATTTATAATAAGTGTTGGTATCAAATATTATATATAAGTAATATAATAAATGTTGGTTTTCCTGTTTACAAAGTCAATACAGTCTTCGAGTCTTAGACAAAGACAAATATAATCTCCGGGTTCCAATCGACAACAAATCTATATAATCTCCGGGTTTAAGATAACAACTAAAAATTCATCTCCAGATTATGAAAAGAAGATTAGCTAAATTTTGTAATATATTTTTATGTTTTTTTTTGTAGCATATATAAACTCGTTCCATATATTGGAAGTTCACTTGCTATATTTGACATGCATGTTAGTGTTTTTTATATCAATTTATTTGGTCATTTATGTTTACAAAGAGTTACGAACATATATGAATGCACTAAGAAAGCATATTATTTATCATCATCAGAAGTAACACCCTAGGATTTTATATTACATAAAGCTTCAAGTTTCAACTTGAAGTACTTGTAGATACTTAACAGACACAAACACTTGGTAGTGATCTAAAGCTTATTCTAAGTGAAAACTATTACAACAAGCTTTAGCATATGTGTTGGTCTGCACTTTACGTAATCAGAAATAACAACTATATATAAACACTTTTATACAAACTCACCCTCCATCTTCAACATTATTTTAGTTTTCCCCCGCCTATTTGCGATACTCCTTTATAAGAACCCCTCCATAGATTTGGACGGCCTCGTCGCAGCTAATAGCCCGTCCTTTGGGAGTCTCAAACCTGTTTGCATGGCCCATATAAGGACGGTCACCACCGAAGTATTGAATATGTTCCGTGGGGAGAGAAACAACCGGTTCCTTTGAATACTGATAAATGACTCGGCGGCAACTAGTAGTATTAGTTCCCTCTTTTACGGTATACACTTTTGGACCACCATATTCGTAAGAATTTTGGTTAAAACGAGGAGCAGGCTCGTATCTAGGAACATATAGTACTTGAGGACTTATTTTCTGGGACCTACCGTACACCTTATCAACCATATCAAAAGCCCTTTGAGCCATCCTTGTATTCCTATCCTTTTGAGCCATTGCCATTTGAATATGAAAGATATGAAAGGTGTTTTGTATGTTTTATCTTAGTTTCTTTGAATTCAGTTTGATTTGGGGAAAAAAAGCTAACGACCTTAATTTATATAGAATTGAAAAGCTTCGCCGTTACTAAAGGAACCTTTAACAAGAGTAGGCCTGACCTTCCTACTCCCAAGTCTTGCTTGTGGAAGCGATGCCTGGTAATCTTGATGGAAAGGAACGGTTTCAGAAATCAAACTGTAATAAAAAGAAGAAAAAAAAAACTTGTAGCTCTTTTAAGGAAGAGTATATACAAAAAGTCTAAAAAGTACACATAGTGATCCATTTCTCCTCACCTTGAATATCTAAGAAGCATGATATACAAATCAACAACATTCTTCTCTTCGCGATATATGCTGGCCTGTGACAATAAATCAATAAGCTGCTTTCCAAAAGAGAATCATAGGCTTGTAACGCTTCATTACAACATATCTCTCTTTTTTTCGAATAACTAGGTTCAGACCATATTAAATTAAAGTATACCGACTCGAACTTGTGATCTTTTCAGATCCAGTCCTAGAGTTTTAACCACTAGGCTAGCTCCTCGTTGGTTCTCTACAAGATCAATCGAGCAAAACCTTACGAACTTAGGAAGATTAGGCTTACACGGGAGCTAGAAATCACATCACTGATCCAATAAACTAGGCCTGGGCATAAAATCCGTAACCCGAAATCCGAACCGAACCCGAACCGAAACACCCGATCCGTACCCGGTCCAATATATAAAAAATACCCGAATGGATCTTCTAAGGTGGTATAAAAAAAATCCGAATCCGAAGTGTTATTAACCAAACCCGAACGGATAACCCGAAAAACCGAAAAACCCGAAAAGTCCGAAAAAAAATCCGAAGAAACCGATCCGAATGTCCAAACTACAATATAATATAATTATATGAAATATAAATATATACTTCAAATATTCAATTTCATATTTATTTTGATATGGTATCTAACAATAAGTATAAAAATTAAAATAAATACCTAATTATATATAAATAAGTATATATTTCTTATGTTTTCTTTTAAATTTTAAATTTTATTTCGGGTATATCCGAACCGAACCGAATATAACCCGAATCCGAATGATATATGGTTACTTTATGGGTTCTATGATGTGATACAAAATCGACCCGAACCCAATGTGTTATATCCGAATCCGACCCGTACTTGCAAATTTACTAGAATGGGACCTAAGAGGTGTTATAAAAAAAAACCGAAATCCGAAAAAACCGACCCGAACGCCAACGGGTACCCGAACGCCCAGGCCTAAACAAGAGCTTTAGATTATTTTTCTAGTGAAATATATTGTGTAGGTATTATCCGCTTGAATTTGCATAAGAACACTCATTTTCTATGAGGTTATCCAATGTATAGTAGACGTGTAAGCTCTGATGTAAGCTCTGATATATTCAAAATGAAATATTTTATCTATACGTGTAACCAACGCATACATGGTACATGGAATCGAATATAACCAAATTGTATTTGGCATTATTCCTCTAATAGTGGGCATCTCCTTCAAAGGTCCGGTTTGTCGGTCTACTCGTTCTTATATAGATAACTTTTCTAAAAAAATATACGAATAGTTGTTACTCATAAAATTCACTATATGAATTTAGGTGTAGTAAATTGATTACTTAAAAAAAAAAAAATTCAACAGATTACTTTAATTTGAAGTTAATTTTAGTTACTGACCCTCGCTCTGTTAATTGATAATTAATTCATATTGTCAAACACACCCATGTTTTTACTTGAATGAAATCAAAATCTGGGAAAAAATAAAGAATTTAAAAATACTAAAAACTATATTACATGAATATTTTTACCATTTAAACCAGATATTTGCTTAAAGTACTGTATGGATCTAATCTAGATATATTGAATATTGTAGAGGTCCCTCCCATTCAACAAAAAATATTCACAGACTAATATTAGCTGATGCAGTAGATTTTTTCTTTGCAAAAACTAATAAATCAATGGAATAATGATGGTAGACCAGTGCAAGGTTTAAAGGTATCTACATCAGCTTTGGAGTTCGACTTTTGGAGAAACCACAATTTCTTGTAGATTATAGGATTTAAGAGTTATAAATCACTACACGCAATAACGGGCAGATTTGAAATAATTTTAAACCACAAATTTGTTGGGGATATTTTCATGGGATTATAAAATTATTTAAACGAATTAGTCATGTATACACCTCCCACCAATATTTATTTCCCATCAGAGAACCTCTGCGACACAAAAGTCTACGCATTGTAGCATCTCCCAAAGATCACACACGAAACGATATTGCGGGAGATGTAGGCTAGACACTATCTCGATATATAGGGATAAGCACAACTTCACCTGAGACGTTAATGTGGTAAACCCAAGCGCTTATCCACATCACCATTAGTAAATACAAAAGAGCATACCGCTGCATGGTCTAGTTCGAATGACCAGATCTGTCATACTATACTCGGGTCAGATAATCTCTATGATATATATACGTATATATATGTATTAGTGGAGGGTTTTGAAATCCTTTGTTGAGACTTACAAAAATTCTATATTTATATATGTGATTTCATTTTAGTGGTTTGTCTTCATGAATAAGAAAATCCTAAATGTATTTTTTTTTTCTTCACTATTACCGTGTGGGAATTATATATGAACTAAGAATTTGTTTTACCCTTTGCCAAACATTTAAAGATTACTAAAATTATGAATATATCATCTCAACCTTTGTCTGTGCAAAAGTTTACGTGGATACAAATATATATAACTATATAATGATTTATGATATGCCAAGTTGAAACTTCTTCATATTTAATTAACAGGAAAAGTATTTATTAATACAACAACGGATTAATCCTAGATATTAATCGTAGTGAAGAAGAAAGGTTGTGGAATAATAGTAGCGTTGAATGGAGTTTGTGGATATAGGGGAATAATAGTAGAGTTGAATGGAATGCTAAAAGAGAACAAATAATTGAGAATAAAATTGGATACCAAATCCCAACCGACCTTTCTCTTTTCTTTGCTTTCTTTTCTTGCTGTGTTGCTTTACCAAACCAAAGAGCTGATTCCCTATCCCTTCTCTCCCAAGCTTTCTGAAGATTTTTTCTACATCTAGGCGATACATGATACCTATTACTAATGGACATCAATATATATGTTTCCGTTGCACGATTCATGCATTCATTATTTGATATATAGACCAAGGTTTAAAGTTGCATATTATATTATGTTATTCAGTTTATGATTCATAAAACTTGTGTAATATCTATAGATAACTAATGATTTGGTGATATAATATCCATTCTGAAATCTTGTAAGTCCATAAATGCGGATTTGAACATATATTTCAATCTGATAAGTTTTTAAACCGCCAATTAATTATGTTACTATAAATTATGAGATCCATTATAAAGACGATTCTACGACCAAAAATTATATTTTTCTTATATGGGTTCATGTCTTATTGTATCATATTGAACTGTCCTATGAGATTCACGTTTGATGGTACTCTTTGCACCATATTGAAGATCTCCTATAATCATATTTTTTCATTATTATGATGTATAATTCGTTTTTTAAATTCTAAACTGAAATATTATATTGCATAATCAATAATGAACATTTAATCAAATCATTGGACTAAGGAGTTTCCACAATCATATAAATTTAGGTAGCTTTTTCTAAAATAAAAACTAATAACTTTTCTTTTGTTTGGATTTTCAAATCAATTGAAGTATTAAATTAATCCGATTAACTCCCTCTTTTCCTTGCAAAACTGTGATTCTAACCAAATGAAACAACTAATACTTTCGTCACAAGCTTTGGAAAAAAAAACGAATGTACTAATATATAAAAAATGATATAACGTCTTAATTTTCAGAATAAATTCTAACAAGTTTCTCTATATTTTGGTTAAATCCTAGAATATCCTAAATTAATATTCCTTCCGTTTCATATTAGTTGTCGTTCTAGGTTTATGCACACAGATTAAGGAAACATTTAATTTTACATATTTTCAAAATAAAAACACTATTACCAATACACCTAACCATATATCAACCAATAAAAAAATAGAGTAAATAATATTACCAATAAATTTTGCATTGAAAATCGAAAACGACATTTATTTTGAAACAAAAATTCTACTCCAAAACGACATTTAATTTGAAACGGATGGAGTACACAATAAAACAACAAAAATACTAACATGCACATCAATTAAATTGTATTAACACAAAAACTAGTTACCAAAAATTCTACTCCAAAAGTTGTATTAACACAAAAACTATCATGAGATTCTCAATAATAGTAAAAAATTATGACAAAGTAGTTACCAAGAAAAAGAAAATTATGATAGTTTTTATGTTAATACAACTTTACCCTCTGGTCTCTCTCTATAAAAGCCACCGAGTTTGTTACTTTCTAACCATCCAAGACAACAAACTCAACACATTCTTCATCTCTCTTCCTTCATCATCTCTTTCTACTACGCACCATGGGATTTTCTCGAAAGGAAAAGCCTAACACAAACACTTCCACTTCCACTTCAAACCCTAATCTCTCTTCTGCAAATACCCATAATAGTTCATACGTCTACCACGGTCCACAAGTCCATACCGTTAGAGAGTCCATAACATCTTCTACTAACGCAACTTTTTTGGTCTATCAATATCCAAATAATTCAGTCCTTGTAAAACAAGCTGTTTTGCCCTCAACTATAGAGTCAGCTCAACGTTTCCGTTTCTCATCTCTTTCTTAAACCAAAATCAAAACTAAAGGCGATAAATAAGGTCACTGTTTCCAGGTTTCGTTGTTAAGGGATGAAGTTAGAATTATGGGAAAAGTTTTTTTTTTTTTTTTTTTAAACTTGACTAATTATGGGAAAAGTTGTCGGAGTTGTGTTGCAATCTTTGTTTATTTAGATATGGTGTGAGTGAGTGCGTGCAGACCGGCTCAAACTTTACTCTCTTGAGAGTTTGGTTGTAATATAATGTTACAACTTGTATTTATGTGCGTGTCTGTTTGTAGCATGTTTTTTTTTTTTTGAACTTATGTTTGTAGCATGTTTTTTTTTTTGAACTTATGTTTGTAGCATGTTGAAAGTACATATACGTAACCTGGTCTTATATGTAGTTTCTATTTTCTGTAAATTTCTGGTTGGAACCTCCCCAAAGACGAATAAATTTTATAACAAATATATTTTGAGGTATATAAATATTGACTATTCGTAAACATAATTATAAGTTTGAGTTTTTAACTAACAAATACGATATAGAAATTTTATCAAAATACCAAAAGAATCCCATCTTTCAAAACTTCGACATAGTTGATTACCTTAAAAATATTATCCTTAGGCAAGACACTTAGAGCATGTCCATTGGTGATTTAGAGAGGGGTTTTTAGCGGAAATTAAGAACCGGTTCTTAACTCCTGCTAAGAACCGGTTTTAAACTCCTGCTAAGAAACCCTCCCTAAAAACCCCTAATGGATATGCTCTTAGAGCATGATTAACCCCAGATTCTTAGGGTGAGGTTTTTAACATAATTTAAAAACCGGTTCTTAACTTTAACAAATAAAAAGTTAAGAGTTGGTTCTTAAATAAGATATTTAAAAACTGTGTTTAACTTTTTCTTTATTAAAATTAAGAATCAGTTCTTAAATTACGGTAAGAACCCTACCCTACCCTAAAAACTCCGGATTAATCATGCTCTTAAAACCCATGATTTCTTTGAACCATTATATTTTAACGAGAATCAATATATTATTCAAATCTCTGTTTAAGTTAGACCAGAAGCTAAAGTGATAGCACACGGTGAGCCTAGAATTGCTCAACTGAATAGTGTTGGAATTGAACCTTTGATTAAAATTTACAAAAGAAATAGATTCAAAGAAGGAGAAGGAGAAAACGTGAAGCACAGGAACGGAAGTCAAAGAAGACTTGGGTTGTGTAACTAGAAGTTAATTACAACAAGAAGAATAAGAGTCAATAGATAGTGTAGTTAAAAGCTAACGAAAGTTAAGTTAGAGTGGTTAAAAGTTGGTAATAGTTGTTAGGAGTGTTAGTGGTTAAAACAAGTTTGCTTGTAAGCCACATGTCTAGAAGTAAGGTGTAAGTGGGAGTTGTTAAGGTTAGAGTTCCAGTAACCAGGATTTTCCTTATTAAGGGATGAAGTTAGAATTATGTGCAAAGTTGTGGGAGGTGTTTTGCAGTCTTTGTTTATTTAGATATGGTGTGAGTGAGTGCAAGCCGGTTCGAACTTTTTCTCTTGAGAGTTTGGTTGTAATATAGTGTTACAACTTGAATTTCATGTGTGCGTGTTTCTGTTTGTAACATGTTAAAAGTACATATATGTAACCTGTCTTTATGTATGTATTTTTTGTTTTCTGTAAATTTCTGGTTGGAACTTGGAAACATCAACAAAGACAAATAATTTTAAACAAACATATTTTGAGGTATATAAATATTTTCCTTTAGTAAACAAAATTATAATTTTTAAGGAACATGAACCCACCTTGTAATTATTGATTAGTACTGTCCCAATGCTAAACAGTTAAGGAACAAGGAACCCACCTTAGCTTTACATTGAAGAAGCTAAGAGGGTCAACAATGATGATGAGAACCTTGAGGATGATGAGTTTGTTTCATTTGCCCGATGTGTGAGAGTTTCCAAGCTAGATGGGCTTGGTTTTGTTGATGATTACTATCCAGATCCAGTGCCAATGCACTTCAGATAGCCTCAAGATCTTCCTGGTTCAGTTACTAATCATAGCAGCAACTTCACAGAAACGAAAGCTTTGGAGAACTACAATATATAGGCCTCTTGCTAGTTCAAATCAAACATTTCTTCTCGCCTTACCACAGCTTCCTTTACTGCTGCCAGATACCAGACTGGTGGATGTAATCAGTTTCCGAAAAGCAGAAAAATAAACTTGCAATACAAGCAATAAAAGTGATCAAGATGATGATGTATCTCTTAAGGTACTGCCATTGAGCCGAGTCTTTGAAAAGTTAGGGAGAAGGACTGAAAAAAAGGCTAAGAACTTGAAAAACAAGAGACGCAAGCGAGCTAGAGAGGATGACAACAAGAGTGCTATGGAATGTTATGAAACACAAGATGACGAAGAAGATGATAACATTACCACTGCTCAGAAAATCAAATCTAGAAAGAAGTGTGGTGACGTAAAAGATATTCGAGGAGAAAGGAGACCTGAAGTAGTGGATTGCAATGTTTAAGGCCTTCCTCAGATGAGCACAACTCTTCATCTTGTGAGACACTAATGAGGAGAACCTCCCAATAATGTATTAGTTAATATTCTCTACATTCTTGTAAACTCTCTGTATATAATGAATGTATAAAGTATAATCAAGAGTTTCATCATCTTTTTATACATTGGCATATAATGATCATTAATCATTGTTCTTGATAGCCTCATCTTTCTTTCTGTACAATTCGCTTGGCGTCTCGTATAATCTTACACGCTCCAACGTCCTTCTCGTTGTTCCAACCATTACCTCCTCGTCACGCTCAGTTTCAGACTCGATCTCTGTTAAGCGCTACTTTTTGTTTTTTTGTTAAATATGATTATATTAAAACGACCCGAAATGGGGATTTAGTTCAGATCACTAGCCAGATTTTTACAAAAGTTCTAATTTTCCTTGAGCCCTTGTAATTAGGCCTGGGCATTCGGGTACCCGTTGGCATTCGGGTCGGGTTTTTCGGATTTCGGTTCTAAAAAATAACACCATATAGGTTCCATTCTAGATATTTTCTTATTACGGTCCGGGATCGGATATAACTTCTCGGATTCGGATCGGTTTTGTAATACAATCTAAAACCCACAAAGTAACCATATATCATTTGGGTTCGGTTTTTTTTTGGATCGGTTCGGGTTATACTGAAATAAAATTCAAAAATAAAAACAATAAATCATAAGAAACATAAAGCATCATCATCCGACATAATAAAAACATAACTGAAAATCATTCCTCAAAGTGAAACTGAGTACAAACTACAAAGGTTTAATAACTGAAGCATCATCATCCGACATAATAAAAACAACAAACTTAATGTTTTCAAACAGAGTGACATAAAGAAAAGCAACAAACAGAACAGACACATGACAAAGTGAGAGACATTGGAACAATTTTGAGCTTAGAAGTACTTCAGAAAACGTACTACTCCTGCGGTCCTGCCAAAGAAAAGTGTGAAAATCAAGCCAAAAGAAACTAAACACAGAAGCCAATCATTGTAAACTAAGGGGTTATTAGTGCAATACCTTAGAAGTGAAGAGGCTCTTGATGTCATATAGCATATTCTGATGCAAAGACAGAACAAAATAAATCAATACACAAACAAAACAAAACAAAACAAAAGCTAAAACGTTAGAACTTGTAAAAAAGAATATGACATACCTCTCTCAATTTTTTCTTGTTCTTCAATGTCTTCAAGGATTTGTGCATTAGTAAGGACTCTTGACTCACATTGAATGTCTTGCTTAAGCCATTGTTCAGTACACATCAATACCTCAACCATAAAATGAGTAAGGCAGCTTCGAGATGGGCTTATGATCCTTCCACCCGTACTGAAAGCACTCTCGGATACAACAGAAGAAACCTGCAGTGCAAGGACATCCTTTGCAATCTGTGAGAGAATTGGGAACTTGGTACAATTTTGCTTCCAAAACGAAAGGACATCATACTCTACACCAGGCATCAAATGTGGATTCTCAACTCTTTCTTTCAAGTATATATCCAGCTCGTCCCGATTGTCTTTTACTCCAATCTCATTAAGCATCTCCTTGTACCTTCGGTCGATTCTCTTGTAACCTAAGCCATCATCATCGACATCCATACTAGCCATGCTCAGCTCCCGACTACAAGAATTGGATCGACTGTTGCTATTTTTTTCTTCATCAGGTTTCTCACCAACTGACTTCCCATATCTTTCGCCATACTCATTGAATAAACTGCGCAAAATACCAATCACTGAATCATACATTGCTTTCCCTTCCAAACTGTCCTTCCCATAGAGCTCATCAAAGCACAAGCTTGCAAGCACCATCTTCTTTGTTGGATCAAAAACTGTTGCCACGATTAACATCTTGTTGATGTTCTTCATCCCATCCCAGTATTTGTCAAACTTTTTATACATCTCCACAGCCTTACCTTTCAGCTCATGATCTCTGCTCTGACTTAAGGCCGTAAGGTTGGTGGCTATGTTCACAATCTCCTCATAACACTTGTAGGCATTGACTGTTGTTGAGGCAGACACGACCAGTGTGGAGTTATAGAAGATCACTAGGAACCGACCCAATCTTTCTATTGCTTTCCAGTCAGTGTATTGAGGAGGTCCAGTTCTCTTGCTTCCGTTATCCATCTCCAAAAAATAATCATTGTACAGTTTATCTTCTTCTTCCATCTTGTCAAACGCAACTCTAAACTTCAAAGCTATGCTCAACATCAGGTAAGTAGAGTTCCACCTGGTAGTAACATCTAAAGGCAAGCTTCCCCTAGTCATTCTACCAGATTCTACTTTCTGCTGAAAGGATATCAACCTATTTCCTGAACCTCTAACATAGACAACAGCATTACGAACTGCATTCACACTCTCATTAGCATTAGTCAACCCGTCTTTCACAATCAAGTTAATGATGTGAGCACAACATCTCATATGCAATAATTCTCCATCTAAAACTAATGCATCATCAGACACTGAAGAGAACTGACTATGAAATTTTCTCAAGGCGGATGAATTAGCAGTTGCATTGTCAACAGTTACACAGAATATTTTTTCGATTCCCCAATCAGCCAAGACATCTAAAAGAACCTTAGAGATGGTCTGACCTTTGTGATCACTGACATGTTTGAACCCTATGATAAGCTTCTTCAGTCGCCAACAAGCATCAACTTAATGCGCAGTCACCACCATGTAACTTGCCCCTGTAGATTTTTTTTTTTAAATAGTCAGTATCAGTATATACTCATTTATCTTAAAAGATTAAAGATACAAGAAACTGCTTACGGGTTATTTTTGCTTTCCAAATATCAGTAGTCAGAGATACTCTTTGCTTGTTGGCTACAAACCACTTCTTCATAGCATTCTTCCTCTGCAAGTACATCTTTACAATGTCCCTTGTTGATGTCCTCCTTGACACAGGGTTGTCCAAATTCATCTGCAAAGATAGAAAAAAATAGTATATAAGCGAGGTCAGAACTATTCCAACAAACGAAAGTACTAAACTAATACATACCTTGTTACAAAAATGTTTCCAAGCCACACTTTCGACCCAGCATAATGGCAACTCTCCTATCACCATCATCTCATTGGTTGCTTCTTTGAAAGTTTCTGCACTGACCTTTGCAATCATCAGACCTCCTTCTTCATTCATGACATGTTGAGTTGAGCTTTGGCCATCCGAGAACGCGAAGAATTGTTTGCATATGCTGATATGCTTCAGCAAGTTTGATGTTCCTGATTTTGTTTTACAGCAGAACTTCTTGTTGCAGTAATGACAAACACATTTGTCACGGTTATCTTTTGTCCTTGTGAAATGGTTCCAGATTTTGGACCTTGGAGGAAGAATCCTAGGAGCTTTCGTAGCATTGAACGTTGCTCCGCTGGCTCCAGAAGAATCTTTGCGTTTGCCTCTACTATCCGGAGTAGGCAATTCTTGTGCTTCTTCGTCCTCTACATCTTTGTTGTTCTCAAAAGAAACTCGGTTTGGAGTTGATGAAGAATCCATCTGAAACAAGTTAAATGGAACCATTGTCAGACAAGTTTAATGGAAAATCATATGAATCGAGACAAGATATCAAGATAAATACATACCTGAGATCGATTTCGAGAAATTGCTGATGGTGGAGATGGAGAGAATTCCCAATTCCGGGTTTCAAACATGCTTCTCTTCGATCAACTTGCTTTGATTTATACTCGATTAGGTTTTTTCCAGATGAAGAAGACGAGGAATCTCCTCGCGTCTATCGCCAAGCGTGAAGAAAGTAAACTCGGTTACCAAAAATAATAAAGGTATGCGGCGTATGAATGTATGTATATTATAAGTATACGTATGTATATATTCCGGTTATTTCGGATACCATTTCGGATATTGGATTAAACCGAACTGAACCCAATAACCGATATATCGACCAATCAAAACCGATCGGGTATTTTACAGAATACTTAACCGAACCGATACCCATTTTTCGGGTCGGGTTTGGGTTCGGGTTCGGGTTATGGATTATATGCCCAGGCCTACTTGTAATTATAGAGATGAATTTATTTCGATGTATGTTTCTGTAATAACTTTTTTCTATTTTAGAAAAAAATATAGAAAAATATTATTTTTTGTCTCTACATTTAGAGGTGCTTTATTCTAAGAAAAAAATATAGAAATGAAAATATAAATGGGTTAGAGATAGGTTGGAAATGGTTTTAGGATAATTTTATCTGTTGATATTTAAAGTATGTATCTTAAACAAAAAGTATTATTACTTGAATTTATTTTAATTTAATAATTAATTTTTGTTTTACTTTTTTAGTAAATCCAATGAAAAATAGACATGTAGTCATATGTGATTCTTAAAAATGTACTATAGATTTTAAAACTAGAACTTCTTTCTTGCATTTTCATGCTACTTCTCTCATTTTTTATGTTTTTCATATTTTTATATTTATAGTTTGAGATACTTTGTTTTAAACACATGGTTGGAAATGTTTTTATTATGTTTTGTAAAAAGAAAATTTTGAAGTTTTATACAAAAAAATATTATTTTAAATTTTAATACAATTTACATTTACTTTTAAATTATATTAGTTATAAAATAAATTAATTTTATAAATAATTTTCTTTATTTTAAATATTATTAATTATATTAATAAAATATTAATTATTTTTACATTTGTGTAAAAATGTTAAAATAATATTTTTGCGGAACTGAAGAAGTATTAAGAAAGCAGGATCTATAATAACGTCACTATCCAAAAAAAGTTGGGTCATAGATAACTAGTTTCTATTGGGGAAAGAGGTGGCTGGATTCACATGTGTTACTTAATTTTCATATAATAATGTTGTGATCATTCTTATCCACTGACCATCGACACGTTGAAGATCCTCCGCAAATTGACACTAACAACTACTCCCTCCGTTTCATATTAGTTGTCGTTCTAGGTTTATGCACACAGATTAAGAAAACATTTAATTTTACATATTTTCAAAATAAAAACACTATTACCAATACACCTAATCATATATCAACAAATAGAAAAATATAATAGAGAATATTACCAATAAATTTTGCATTGAAAACCGAAAATGACACTTATTTTGAAACAAAAATTCTACTCCAAAACGACATTTAATTTGAAACGGAGGGAGTATTAATTTTGTGGTCACTAACTTTGAGTTATTTTTTAACAACCTTGATCATAACAAAATTAATTGCATCAAAAACCTTTTATGAGTCACCAAAATAAATGTTCACACAGTAAAAGTTGAAAACTTTTATTTATATCAAATAATTTAACCGTAACTAATAACAACTTAAATACATTTTAATCACTTTCTTAATCTATGTAAAAATGTTAAAATGACACTTATATTAAAACCAAGGGAGTATATAATAATTTTTGAACATCTCCAATGTATTATATTACTCTCCATTCCAAAATAGATGATACTTTAGAGAATTTTTAATGTTTCAAAATAGATGATATTTTGATAGTTTTATATTAATCTTAGCTTTATTAAAAACGGTGTGATCAATGATGTTTTATACTTATTTTTAAGGATTGGTTGAATTAGTTTTGGTTTATATTTTTAATGTTACTTTTTATGAAAAAGTGTGTACCTTAATTCTTGGGCATACATCCAAAACATCAAATATTTTTGGAACATCAGAGAATTAAAAAATCTAAGAGAGAAATATAGTTTATTTCAATATATAATGAGAAATTCCCTTAGATAGCCCATTTTATTTTGTTTGTCACAAAAAAAGCTTTTAAGGAAGAAAATGACCAAAATGTTTTTTTTTAAAAGCTAAAAAAATCATTTATATGCATTTATATCCCTAGGGTTAATTAATTTGGACTTTAGGGTTTAGAGTTAAGGGGTGGGTTTGGGGTTAGGGTTTCAAATTTTTTTTTTTAAAAAAAAAAAAATCAAAATTTTAAAACAAAAAAAGTCTATTTTGGTCATTTTATTTTTTGAAAGCTATTTTTGTGACAAAAACTTAAAAAATGCTATTTAAGAGAATTGCCCATATATAATTATAGAATAACATTTCTAATTTTTTTACTCAGTATATAGGAAATGATATTTTCTCCTATATATATGTATATATATATATATATATATATATATATATATATATATATATATATATATATGTGTGTGTGAGAGAGAGAAATATCAGTTTTTATTTTAAATGAAAAATAGAGATTTGTTTTTAAATAGTACAATAGAGACAAATATATAGATGAGCTAGATATGCTCTAAAGTTATGTGATATTGTTTTGGATGGATTTTTGAGACATGGATATCAAGTTTACCTCTATCGTTCTTAAGTTACTTGCTTGATCTGTACATCTTTCAATTATGCCTCTTTGAATTTAGAGAAATAAAGTATTCATATATATGCAACTATTTTGTTAATGTCTCGAGACCTGGTTCTCATGTTTACCTTCGTAAGACATTAAGAGGTCGATATCGTGTTTCAACGGATGCGATGTGACAAATTAAATTGCTTTGGTGTAAACATGTTTCTTTGTGATTGATGTCACTTTGGTTGCGAGAGTTTCTTCCAACATAGCTAAGGTAAATATTTTTTTACCAAAAACCGGTAACACTAAGGATGGTGAGCCATTCATTTACTGCAGTTCTCAAAGTATTTTCAGCAGATCAAAACGGTGTGACTTACTTCAATAGAATTCGTCCAAGAGGTCATGTATATCGTTGACTTGTTCGTTGGTGACTTCTATGAAACGTTATCTATATGTTGCGTTCAGAAGGGCAACATCAATGAAATTTTAAACTTCTAATATGGCAGGTGTTAATGCGAATTCTTAAGTAAATTTGTTATAAATAAGATTTTATAACTTTGTATGTGGTTTATTGCACGGATAGTATAAATATACAATATCCCGAGAGGAAAGTGATCAGAAGGTATGACTCAAAAGTAATAGTTTTTTTTTGGTCAAAATAAACATTAATAGTTGTCTTTTTATTAACATATAGTGTTTTTGAAAAGCTTTATATGTGAAGATTTGTCATACATGCATACTAGATTACATTAATGAACACTGTTCGTCGTCTTCTTAACATTTGTTACTACCAGGTTGTATTCCAACATGTATGGATAATTTTTATAAAAATGTAACTAATATTTTACGTAACATTTGTGGTTAAAGAATAGGGTTCATGAATGTTATAGTGGAAAGCAAAGATAGGAGGAGATCCACCAACATCACTTACCAAAGTGCTTTGCTGCCACTTTTCCCAATACTATTGGATATCCACATTACACAAATGTGTTAGGGCATCTTTAACCCAAAGACCCTTTTGGGTCTCTTATTTCCTTTTTTTTTTTTTTTTTTTTTTTTTTTTTTTTTTTTTTTTTAAAAAAAAAAAAAAAAAAAAAAATTTAAACCAATCGCATGTCAACACGTGTCAATGGAGCCCGTAAACAGTGCAAGAGACGGTTCTTATTTAGGGGTTTTAAGAGCCGTCTCTTGCACTGTTCACGGACCTCATATATTAGTGGGACCCGCAAACAGTGCAAGAGACCCTCTTAATAAACTGGGTTAATGATGCTCTTATGTGTCTCTTAGGTTTATTATTTTTATTAGAATAAGTTTGGGCCATGCAAGTGGCAGTGCAATTATGAACTCGTTTTTGTTGTTTCCTTTTTCTTTTTGTTTTCATATGCTAAATAAGAAAAAAAGTTCTAAAAGGAAAATTGGATGATGTTCGATAACATTTGACCACTAAGAATTTGGTACGATCGAACAAAACAATAATTTCTAAACATTCAATTAGTTTCATTTGATTAAGCATGCAATTCTAGCTAATATAACATGAAATTCGGTTATTAATTAATTATACTTAAAATTATCTTCTTCTTTTTATTGTTTTATGTGAGGGGTTGTTAAATTAATGGTTCAAACATTATCCTTGCCGGTCTTACACTAAACGAAAATGGTGACATCGAATTTCAATCAAAATGTCTATGAGAATCAGAGGAGACCGATCTCCAATAATATTGGTAAGCGTAAAATTCAATCCATTACTAAAATGGACATGAGGCGAAATTAATCATCGAGTCTTCACATGGCTGGATCTGAAATTATGAGACAATACATACTTTAAATTAGTCTTAAAACATCTTTTTTTTTAATAATTTGAGACCATAAAACTTATGTATAATAACTCATCTAAATTTGGAGATCAAAACAAATGCTTATACGGTTGTGTTTAAAACCGGTTTTTGAGACTGATAATCAAAACTAGAAGATCAACACGTGGATGTAGTTGAATGATACGGTGAGTTCGAAAAAGTACTGAACATCCTTAATACAAAACTTATTCTCGATTATGTGATCAGATGATGTAAGTATCTAAACCTCACGCAAAATAATAATGCTTCTCTGTTACTTATAGGTTGATTCATTGTAGATTAGTCCTGGATTTGGCCTAGGACACCAAAAGTTGTAAAAAAAAATAGAAATCAACTGGAGTAAATAGATTTTTTTTTTATTTGTAATAATTTAGTCTACCAAAATTATAAATGGCAACATATAATAATTAAATAGATAAATGTAATTTCTTAAAAAAAAGTTTGAGATATAAAAACATGATGATGATAACACAAAACAAAAACTGATTTTTATTAAACTATTTTTATAATTTAAATATTTATAAATTATTAAATTAAAATAACCATTTTCAGTTCATCTTCGTTTTTACATTTTGTTTTACTCGCTTTTTATTCGGATAGAACTTTTGAATATTTATTGAAAAGTATTTTATTTTTTTTGTGTTATCAACTAATTTAGTTTAAAAATTATTCATATTTCTAAATCTAATATTTATAATTTATGCTACAACATATTTCTAATTTGTACTCTTTGGTCAACCATCAGGATATATTTTACGATAAATGATCCCAGAAGAGTTAAGATAATACACTACTATACATATTTTCACCCTTTTGCTATGTTTTACTTTTTGAGCAATCAATTAGCTATGCATATTTAGGTGATAAATCGGCAAATCGCTTTGCTAGCTAGTTGTATTCATGAGAACATGTCAATGAAATTATGTATCATTTTATTACATATTTTGCTGTTGTAAACGATTAAATAGTGTTTAATGTAACAACACATATTTGAGTATGCATCGTCTTTGCATTTACACACCAAAAAGGTTTTCCATCTCTTAAAAATGTTGTGATGCGATTAGCTTTTTTGGTTAAACAGCATTTTAATATTATTGTTTTGACGAATAATTTAAAGAGCGGAACGTATACATGTACGTGGTTGTCTATACATAATACATGTAGTATTGTGAGAAAATGCGTTGCCTTAATCATATGCTTGAATGTGCGTTGTTGTATTAATCAGTTTTATTTATTGAAAGCATATATTATATGTAATTTGCCCATTAATCTAATACATGTAGGTCATAGAGTCATAAGACGATAGACGGCATGGCTTTATATTAAAAGTGGATATGGAACAATAATAATAATATAATTTGTTAAGGTTGGATTTATAAAATGCATTAATTTATGTTTTCATGTATGAGCTGGATCCACGTATCAAGGGTCTCTGGACCCACTTTTATCTCAATTATTATAGGTTCCGTACCCCGAAGTTTGAAATAACATTTACATCAGCCCAACATGTTTTGATCTTACCAAAACAACCCATGTTTTAAGCTATAGGGAGGGGACATGATCATCGAGCTTTTCTTCAATGTAGAGAATTTCATTTAAACTGTTCTATTATCATTTGAAATAAAACTGACATGATGAACGACATATATCAATTTTGGCCAACGAAACTTAATAGCTTTATAATATCAATTGTGTTATGTAATTTCTATAACAAAATGTGTTATGTTTGTCACAAAATATACCAAAAAGAATTTGAACGTGTATTGACTCTTCTTATTAAAGAACAAACTATAAAAGATGAAAGTATATCATATCTCTATACTACGAATAATGAAAATTTACAATCTAATATTATATAAACATCGTTGTTGCAGCGTATTGTAAATTTTAGTTACAATGTAAAAGAAACACAAGACAAAAAATAATCTAAAATCATTTAGTTGTACAAGTAAACTGTGAATGTTTATGGATTTTTGTTTTTAAACTTTCGAAAAAAATTCTGTAAAATAAAAAATACATGGAATATTATAGAAAATGATTAAAAGGTATTTTATGGTGTTTTTTGGGAGATATATCAAAATAAAACCATATAAATAATATCAATATGAAAAAATTGGAAACGAAGTGAGAAAGTTGTGATTAGGATATATGTTTTCTGTATAATCACTCACTAGATAAATATGGCATGACATGTTAGAAATGATAACATGATTTATAGTTAAATGTGACATAGATAATTATATATAATACTTATTTATATTTTTGGTAATTTTTTAGAATATGGTAGTAAATTATAAATCATCACTAAAGTAAATTTATTTAAATATAATATTAAATAATATAATAATAATATAATAATATTTTACAAATTTTTAAATATTATTTATTTCTGTTCTTATAATATACAATTTATAACTAAAAATATTTTCAATTAATTTTTAATCATAATATTATTAGTTTCTCTTATATATACAAATTTTAGATATATTATTTAGTTTTATTTTTATCAATTTTATACAAGTTGATTTAATATATTTTATACAAAAAATAGAAAAAAAATCTATACTTGTATGGTTTTGTCTCTGATACCACTTGTAACGTTATAACCGTTTACAACAAATGGGCTTTTCACATTCGCTCACTCTGCATGTGGGTCCATTTCGTGCGATGAGTGGTTCGTTAATTTTTTAGATGTCAAAATTCGTGTTTATTGATCCTGCAAACACCACATGACTATTCTTAATGCTTTGATTTCACTTACAAGATATCTCGAATCACTTTCTGATAAGTTATCCATTTTTTTACTAATTCATCTCAAGTATGTTTATTTCTGGAGTTCTTTTAAGCATATGACCATAAAAATAAGTACACTTTAGTAACATAAAATAATCAAATCAATTTTTTTAAATATTTTCATATACACCAAAAACTTTACAGATTCGTGTCTAATTACACCATCTTAAACATCTTATAAAATCTAAGTCTAAAGATATTTTGTATACTATAATAAAAATCTTAGGTATATGTTTTTCTAACATCGTATAAATGTATTTTTAGCTTTTAATAAAATTTATTTTTGTCATTTTCTTCTTTAATAATTATTTTTTTTGAAAAACAAACTAAAAGAATTATCTAAGAAAATTTCTCATTTGAACATAAGATTTTCTGAGTTCTAATATAAAATTGATATCTACATAATTCAAAATCAATATCTCTTTATCAGTTGTTGTTGTATAGTACCTGATCCGAGTATTTGATACCAAATTTTAGATGTCAAGTTTGACATTTTCTTTTTAGATGAATTTATTTAGACTCTCTTGTATATTCAGTCTTTAGTTTTATTTAATCTATATAGCATTTGTATATCGATGAGTTAGGGTGAGGTGGTCTTGATAATTTTTCTCATGAATCGTCTAATTACTCAATCATCTAACTAGGAGTTTTATTGTATGGCTACACCATCAACTCTGAAAAGGTTAATGCCATATATTCTTATCCATCAGCATACCTGAATCATAGTAATACATGTCCAGCTGTGAATAGTAAACCTATAATGGAATTAGTGAAATAAAAGGAATGAAATAAAGAGAAAAATAGAATAAACATATTTTATTCAGTTTCTATAAAAATTGTAGACGAACAGTTTTTAAGATAAAATTTGGTAAGTTGATGAAATGAGCATTATATTTTAATCATGGAAAATTGTAAAAAAAACTATTTGTGTGAAATTCATGAAATTAATCATTTCACTTTTTTATTTCATAAAATAAATCAAATTACATCTGTCCAGATATTTTTAGAATGTGTATGTAAATCAAATGACAGGAAAATATCTGTCTTGTGACACTAAAAATTCTTATAAATTACAGGAATATTTATTTTAATAATTTATAAATAATTTCTTTAGTTTTTTAGTGGGATCTAAAATTATGTATATAAGATATTTTGATAGTCTTTCATAAATTAGTCTAAATTAGTAAATAAATAAAATTAAAATAAAGTTATGCTTAAAATAAAAATGAAAAAAATCTTTAAAAAAAAACTAATTGTATACCAATAATAATAAAAATAGTTACATTATTAAATAATATCAAAATTTGTGATTATATTAATATACTTTAGTTTTAGATGTTTTTACATCAACAAAGTGACATGCTTCACTTATGTAATAAAATAATATCAGAATTCACTTTTCTTTCATCTATACATGTGAAACTAAAAGATTTAATTTGGATGATGGAATTTATGAAAAATTTCTAACAATTCAATGCTACATTTGCAACATATTTTTTTAGCTGGTGAAAATGATTTCAGAATGAAATTATTATCTGTTTTGCAGTCCACCTTAACAATATTCAACAGTACAATACATTTTGAAGATATTCAATGGTTAAAAATTAGTTTTACTACTTTTCAGTTCATGCATATTCCTAGAATTCAGAATATAAAAATAAATATTTTTGTATGTGGTGTTCAAAGTCAATATTCTTACTTTGTTTACATGGACTTAAAGTCTTTAGTTTGATTATCAGAATTTTAATCGAATCTATTTAAATTGTTGACAAAAAAAAAGTCTAAACAAGTTTGAATGAGACAAGAATCTATGTTTTTCACTTATCCGTGTTCATATGGACAAATTCGCTTGAAATAAACAAAAAAAACTTCAACAAATAATATATATTGTTGTTATGTGGATCTTTGAACAGTTTTAAGTTTGTATTAGATAGTTGATGTTGGCAAAAATATATTTTTATTAATAGTTTGATAATTTTGAATGAGTGGCATGTTTTTGATCAAAACAACTGTATCAAATTTTCAGGGAAATCTAAGATTTTCACTCAGGTTCTGGATTTATGTTAGTAATAACACAATTGGAAGAGAGGATTGAAAAGCAAAGTTGATAAAGTACATAGTCTATATCTGGAGAAAAGTACAAAATAAAGGGCATCTCTACACCACGTATATAATATAGAAATACAGAGACATAAACTGTATAAACATCTCCATATATTTTCAGATTTAAATCCTTAGAAATTATTAACAGAACCAAATAAAATTAAAAATCTGAAACAGAGAGCAATCGACGAGAGCTTGAAGCTGAGAGACAAAAGCTTAATACTTTCTCTTCAACTCTCACCTTCCCACAAGCATAACTCTTTCTTTCTTTGCGCATATATTCCTCATCTTATCGTGAGGACAGAGAGATGTTAAATCCGGGTCAGGGAAGAGGACCCGATTCGGGGGTCGCTGGTGGGTCGTCGAACTCCGACCCGTTTCCGGTGGGTCTTCGAGTTCTCGTCGTGGACGATGACCCAACTTGTCTCATGATCTTAGAGAGGATGCTCAGGACTTGTCTCTACAGAGGTTCTTACATGATTTCTTGGTCCAATTTTGCTTCTTGTCTTTTTTTCTTTTTGGTAATTTTTGTGAAATAATTATGGGATTTGAATACGGATGGTTGACTTAACCATTAATAGAAAAACGATCTTTGAAAATTGACTTGAAGACTGTTTTAATTACTGTTAGATTCATAGTGTGTATATATACATAAGCTTAGTGCTCTGTTCTACATCAATCAATCTGTGATCTGATTAAACGTTTTGATTTTACGGTTTATTTTTTCAAGGAGATTCTTGTTACTGAGTTTAGTTTAAGAAGCTTGGATGTTCTGGTAATGCTTTTGATCGATTCTTGGTTCGGTTTTTATGTCTTGACTCTGTTTTTCTTACAGTAACGAAGTGTAACAGAGCAGAGATCGCATTGTCTCTGCTTCGAAAGAACAAGTATGGTTTCGATATTGTCATCAGTGATGTTCATATGCCTGACATGGATGGATTCAAGCTCCTTGAACACGTTGGTCTAGAGATGGATCTACCTGTTATCAGTACGTTTACTTTCTTTTAACATATATAAACAAACACTCTCTACTTGTTGAGATCTGATGAATTTTTATTTTTTTAATGGTTTTAGTGATGTCTGCTGATGATTCAAAGAGCGTTGTGTTGAAAGGAGTGACTCACGGTGCAGTCGACTACCTCATCAAACCTGTACGCATCGAGGCGCTTAAGAACATATGGCAGCATGTGGTGAGGAAGAAGCGTAACGAGTGGAATGTGTCTGAACATTCTGGAAGTGTTGAAGAGACTGGTGGAGGAGACAGGCAGCAGCAGAGAGATGATGCTGATAACAACTCTTCTTCAGCTAATAATGAAGGGAGCTGGAGGAGCTCGAGGAAGAGGAAGGAAGGGGAAGTAGACGAGCAAGGGGATGATAAAGAGGACACGTCTAGTTTGAAGAAACCACGTGTGGTTTGGTCTGTTGAATTGCATCAACAGTTTGTCGCTGCTGTGAATCAGCTTGGTGTTGACAGTAAGTGAAAAAGAACAAAAAATGTTTGCTTATGAGTTTGTGTTTTCTGGTCTAATCTTTTATTCGATGCAGAAGCTGTTCCTAAGAAGATCTTGGAGATGATGAATGTACCAGGGCTAACGAGAGAAAACGTAGCCAGCCACCTCCAGGTATAAGATAAGTATTTTACATTCTACTCGTAGTTGATGTGTGCTAACACACCATTGTGGTATTGCAGAAGTACCGTATATATCTAAGACGGCTTGGAGGAGTGTCTCAGCACCAAGGGAACATGAACCATTCGTTTATGACAGGTCAAGATCCGAGTTTCGGTCCTATTTCTACGTTGAATGGGTTTGAACTTCAAGCTCTAGCTGCTGCCGGTCAGCTTCCAGCTCAGAGCCTCGCACAGCTTCAAGCAGCTGGTCTTGCTCGGCCTTCTTCACTCACTAAACCGGGGATGTCGGTTTCCCCTCTTGTAGATCAGAGAAGCATCTTCAGCTTCGAAAACCCGAAAATACGACATGGGCAGATGATGAACAGTGGTAGTGGTGGTGGTAATAAGCAGATGAACCTGCTTCACGGTGTTCCAATGGGAATGGAACCGAGACAATTTGCAGGTGGTGGTCACATGCGCGTGCAGCAGCAACAACAAATCTCTGGTGGTGGTCGTGTTGCTGGACAGAATGTTCAGAGCAGTGGAATGATGATGCCTATAGGAGGAGGGACATCAATGCTACCGTCCCTCGGACAGCAGCCACAACAAGTGATGTTGTCAAGTAGTGTTCCAAGGAGAAGCGAACTCACTGAGACCAGCAGCAGCAGTAGAGTGTTACCAGCTGCTACACACTCGGTGGTCTTTAATAACTTCAACTCGGAACTACCTCGAAACAGCTTTCCCTTGGCAAGTGCACCGGGGATATCAGTTTCTTACCAAGAAGAGGTCAACAGCTCAGACGCAAAAGGTGCTAATGTGACTACTACAGCAGGGTTTGGTAACCCGAGCTACGACATATTCAGTGATTATCCGCAGCACAACAACAGCAACAACAGACTAAATGATTGGGATCTGCAGAATATCGGCATGGTCTTTAATTCTCATCAGGACACAACAGCAGCTGCCGCTTTTTCATCTTCGTCTTCCACACAGAGGAAAAGGCAGGAAGTGGTGGCTGAGCATGTGCAGAACCACCAGCAGTTGCCAAGCCAGAGTCTTAATCATATGAACGGTGGTGGTTCGGTTAGAGTGAAGTCAGAGACAGTGGCGGAGACGTTGACTTGTCCTCCAGCAACAACACTGTTTCAGGAGCAGTATAACCAAGAAGATCTCATGAGTGCACTTCTCAAGCAGGTTTCATTTTTCTATATAGAAGTCATATTATGAACACTCTGCAACTGAAGCTTGACACTTAACTTCATTTTCTTGTGTATGAAATGCAGGAAGGACTTCCATTTGTGGAAAACGAGTTCGACTTTGACGGATACTCCATCGATAATATCCCCGTCTGACCACACCACACTATATACTCACTCTTAAAGAGTAGACTTCAATCAAGATTCTTTGTTTCTCATCAAGGTAACAAGAAAACTCTGCAAATGGCGATAGTCCAAGCGGATCATCATGTACTACTGTATCTTTAGATGATATATAATCTGCTAGGAAAAATTCAAAAGCAGAATCAAATAATTTACTTTCTTTTCTTCTTCTGGTTATTAGGAGTAATGTGAATTTGCTGCAGATTGTTTTTGTATTTTTTTTCCCTTACACAAAGCATGAGACATGTAGGGTTCTTGATCGTCTAATGTACCACAAATTAGCAATGTTTTACTTCTCTTTCTTTTTCTTCCGACTGTTTGGAACATTTGTGTAAATATGTTTCTATGCGTCGTTGCTTCATAATAATAAAGATACGGTATTGATCCGACCAATGAATACATCCACCAACACACAAGTCTTGACCAGTTTTTACTATTGTTTTTTTGAAGTAAGAACATTGGTTGGTTCGGTCATTTGGAGGATAAGGAACAAATCAATGACTGAGAAAGAGTAACAAAAATAGTATACAGACACATATTAGTAGTAGTGATTACTGATCAGAAACAATACAAGAGACTTGTAAACATCTCTTCTTAGTACCTATATAAAAGCTTCTTCCCACACACATCACAGGCTGCTGAAAAAAAGAATTGACTGATTCTCCATCGGGGAACCCTTGGGAACTGACTGGTTATCTGGTAAACCGGGAAACATTCAAGAAACTGTATCACCAACAACTGCAACTACCTTACACCCGCAAAATCAAGAGTGCCAAAACCGGCAATACCAAGAGGATAGCAGAGATGTGTCTCCGTTTGTTGCCGTTGCTTGTTGGGAATATAGATGGTAGCGAGCACTCCTCACCGTTGAAGAACACTTTGCTAGGGAAGCCGTCTCCACCAGGGACATTGATCCCAGGAGTCAGTTTCTTGGTGAAGGAAATAACAGACTGTTGTTTCCCTGGAACACGAGGGTTCTTTAACGGATTGTCTCCATCTCTTTCCGCTACAAGATAGTTCAGTCCAGGTAGACCTTCCATGAAAATAGTGTTGTTCTCCCCGTTGATATCAAGTGCAGTTGCGTTGAACGAGTAGGCTTTCTCAAAACCTGGGGCAGCTTTTTTCATCTGAATAGCAGTGAACCAATCTGGAAAGTTTGTTTCTCCCCAGTTAAAGACTGTAACCCGGGCTGTCCATCCTCCTCTGTAGTCTGTCGCCAAATGCCAGTTGATGCTCACTCCACAGTTGTCACCGCAAGGCATTGGGTTTGGGACAGGACGATGTTTTAGATAAGACCAAGCTAGAGAGAGTTCAGTTCGGTTCTCAAATGGGACCAGAAGAGCTTGCTGTGGTAGAAGAAGCGCTGGGGATGTTGTGCTACAAGTGCGAGAGGCTCTGCTGCTGGAACAACCACAAGCACATGTCTTGCACGGGATGATTGAGTCGTTGAAGTAGGCAGAGAACGATACACAGCACCTAGGACTCGTGTCTTTCTGTTGAGTGATGTTGCAGACCACTTGCCAGCTCGCAAAAGCTGTCTTGTTTGATGGTAATCCACTAGGATCGACGAACTGGCTCGGACTCACTCGAACAGGAGGGCCACACTTGTAATCCGGGTTAAGTGAACCACTGATACGCCAGTTCTGAGGAGGTGAAAGAGCAGAGATGTTAAGATCCGGAGGCATTTTGTACACCTGCATCTGGAAAGCTGAGATGGACTTGCTAGGATCCATGGACTTTGGCAGAATAGTCCCGTTTCTGCAGCAATATGGTTTAAACCCGAAGGCAGAATCATTATACTTCGTAAGAGGGAGATCTATGATGGTAGGCCGTCTTGCACAGCTTAACACGTTGGAAAAGTCAAGAGCTTGATAGTACTTGGCCTGTGGGCCTTCAATACAGTCAGATGAATCAACAAGACTCGGATAAGCCCCTGTCATGGTGTCGATAAACTCGTCCCGCATCCAGTCAAAACTCAGTTTCCAGTTATCTAGCCGACCAAGCGGGTTATGATTCTCCATTGTGACTTGTGCCATGTAATTCGATGCATATGATCTGATCACATCGTACATAATAGTGAGATCTCCATTTTGTCGAGGAAGGAACTTATTATCAATGATCTCTGTGTTATTAAAGTCTGGATCCGGCATGCAACATACTTGCAGAACATTTTTACCTGAAGAAACAGAGAAAATTTAATAAGCAATAGTCAAAAGAACAATTACCATCACGGATCTGCATTAGCACAGAAGAACGCAGCTAATAATACTTTTAACGCATTTTTTCACAACACAGCACAAAATAGATGCCTAGAATCAATAAGACAGAACAAGTCTCCAATGTCAAGACATTTTCTTTATCAACTGATATCATATTTGGAAATGTGATATTCTTGAATCTTGGTCTATCAGAGAGAATCCATTATAGACTTACCACCATTTGACTAATTCAAACTTTAGGTAGCTAAAGAAAAAAATAAAAGACTTTTTTGCACGAGGAAGCACATGGGAATCTAAACAATGCGATTCTTGCTGGAGTTTGACTCTCTCTCTCTATCTCATTAGTAGTCTAAGCATTGCATAAACTCCTCCTTGATTAATGGGATCTAACATTAGATACTTCTTCATCTTCAACATATCAAACCAATAACTCTTAAATATAGCCAAAACTATAGGATATATATATATATACCTTTCTGGGTGGCTTTGGGACACTTCCATCCATCAGTAACGAGAGAGATGTTCTTCGGAAGAGGCACATTCGGCGGCGCCACACCGAACTGCGTTCCGACAAGCTCCACACTTGCTTGCATCTGAGTGACATCACCCGCCGTCTGAATAGCAGACTTCAAATCCGACGAGGGATACCCGGCGAAAACGGTACCGTTTTCCACGCTCAATGGTAAGCTGGAGCCGTCTGAGAGGACGGCGTTAGAAGCGGAGACGAGGATCTCGCGGTGTGCGAATTTGACGAAGACGCGCCACGATTTGAGCTCGTCGCGGCCGTTGTTGAGCACCGTCACTACAGATTCGAATCGGTAAGGCTGGTTTGTGGAGTCGTTAGGAGGGATCTTAGATCCTTTGGTGTGAGTGTAGGAGACGAAGACGCCGTTGCATAGATCGGAATCAGTAGGCGGCGATGGGTTCGTATCGGCGTCGGATTGAGACGTTGTAAGTGGAATCGAGGTGACGAGAAGTGAGAGTAGGAGTAACGGAAGGATGAAGTTGGGAGCTGAATCCATCGAAACCCTAATGAATCTCTCTCTCTCTCTCTGTGGGTATTATTAGACAGAAGAGAAAGAAGCTGTTTGAGTTTGAATTGTTTTGAATTTGAGAGATGAGTGCAAAAAGAAGGTTATAGACAGAAAGCCAGTGAGTTGTTCCAAAAAAAAAAAAAAAAAAAAAAAAAAAAAGACAGAAAGTGATCGGTGAGAAATGATAAAGCGACCGCGTTTTGTGAGCTGTAATGAAATGTGCGTGTGTTGCAAACATATTTCAAATTTTTCTCGAGCCTGAGATTTTTTAAACACACACAAACCAAAACCACTTTATATTTCCATAGTAGTATAAGGAAGCAAGATGCAGAGAATATAATTTTTTTCATATAGATCAGATTCAGATAGATAAAAAGGTTCTTCGGACAATCGGCTCGTCTGCCACCACTTAATCTAACTTAGACGTCAAAAAAAAAAAAAAACTAAACGAATACATTTGTGTTCACTTGTAAACAAATAAAGAATATTTTGATAATCAAAATAAAAGAAAAAAAAATGGAAAAATGGAGTCTCGTCATGAACATTCTTTGCTAATAGATCTGTTTCGATAGTAGTATCTTTTCACGAGGTTACTGAATGAGAACGATATACGTGGGCAACTCACGAAAGACCGTCATCAATTCACTGATTTTCAAGGGAAAAAAACGGGCCAATCATTCGTATTTGACACCGATGTGAGTCAAATTCAACGAGAATGTTACAAAAAAAGTGCAAATAACCGTTTTTCTCTATGCAGGTCATGATCCAAATCAATGTTAGAATGTGAATCATAAAGACCAACCATGAAACTAATCAATTGGTATAATTCATTCGAACTGATCTAAGTTAAGAGGTTGACTGAAAGAAATAAATGGTTGACTCATGATGACAGATCCAAAGAGATAGATCAGCAGTTCATCCAAAATGGTAGACCTTATATTCAGACAGACCAAAAAGGTCGACAGTCTAAGACAGTTATGGTGGAAAGATAAAAAAAACAAAAGAAAGGAAAGACCAATGTGGTGACTGAGCTCTGAAATAAACCGATGAGAAAACTTGAGCCATAGCCATGGATCCAATGACAACACCACAAACCATAGCTGCAGCTCCAAGGCTCATTGAATAGCCATCCGTTGTAGGGATGATGATATATGTGTTGACCATGTACAGAAATATGTTTCCTAAATTCAGGAACAACAGATTAAAATGGTAAGTCCGTTCATCGATGTTATCCTATGAAGTCTGCA
Organism: Sinapis alba; assembly: GCA_012274485.2. Classification (NCBI taxonomy): domain Eukaryota; kingdom Viridiplantae; phylum Streptophyta; class Magnoliopsida; order Brassicales; family Brassicaceae; genus Sinapis; species Sinapis alba. The sequence goes on along the minus strand of MU105791.1, from coordinate 409,724 downwards.
AATCATCTTACATGATACAAGTTCCATTGGTAGATAACAGACGAGTTTTTCCTCTTTTCCGCGTGTGAACGTTTTGGTAAATACAATGTGTTTTTATACTATACTATATCTATTAGACATATAATATAGAATAATATATTCACAACAATAGTATATTTTTGTTATTCTTTTGTCTCGGTTACTTTAAAAATATTTCCTTAACCATTGTAGCCCATTTTAATTGCCGCGAGAATTAGATATATAAGAAGTTGGAGAGTTGGCACTAAAGAAAGAGAAAGAGAAATAGGAAAAAGAAGAGGATGAAAAAGAGAAGGAAAGAAGAGGAAGATCAGTTACTAAAGTTGTCACTGAGGCTCTGAATAGTAATAGACTCTGAATGGTAACAGGCAAGATAATTGCTGGATAAGTGTGGTTGTAATAATAATAAAAACATATAGATATATATGTAAAGATTTTGTTACTATTCATGGCGGTGCGAGTTCATCATCATTCATTCGAAGCCTGAAATAGAGAGAAGAAAAAGAGGAGGAACAACATCAATACCATTAAAACACAAGTTCCTTTTGAGGAGCTCTTATGTTTTGAAAGTATTTACGGAGTTATGCCACTGCATTAATTTAAACATGTGCTTTTAATTAACTTTTTTTATTTATTCAAAAAACCTTTAATTAAACAACTCATCATTAAATCAAGTTAAACTTGTTGACGTGACTAATGATTAGACAAAATATTAGATTTAAATAAAATAAAAAATTATTTTCCTATTCATTTCATAAATAATTTATTAAATTAGTCAAATACTATAGAGTAGTCAAATTCCTAAGCTATTATTATATACAAGACTAATCACTACTATTATAAAATTGTTAACAAATAATATTAGATCAATATATGACTATATACAACTTTATTAAATTATAAACTATATATATTATAAATTTCACATTTATAAGAACTATATAGTTTTATGTGAAATTATAAAGCATAATAATATTATTTTATAAATATTTATCATATAATTACTGTATATATAGTTTATATCTAAGAAATTCATATTTGATTAATAAATATTTAAATTCTATATACAGTTTTTATATATATTATATTTATAAGTTATAGTTTTAAATTTTAAAATATAGAATATGGTACTTGTAATATGTTTTATATGATTTATATATTATAAATTTAATATGATATTTATACCAAGGTTTCAATGAAAAAAATTTGGTTCAAAAATTTGTTACAATATATTCTCTATATTTTTTTTTGATTATTGTTATATTTAATATTTAAATAACTATTATGATATTTGTCAATTAAAAATTAGTTGCAATCAAATCACGATATATTTTTTTTCCTAATATCATGCATTGAATATTTAAATATTTATAGTAAGATTTTCAATCAAAATTTTGATACAAGTTACTCCTGATATATTCTTTTTACTTTAAAAACATAATATTTTTTAGAATTTATTAGAAAATATTTTGTTTCGTAGCTTATCATGAAAGCTAACTTCCACCAATTTACTATATAAATAAGACATTTTCAACACAAAAGCGAAGTCATTGAGTTTTTTTTTTTGCTGTGATACTTTTCTTGCTTTTGATTAGTATATTTTTATTATTTTTGGAATGTTAAGTTTTTTATTTATACATATATTTTTCGTTTGCCTATTGTGATTTTGTTTTCTATGCAGATGAACTATTATGAGTTTTATGAGAGGAGATTTTAGGTATTGTGAGAAGTGTTTGCATTTCAAACTTTGGAGAACTCACCATGTCGAATTTGCAAAAGATGTATCCTTAGAACGGTATTTTGAACACTAACTTTTTATGATTTAAACTTTACATATAACTGTGGATTTATATTAGGGGTGGTGCTCAGGTACCCATTCAAATTGATTCAAAATTATTTGAGTTTTGGGTTTTTGAGATTAAAGATTTGGGTTCAGTCTGGATCTTTGCTGGTTTATTTATGGTTTAGATAATCCGTTTATTTTTAAAAATTATAAAAATTATAAATATTTTAAATCTCTCATAATATAAAAATAAAATATTATATAACATCTATATTTGAATAATATATGCCATAATGCCTAAGATTCAACATAAGATTTATTTAGCTTGAATATCCTCCTATATTTATAATATTAAAAGAGAAGATCCTTTTTAAGTAATTTTATGTTTTAAAAGTATTTAAAGATTCATGTCACTGTCTTATTTAAAACATATGGTTTTTAATTTTAATTTTAATGAAATATGTTTAATCTTAACGAAATCCTTACAAAATATATCTTATTTAAAATCTATGTGTTGTAATTTTTCAAGTGATGTGGTAGTTGTTTTGGATAGATGAGTTCTTGTTAATTACGGTATTTTGAAATCAGACCGGTTGGACCGTGACACGCTTTTATAGCCGGTTCCAAGTTGTGTTAAAACCAGATTTGAATTAAACTGGTAACTCAGTCAAACACCGGACAAAATCGCTAAAACCGGTAATCCGGTTCAATACTAAAACTCAGTTTTCTCAAAAAAAAAACTTTTAATGCAAATTTTAAATAGATTTCATCAAAATATATTATTTTTAATATATATCTAAATAATTTTTTCATTAAAATTTAATATTATTTTTGAAGTTATCATTTTATTTTTATATTGTCAATTTTTTATTATTATTGTAAAGTATTGATTTTTTGGTCTCGTTTAATTGTGATAAAACAATGTAAAGATGAATCAAAATATATATTGTATTGTTATAATTTGTAGAAAATATTAAAACAACAATAGGATGAATGAAAATTCGCTCAAATAAACTATTTTTAAGTTTCCGTCACAAAAAAGCTCTCAAATAAAGTGACATAAATATATTTCATTAAAAAGGCAAAATACATTTGTACCCTATATAAAAAATACAAATAAATAAAATAAAATAAGTAAATTTTTTTTATAGTTTCGAGTTATATGTTTTCAAATTTTCAAACTTTTTTATAAAAAATCAATTTTTCTGAAATTCGAAAATACCTATTTTCAATTTTTTTTTTAATATTTATGTTTTTAAAAAGAAAAATAAATCTCACTTCTAAAACTCCATTACGTAACTATAAACCTTAAGTAAAGATTAGTTAACCTTAGGGGTATAAGTATATAATTACCTCTTTAATAAAATATTTTGGTCATTTTCATCTTTCAAACTATATTTGTGACAAAAAAAAATTTAGAACCATTTTTTATATTTCTAAGATGAAGCAAAATGTATTTTGTATAGTTTAAAATATTTTGATAAGTAAAATTGTATGGCGATACGAATGGAAAATATTAATTTTATATATTATTTTTTATGCCTTCAGACTAGGCATGTTCAATCCGGACTTCAGTATGTGTTTGGTTCAATTTTTTTTGGTATTTTGGTTTATGAAAATTGATTACCATGTTGGAACCATATCTAATTTAGTAATTTGATTTGGTTCAGTTTATATACGATCGGAATTTGGTTTATTCAATTTTATACCAAAAACTATAACTATATATATATACTTCTTATAATAAATTTTAGATTATATAAGTGGAAATTAGATTTATTAAAATATAAATATATATTCCTTAGTCTAACTTTTAAATATAACATTTTCTATTTTATTTAAAACTTAAAAAAACAATAATATCATAATATTATTATATAATTATAGTTTAGCACAAGGAGTTTTAAATAAAAATAAAAATATGTGTTATTTAATTTGATGAAAATGAAAAAACCCATCTTAGCCTAAAATAAAATAAACATTATTAAAATAAATATTTTTATTACGAATATCATATTAATAAAATAAATTATGTATATGTCATTAAAATTATTATAAAATTTATAAATAAATATACTAATATTTTTTAATTAATTGATTTATTTGGTTGATCGATTTATATACTAAAACATATCCATATACTGCAGTTTCTTAAAAATAACATTCATTTGGTTTATTCAGTACTAACAAATTCAAACTACTTTCTTTATTTTGGTTTGATTTAAATTGGTTTGGTTTTACCGGATTGAACATTCCTATTTTAGACCTTTATGTAAATTTGGATTTTTCTAATAAAATTTAAGATGTCAAAAAAACTTACATTAAAAAGTTATAAACCAATGAGAATTCTTCATGCAAGATAAGATAGATCCGGGATAGAACATAGATCACGAACAACCTCCAATGTTACTATGTTGATTTGACTCTACAAGTGGGATTTACATTTGTTGGTTGTCACAGAAATCATCTGCCTCCTTATAAATGATCATCTTATCTTCTTCAACCGCAACTCGTACAACTTGGTCGAATTTTTTTTATCCTTATTGGCTATTGCTATCTTTATTGTTGATACACATAAAGCTTGCCGTATGACACAAATCGCTTCTTTTCTTTTGTTGGAAAAAATGTGGCAGAAAATGCAAAAAGTGTATTATTATCTACAAATATTCAGATACTACAACGATGGAAAAATGTTTCATTAGGGAATTAACTCTGAATTTGAATTTGAATTACAAGAACGATGATCATATAGATTCATAATATGCGGATAAGATCAATTGTAAGTTAAACGTCCAAATCGGCAAATCCTATATAATTGTAGATTGTTTTACTTTCCTGTTTAGATAAGGAAACATATATTACACTTTCAGTTGTTCAACTTTTTGACATTGCTGTTTCTAGTCAATATTAATTGGATTTTATATCATACTCCCTCCGTTTCAGATTAGTTATCGTTGTAGAGTAAAATTTTCGTTTCAAAATAAGTGTCGTTTTATAGTTTCAATGCAAAATTTATTGATTTTTATTTTAATCTATTTTTCTATTGGTTAAATGTGGTTAAGTGTATTGGTAGCTGTATTTTTATTTTGGAAATATATTAAATTAAATATATTTTTAATATGTGTGTTTAAATCTAAAACGACAATTAAAATGAAACGAACGATTATATAGGAGTATATATAAACACAGACGCAACTTCCATTTTATCCATCTTCTCGACTTGCGAGAACGATTACGTAACCTTAGCATTACATTTTTAAGAAAAAAAAACTTTTTAAAATCTGGAAATTAATTTTTGGTTGTTAATTAGATTTATCTGATGAGCTAGAGGACAAAATTGCAAAAGCCCCATTAAAGCTGGAAATTTAGTTCTTCGAATCAGTCTTCTTCTTCTCTCAGTGATCGCCGGAGAGATATTTTTGCGTCGAAGAAAATGAGGATTGACGATAACGAAGGCGTCTCGGCTTCCAGCAAGCACCTAGTCTTCGCTTACTACGTCACTGGACACGGCTTCGGTCACGCCACTCGCGTCGTCGAGGTTCCTTCTCACTCTCTCTCTCTCTCTCTCTCTCTGCATCGGTCTCATGTGTCTTCTTCCATCGTTAATTCGATCGTGGCTAATTTGTGGCGTTTCAGGTTGTCCGTCACTTGATCGCGGCGGGGCACGATGTTCATGTCGTCACCGGCGCGCCTGATTTCGTCTTCACGTCCGAGATTCAGTCCCCTAGGCTAAAGATTCGAAAGGTTTCTGTCGATCACTTACTTGCTTACTGGAAACAATAGGATATAAAACACTTGTGAGCCTTGATTTATTGGCGATGTTAGGTTCTTTTGGACTGTGGAGCAGTGCAAGCTGATGCTTTGACTGTAGATCGTCTTGCCTCCTTAGAAAAGGTTTTACTCATGTGATTATTCTTGTCCATGTTTTGGTCCTTCTTGATTGCAATTTCGGTTTATGAGCTTTCCTTACTCTTTGTGATGCTCGTCTTCCACAGTATGTCGAAACAGCTGTGGTTCCTAGAGCTGAAATCTTGAAAACTGAAGTGGAGTGGCTTCATTCTATCAAAGCCGATTTCGTGGTAATAACTTTTGTTTTCCATACAATCTCTCTCTCGGCCCATCGTTAACTTATCTGGACTTTTTGCTTTGTAAATCACCAAGAGAAATGTTCACGTTTGTTAAAACAGGTGTCTGATGTTGTCCCCGTAGCGTGCCGTGCAGCGGCTGATGCTGGGATACGTTCTGTCTGTGTCACCAATTTCAGGTGACGTTGTTAATATTCTACTATCAGTTTTGGTGTGTCTTGTTTGGCATTGAGGTCTTTAGTGTGTTGTAGTCCACGTTCACAGCCTAGCTTTTGTTATCAAGTGTTCAACTCCCCTGGTTTTTAGAAGAAAATGTTTGTAGTGAAACTATAGTTACGAATTGATTTTGAATTTTGTTTCTTGTAGTTGGGACTTTATCTATGCTGAGTACGTGATGGCTGCTGGATATCACCATCGCTCCATCGTTTGGCAGGTTTGAGTTTTTTTTTTTCTTTGTAAAAGCTGTGGATACTCGTTTTTGTTAGCTAGTAAGATGTGGTCAGTATATTTTGGAGTTAATACTTTTCTTCCCTAACATAGATAGCTGAAGATTATTCTCATTGCGAGTTCCTAATACGCCTCCCAGGGTATTGTCCAAGTATGCAACATTTCTAAACTTCAATTTGTTTCTTTTTGTTTTAGAAAAATACTTTCTTTTATTTCTTCTTTACTGCCTTACCTCTGTTTCCTTGTTATTTCCTAGTGCCTGCTTTTCGAGATGTCATTGATGTACCATTAGTAGTGAGGAGACTTCATAAATCTCGCAAGGAGGTCCGTCAACAACATTTCATTGATCTTATCTTAGTTGGAAAAATAATCCAAATAACATTTATTGCCCCTTTTTGATCAGGTGAGGAAAGAACTCGGTATTGCTGAAGATGTGAATGTTGTTATACTCAATTTTGGTGGACAGGTTTGGCTGTTCTTCCATTTGACAGTTTCATGATTTTTTTTCCTCCTCTCTGGTTTTATGTTTAGTTTGTTCCAAATATTTGTGCATTGATCATGCATAACATATCCTTAGCCATGCTCATTGATCATGCATAACATATCCTTAGCCATGCTCATTGATCATGTTTGCGTAATGATTATTTTGGAGTATTGAAAATACCAAATTCTAATTTGTATCTATGTTGTTATTTTCTCATTTGCAGCCCTCTGGGTGGAATTTGAAGGAAGCATCACTACCGACCGGGTGGCTGTGTTTGGTATCTCTTAACATTCACGCTGCGTCTGTTTAAGTATACTCCCAAGTTGGATTTTATGCTGATGTTTAAACTTATCATTATGTTTTTCAGGTTTGTGGCGCATCTAAGACCCAAGAGCTTCCACCAAATTTTGTAAAGCTTGCTAAGGATGCTTATACGCCTGATATTATAGCTGCATCTGACTGTATGCTTGGTCAGTGTGTAACCTGATGAAGATGTAATCAATAAGATTAGATGGTTATGGGTGTTTATATAGTAGATGTTTCCATGGTTTCAGGGAAAATTGGTTATGGCACTGTCAGTGAAGCTCTTTCGTACAAGATTCCGTTTGTCTTTGTGCGCAGAGATTATTTCAATGAAGAACCATTTCTGAGAAATATGCTCGAGGTTCAACCAATTCCTCTTTTCATTCTGACTGTCTTTTCCTTATTTACCTCAGTTGTACACTTTAAATATTTGAACTTTATGCTCAAATTTCCTAGTCACGTATCTTGGCAGTTTTATCAATGTGGTGTTGAGATGATCAGGAGAGACCTATTAATGGGCCAATGGAAGCCATATCTTGAACGTGCAGTTAGCTTGAAACCTTGCTACGAGGGTGGCATCAATGGTGGGGAGGTAAATGCTCCATCGTGTTTTCACATATCTCTTAAGCTGGAAAATTTTGAGAATTGATGAAGCCCTCTCCTGAAATTCATAAGGTCTGTAAATTAACTTTCTTTTTTCGCACACTGGCGCAATGGTAGGTTGCGGCGCACATCTTACAGGAGACGGCCATTGGAAGACATTGTGCTTCCGATAAGGTAAAGTTTGTATCTTAATTTTATTTTAAATCATCAAAGATATTATTAGGTTCCAGAATATGGTGCCATGAAAAGTATCTTGTGCGTGGGATCCTTTGATGTCATAGCAGCAGAATCCTTGTTTGAAGAAAATTATGTTGAGATTTGCATTTGGGTCTTTTGTGTGTTATAGTTAAGTGGTGCAAGAAGATTACGTGATGCAATAATCCTGGGATATCAGCTACAGAGGGTCCCTGGAAGGGACATTGCAATTCCAGAGTGGTATTCAAGGGCTGAAAATGAACTAGGTCAATCTGCTGGATCATCACCTACGTTTCAAGTGAACGAGAACAACTCATTGGTGGAGTCGTACGTATTGTTTTTGTGTAGCTATTTCCAATTTTTCTTTTCTTTTAATTTTCTTCATCCCGTCACTTATCTTGCAGCTGTACCGATGATTTTGATATCCTTCAAGGTGACGTTCAAGGTCTTTCAGATACATGGACATTCCTTAAGAGTTTAGCCAAGCTAGATGCTATTCATGATTCTGAAAAGAGTATGGAGAAGAAAACCATGCGTGAGCGAAAAGCTGCTGGTGGGCTTTTCAATTGGGAGGTAACTTATTCTTTTTCCCTAACTTATTTGTAGCTCCAGAGAGCATTCTACAAAGAGCTAAAACAAAAATTAATAACCCGAGGTCATCCGTAATGCCTTGCAAACATCAACTTGCAATTTCCAATACAAAGGTTTTATTACGAGTGTTTATGGAAATCGCAGTTATATGGTGGCATCATTACTTTTAATTGGTGCGATCATTTTTCGTAATAAACCATTTTGCTATCAGTTTAAGTTAGCTTCTTATAATTCCGAGTTGGGTTGTTATTTGTTCAGAAAAACCTTTTTGATTTTGCAGGATGAAATCTTTGTTGCCAGAGCACCTGGAAGGTTAGATGTAATGGGTGGAATTGCTGACTATTCAGGAAGCCTTGTCTTGCAGGTCACTTGTGTCTGATTTTTATTTTGTTTTGGTATCTACCGTCGAAGGACGAAAGTTTTAGTAGTTAAACTTATTGAGCAATTCCTTAAGTCCCTATCTCACAAGACATCATTTTGTCTTCTGTAGTATGTCGTAATTGCGAAAATCCAATAAGTTCCTCCTTGTCAGAGTATCTTCTATTTTGATTGACCTCAACATTTTTCTTATTTATGTTTCCACAACTTCAGATGCCAATAAGGGAAGCTTGTCATGTAGCTCTTCAAAGAAACCATCCCGGAAAACATAGACTGTGGAAACATGCGCAAGCTCGACAGCAAGCTAAGGGACAAGTAGCAACGCCGGTTCTTCAAATTGTAAGTATTTGAATGAATTCCGTATATGGACATCACGGACTTGCTTTTACAATAACTGCATTGTCCTAGCTTAAGGCTTTGCTCTATGATCCTGCTGAGACTTCCTTGCATATTTGTGTTTTAGGTCTCATATGGGTCTGAGATCAGCAATCGTGCCCCTACTTTTGACATGGATTTGTCTGATTTCATGGATGGAGATGAACCAATTTCTTATGAAAAAGCGAGGAAATTCTTTGCTCAGGATCCTGCCCAGAAGTGAGTATTTCCTCTGTTATTTGAAATACTTCTTTCATTTTTCTCCGTTAACAGGATAATACTATCTTCCAGGTGGGCAGCATATGTTGCTGGGACAATCTTGGTATTGATGACAGAACTTGGCGTCCGTTTTGAGGATAGCCTCAGCTTGCTGGTGCGTTGTTTTTACCCATCCTTTTAGAACTTTTCATTCTCTGCTACAGAATCTCTCCTGTAACATATTTGTTTCTTTGCCGTTTTTTAATTTTGCATTTACTATCTGTTGGTAAATTTCTTTTTGTCTTGTTCTGTGTTCTAATGCACATATTTTAGTTTAACATGTTCTATGACTGAAGTCATGAAAACGGTAGAGAATGTGGTCAAGAGTTAGAATAGCCAAAGAATTTCCTGGATTTGACATCCCCTTTAGAGAGCCACATTTACAAAATCTTTCAGTTATAACTTTAGCAAACTCTGATCCTTCTGACACTAGTCCAGTTCTATTTTGAGTTTCCTAAAGCCTCAGACTTGTGCCCATTATTTAGTTTTTCGTGTTATGCATATATAATGAATGTTAGAGCTAAAGGACTGATTATTTGTTTTCTTAGGTTTCTTCTGCTGTGCCTGAAGGTAAAGGTGTATCTTCATCTGCTGCTGTTGAGGTGGCAAGTATGTCCGCAATAGCTGCTGCGCATGGTAACTCTCTTTAACATATCCTCATAAATGAGTCATATGATCTCGAGCGGAAATTTGATTATACGCATCTTAGTTTTGCCTATTCCAACAATTGTTTGATCACATGTGCAGGACTGACTATCAACCCTCGAGATCTTGCCATACTCTGCCAAAAGGTTTCATGTTCAGCATTATAGTGACTCCTTTCCTGACTTTGTGCAATGTTTGTGTTTTCTAATTCTCTTCTGCTGCCTTCTAGGTGGAGAATCACATTGTTGGAGCACCATGTGGTGTTATGGATCAGATGACTTCGTCCTGTGGGGAAGCCAACAAACTGTTGGCCATGATCTGCCAAGTAGGTCTTAGAAACACATAAGTTGTTTTGTAGCACATATGATATCGCAATTCTTTTCTGGCCATGATCTGCCAAGTAGGTCTTAGTTGATTTTATCTACTCCTTTTGTTTCTAACTTTTTAAATAAAACATGTAGCCTGCAGAAGTAATTGGACTTGTTGAGATTCCCAACCATGTCAGATTTTGGGGAATCGACTCTGGAATTCGACATAGGTAGGTGGTCTTTCTCTGTTCTCCTCTCAATTGTTATGCCTATAAGGCCTCACGCGCTTCATACACACTCAATTCTGTAGAGACAATAATTTTATTTTCCTTCGTTTACTCAAAAGATTGCAGACTCACTTGAGCTTTTTTATATTTTTCAACTTTATCTTGCAGCGTTGGAGGTGCAGACTATGGGTCAGTCAGAGTTGGTGCCTACATGGGGAGAAAGATGATAAAGTCAATGGCGTCTTCTATTCTGTCTCAATCAGTGTCGAATGGCAATGGAGGCAACCCGGAAGAACTAGAGGATGAAGGGATCGAGCTACTTGAGACCGAAGCTTCACTAGATTACTTGTGCAATTTGTCGCCTCACAGGTGTGAACACAAGTGGTTGAAACTATCCATGTTCTCAACTTGCAAAGACTTCGAATCGTTTCGTAATTCATACACCTTTCTTAATCCTCATAGCACTGGTTATGTTGCAGATATGAAGCCCGTTATGCTGATAAGCTTCCAGAATTCATGCTGGGTCAGACATTCATTGAGGAGTACTCGGACCATGATGATCCGGTCACAGTGATTGATCAAAAACGTTCGTACAGTGTTAAAGCTCCTGCTAGACACCCTATATACGAAAACTTCCGGGTCAAGGTCCGTTGAGAGTATGACAATACATAAAATATTTCTAATCTTCTGCTTTTTAGTCCTTTTCTGGTTGTTTCATATCATGTGCTGCTTCGTGTGTAGACATTTAAAGCCCTTTTGACTTCTGCAACATCAGATGAGCAACTTACCGCTCTTGGAGGACTTCTTTATCAGGTATATAACATCAAACTATAGATTGTGTTATATAGTTAAGGGAATTAATATCTTAATGTTTTTTTTTTTGCGTGTGTTTATCCTTGTTTGGTCAGTGTCACAATAGCTACAGCGCGTGTGGACTAGGATCGGACGGAACCAACAGGCTGGTCCAGTTAGTACAAGGGATGCAGCACAACAAGTCTACAACAGATGATGGAACTTTGTATGGAGCTAAAATCACTGGCGGTGGGTCCGGTGGGACAGTCTGCGTCGTAGGCCGTAACTCATTGCGCAGCAGCCAACAAATTCTGGAAGTAAACACTCTTAGATTCAATATTGATATATACTTAGTATAAGCCCTTGTGTATTAATGGGTTGGTGGTGAATTGAATGTTTTCAGATTCAGCAGAGGTACAAAGCTGCGACGGGGTATTTGCCGCTCATATTCGAAGGTTCCTCACCTGGTGCTGGCAAGTTTGGTTACCTCCGGATCCGACGTCGTATCTCTCTCTGATTCCCCCATTCAGCCTTTCTCCTTAATTTGGTAGACACTTTATTATTATTTGTTTTGTCTGTCATCCATACGTTACGTTTCTTAAAATCATATCCTTAAAAGAGTTTCATCTAAAAAATTAAATAAATTAGGTCGGTTCTTTTCAAAGAAAGTAAAATGATGCTTGTGTATACAATGCAACGTTATTTTAAAACAAATATATGATGCAAAAGAAAATAATTACTCTTCACTTACCAAGTTACTGTCTCACTATGTGTGTATGTGAATATGGAAGTAGTAAATACTTGAGAACCTATGTGTGTATGTGAATATGGAAGTAGCAAATACTTGAGAACAAGTTGGTGAGGTGGTTAGGTTATAGAGAATGAGTGAAGGATTGCTAGCATACCACTATAGTTCACACTTGCACGGTTCCCTATGTTTTTTTTTTTTTTTGCTCATGTGACCTTTAATAGCTTTACATACTCATTCAGTCATTCATGCCTCACACTTTTTCTCTGCCTTTCTAAAATCATTATTTAAAATGATGATAGCGTCCTTATTAGTACTATACACATTAAATGGGAAAGCTCGTCAACACAACTTTTTTACACCGGTTTGAGCTTCTATCTTACCAATTATATTACAAATTCGTAACTGTCTAATTTAGAAAAAATATTAAAAGAAGAAGAAGAGAGCAGAGATCCGAACAATATGAAAAGGCACTTGTACAGATAAACGAGTTACCGACATGATTCACGTGTGGCTCACTTCCATTCTTACGCGTTCTCATTGGATCCTATGAGCTTTTTTCATCCAACCATCCTTACTCTTCCCACGTGTCTTTTCTACATCCAACCTTGTTCATCATCGTATGCAAAATGCAATAGGATTTTAGCTGAAATAACCACACCGTCCAAATAATACAATCGTTTTGAGGTGAGTCTTTTTCTAAATTATTCTTAAAGAGTATCGTTAATAACTGGTAGATAGTAACAGAATCTATCGAAAGGTGGTATCGTGAGAGCAATGATTTTAGTGTAGAAAGGTTTGGTAAATCACGTGGGGTATACATAATGCTGTATTGGACACTATGGCTTGCATCAAATCACAGATTATAGACAAAATAAATTTTAGTACTATAGTTCTTAAATTTCTTTTTTAAGAATATAAGATTCCTTTCTGATGTAAATATATTTGTAAAGTTTTTTTAAAAATACATATTTGTAAAGTTTAACGTAGAAAAATGTTAATTAAAAAAAAAAGAGAAAACAAATGGTGAGAAATAAAAGGAAGTATCGGACACAGTCTACACGTTCTTCTGCTTCACTCTAACACTTGTGCCCCTTCTCTTCTTTGTCTTCTACCCTCTTCCTCCTTCTTCAAATTTGCTTCGTTCACTTTCAGATTCTCTCACCAGACACAAACTCCAGATTCACTCCGACAATGGAAACATTCCGAACATTCCATCTCTTCCTTTTTCTCTCTCCCTTTATCTTCTTCACGACACACACTACGCTTACGTCCGCAAACTCTCAGATCGTTGACTGTACAATGTGCACGTCTTGTGACAATCCTTGTCAGCCAAATCCCTCTCCTCCACCACCGACTCCATCTCCCCCACCTCCAGTCACCACCGCCTGCCCTCCGCCTCCTAGCTCTGGCGGTGCTGGTGGTGGTAGTGGTGGTCCTTACTATTACTACCCACCTCCTTCTCAGTCTGGCTCTTACCGTCCACCACCGTCTTCCTCCGGCGACGGTGGCTACGTTTATCCACCGCCTAAAAGGGGAGGAAACTACCCTTTTACGCCGCCGCCGAACCCAATAGTTCCTTACTTTCCGTTTTACTACTATAACCCTCCGCCGCAATCTGTTGTATTGTCCGGATCCGTTGCGAAAACAAGTTTCTCTTACGTGTTTTCATTTGTGTTAGTTTTTGCTCTCTGTTTCAGTATGTTGCTTATAAATAATAGAGGTTAAAAGAAGATGATAGAGGTTACTTGTGACAATAAGAGAAACCTCATCTCTTTGCAGAGAAGACGACGTCTATGCATGAGAGATCATTACGCTACAGATTCAAAAACGGTGAATGTTGTTTCTTCGTTTTTCTTTTCACTTCTCTTTGCTTGTACAAGTATAAATTTATTCTTATATTTGTACTTTCTATCTCTTTTAACAATTTTATGAATGTAGTTTCTTCCCCTTTTTACATAATATTAAAAGAAAAAAAAAAGAGGGGTTACCCCCAAAACATAGTTACTTTTCTGTGCTTACATTCAAATTTCAACAAACTATTAATTTGATGCTAAATACTATGGTTAAAATGACAAACAAAAGCATTTTTTCCTAAGAAGGACAATAGGACTTACTGGATATTTATTGAAAATAACACACTTGAAACTTTTTTTGGATACTATTTATTTTTGTTATTCGAAAAAATCAAAACCGCTATAAATGATTTTGGGTCTACATGTTCAACAAGCATCCGATTTAAGTTGATGTTTAATTTTAGTAAGAACAACGTTTTGTTGATGTTGACACTCTAATTATGTTCAGAGTGATGTTAACACGGTTTTGAAGTAAACAATACCAACCAAACCTTTAAAATTTCAAAAATGCAAATTTCAGTGTCACGCTTAATTGATGCACTAAAAATTAAACCTCAGACGAAGCTTTTCCAAAATTCATGTTTAGATCATGAGACGAACAGACGAAGAGCAAAACACTCTGACTATGCTATTTTCTGAAATCTATTAGGAACTTTTTTTTGTAATATTTCATTCCCACAAATTTAGCAACCCTTCTTACACTTATGCCTTTGACTTGCTTATGTTATTATGTTTCCCCTTAGACACATTGTTTTTCTCTGTTCTACGACGAGCATAAAATTAACAAGTCGTCATTACTAATTGACTGGTTATTTCCATTGACTTTTAGATCCAATTACTCTGCTCTAGTAGAAATAAAAAGCCTCATATTTCAAGAAGCCACCAAACCAGCTAAAGCAATGAAATAAATAAACTTATAGAGTCAACGCATCTCTTTATACATATAACATAAATGCATACATTATTCTAGCCAATGGTAAATTATACAATGATGATACAAACACATAAAAAGGCTCACAAATTACATAAACAATGCACAAAATTACTAAATAGTCACTAGTTGTGTAAAAAATAATTTGTAGTGCACTCTCACAATCAGTATTTTAAAATTTTAGTTAATCCAATAATACCATGCATGTAATTTATAACAGGAATGCGCTAATATAATTTAAAATTTGATTTGAAATGAAAAATTAGACTCCATAATAATCAAATGCAAAACTAAAGTAAATGAGGAATAAATTTTTCATTTACTTCTTATGACCAAACAAAAAATTAAAAAAAATATTTTAGTATTTTATCCTTTTGAAATCTACTTTTAACAGAGAAATCTACTTCTTAGTTTAACATAATATTTTTTTTAATTTTTTTTAATATAATAGTTACGTTTTAAATATGTAAAAATGATTTTTAAATTTTGATTGGAAAACCGGTTTACCATGGACCATCCAATAAATAGTATATACATGGCTGGTTCTGTAGTAAATCCCATGAAATTATGAAACTGATGCTTGAGACGTCAAAATATATTACAAATTTAGAGGGTATCATCTTTTAAAAGTTGATTGTGGTTCAGTGGTTAATTGTTTTACATGTAAGAGGTGTATTCAATTTATCATTTGAAGTCATTTTATTTGCTATTAAGTTTTAGATGATTTTAGGTAAATAAATATGTAAAATAATTTGAGTTAAACCAGAAAATTTCTAAAATGATGGTATTTGAGATTTTTTAACTAAGAAATTCTACAAAAATACTCTATAGTAAATAGAAGAATTCTAAACTACAATTATTATTTTTTAACAAAATTATGTTTGAAAAACTGTTTTAGTGCAAAAGACCTCAAACTAATTGAAAACACTGTAGTGGGTTGAATTTGATAATGGGCTGGGCCTGACTATATGCAGACTAAATTATTATAAAATGTTTGTCAACCTTTTATTGGGAAAACAAAAAAGAAGTGGGGTATGAAAATCAGAAAAAAGAATCCCATGAAAATGAGAAGAGAGAGGTGCGTGGATTGGGCTGTCTCTATCACCCTCTCTTTTTTCCATTTCACCCCCAACATAAGCCCAAAAGTCGTGAGCTGTTTTATAGCTGTCCCGTTCTGATATCACGCGCTCCAAGAGCGCGTCGATATATGGTCACATCGAGTTGTACGAGAGATAAGAGGGAACAGCTGGTATTTATTTATGGGGGAATTTTGAAAAACAAAATGATTCAAATTTTCAAATTCACTTTCTAAATCATTCACAAACGAAAAAAAAGCCGGGACCATAATCATACTTTTTCCAGACGTAATAAAATACTTATCAATAGTATGTGTGTCTAAAAATACCCCAAGTAGTATGTTTATAATCTGATTAGAAGTAAAAAAAAAGCTAACTATATTAAAACTGATGAAATAATTAACTAATTAGTTAAATAGCATAACATTAGCTTGGGCTACAAAAAAACAATTCCGACAGGATTACATATTTATATTATGTTAAATTTCTCTTCATTCCTCATTTCATTACTAACTTATTTTACCTAATCTCTCCTCTCAAACCATTCAGACAAAAAAACAAAAGAAAAGAGAGATGAGAAACAAAACTCAGCCACAAGAAAGAGTCATAAGAAGTACTGCTGCTCGTTCCTCTTCACCGAGCTTCATCCATAGCCTCTTCTTCTCCACCACCGATCTCTTCATCGCCGGTACTTTAAACCCTAAATCCAAAAATCTACTCGCCCTTTCCAGACTCTTCTTGTTAACTCTACTACTGCTGCAACTATTATCAGCATCTATTGTCTTCACCCTGTTCTTGACATTCCCTGCCTCTCCTTTTCCGTTCTTGACAGTCTGATGATCTATAGCGAGAGTGTTGTTGCTTTTGTTCTTGATCTTATTGTCATCTTGTCTGATTCCAAGAGCTGCTTGCCTCTTCTTCCTGCTCTTGATCCCACAGGCATTGCACAATGACTGCAAAAAAATAACAAAACTTGATCAGACCAGAGAACGCAAGTGATATCATAAAGCTAATCACCATTTAACCTTCTTCTATGATCAGACCAGAGAACCAACAAACTGCAAACAGAACAGAACGATCAAGTAGCTCTATTCTTGGTCTATGATCAACACACCTACCTAGATTGATCTGATCACACGTATACAGCAAAGCCTATACTTAAAACCTACTTGCAACAGAGCTAATAACATGAGATCAACCAAGATTTGAGTGTTCTGAAGTACACTTATGACCAGATCTATAGGAAAGCTCGAAAAAGTTGGAGACTTGATCTTACTTTAGGACCAGCAGGGCCACCACGCCAAAGTGGAGTCTTGTTAGTCCCGCAATCAACGCAAGTCTTCTTCGTGTCGCCTCCACTTCCGCTACTGCTACAGTTACCACTTTCCACATCGGAGGAATCTCCCGCCGATTCGAGCTTAGTTGTCGTCGTCTTTGTTTCTTCCGTCATTGACATCTACAGATCAAAAGCAAACAAGAAAACTTCAGTACAACAACGCGATCGACCTGTAAAGGATCAAGCGATCAAAGAAAACTCACATTGATTCACTTCGAGGATTGAGATAGAAAAGGAAGCTCTTTGGCTTAGCTGAAGAGTCACAGAAATGTCAGAGAAATGAGAAATCTCCGCTTGTGAATGAGAGAGAGTGTGGTGAAGATGATAAGGAAGAGAGAGAAAGATGCCGCAGAGGAATAACGAATTAAACAAACGGAGATTGTTTTTATAACACAGGAGGAGGCGGGGACTTAAAAAACCCTAGATTTCCTTCTTATAATTACTTCATTACCCTCGCGCGCCGGATTTTATTACCATTCAGCCACCCGCCAAAAATTAAACAAACAAGAAAAGAAGAGGGAACATTAAATTTTACAACATTTGTAATTAAATTAAAATTTGAATTCTTTTCAAATATGGCGCACAAATTTATTACAGTTGTTCAATCTGTATGCCAATTGCCAAGTTGGGCTTACAGATACTGTACATATATATATGCATTATTTCTCATCAGCTGTCTTTTACACATTTTGTGTAAATTATTCACACTAAATGAAAGAATTGTTACAACTTGATACAATTGTAAATAAAAGTAAACATTGAACACCATGTTCTATCAGTTTTTATATATTTCTGTTCAAATATAAGAGTGTATATTTAAAAGTAGGATCGTTTAGAGCCCCAGACTTTCCACTTTGAACAAAGAAATATTTGAATATATATAACCCCTACTTAATCGAAGCTGACGATAAGCATTAATAACATCGATTTACGGGACATAATACTTGAAAAGAAAAGACATTAGCAATTTAATATATAGAAAAGCGTGCATATGTAGACAACAATAGCCCAACATGACTTGGACCGCACTGGAAAACAAACAGATACTTCAAAAAAATAATTAACAAAATAAAAGAGACGCACCAAGTGGGCTTTCTTTTTTGCCACCAATAATAAGACCAAATAAAGTTTGACCAACTTTTTTTGATGTTTTTTTTCACTTTGCAATGAGTGTTGTGTAGTAACAAATGTAACAAAGGCCCCAGAGACTCTCATCAAACACAAAACTATAAAACCCCACCCAAATTTTCCCATGAGTTCATAAAATATTCCCCCTCTGATTGACTCCTACCCAACTCCCCAACAAAGCTTATTTTATGACTCAATCCCACCATCTGACCAGACAAGATCAGGACCATACCAAGGCACCCCCATCTGACTTTTAAACACAAGACCAGACTATAATGAAGACCCATTTAAACCAGTGCCCCCCCCCCAAGACTCTTGACCTCCTTCGACTCTTCAATCATTCATGTTTAGCTCCTGTTGAAACAAAACCAGACTCAAGGAGATTACACATAGATAGACAACTTCCTCCTAGTCTATGCTTTGAGATGCTCAGACACCTGGACAGGATTAGTTTGGTCCTATAGTTATTGAGTACTTTTTATTATACCTTCACTTGAAGTTGAATCCACCTTGAGGTGCGGCTGCATCGCTACCCCCAAACTGGAATCCCTGAGCAGATTCATCACCAGGTGGTGAAGTCTCGTCTTCCTCCTCCAACCAGTATGTTTCAAGAATCTTCACTGCCTTCTCATAAATCTCGCTGTTGTCATGACTCTGCAGATTCTCAATCTTCTCTAGTCCCTCAGCATCATCGATTAACTGTGCATAAAAGTTTGCATCCCCTGTGTTTCCCGTCACCTTCTCAGCTTCCCCGACTTTCAGAATGTTCTCTAGTCCTTCTAGACACACGGTGATAATCCTTGGATCCGGACATACCAAAAGATCGCACAGTGGTTTCACGACTCCCTGATCCACCATGTACCTAAACGCACGCAACAAAGGAGAAACTTTTAAGTGATCCGTTTCGAAGGAGAGCTAGCAAAGATTTTTTAATGGACTCGAAGATGGGGATGGTGGTATCAAATAAGCTTACTTGATCTGGTCAGCAGAACCTCCCGAAGTGGCGTTTGAGACTGCCCATGCAGCTTCTTTCTTTATATCAAACTCGGCATTCTGAAGTAGATTGATGAGTGGGCCAATCAAACCCGCTTCACATACAGCCTACATTAAAAATTAGAGAAACATCAACATACAGAAACTCTTTCTTCAAACAAACAAAACCTTCTCAAACTAATAATAATAAGCTTCACAAAAAATCAATTTTCAAAAAGAGTTTACCTGAATCTGGTCCCTGTTTCCAGCAGTGATGTTTGAGATTGTCCAGCATGCTTCCTTTTTAATGCTCTTCTTATGGTTCTGAGTCAGAAGGCTCAGAAGACAAAGGAGTGCACCATGACTAATTACACACTGCAGCAGAAACCCTCATCAGATCATAACCAACAAAAACAAAAGAACTATCTAAGTAATCGTTCGAGTCACCAATACATCTAAATGTTTGAGAGTCACGAGAGCATTATACATTTTAAATGATGAAAATGGTGAACCTGTGGACACAAAAGAGGCAGGACACCAGAAATCATGTGCACTATTTGAGAGATGTTTTTGTGCTAAGTAGCTACGAAAAAGATGTATGATACTAGCGTCGACCACATATTAAGAGAATGATAGATACAATATCATTAAGGAGGTACACCTAATATCATAATGTTCGAAATTCTGCTGCGAAGTTAGAGAGGTCACATACTTCCCCATTATTGTTTTAGGAAGAGTGGAACACGCATACTGGATATAAATGAAGGAAACTTCAGACGAGTAA
This sequence comes from Sinapis alba, assembly GCA_012274485.2. Classification (NCBI taxonomy): domain Eukaryota; kingdom Viridiplantae; phylum Streptophyta; class Magnoliopsida; order Brassicales; family Brassicaceae; genus Sinapis; species Sinapis alba. The sequence goes on along the minus strand of MU105791.1, from coordinate 389,401 downwards.
GTATACCTGCGTCTGTCCATCATCTCCAGTGACGATGTTACCAATACTACGAAGAGCGGGGATAAGCACAGAAGGTGACGGATGCCTACAGAAAGCCAAAATTCAATGATATTCACAAACACATAATCGTGTCCAAAGCAGTGTACATCACAGGACTGAAAAGACTTACTGGAGAAGCTCGACAAGTCGAGGAACAACACCTGCCTGAATGACAGCTTGGATTTTGTCGTTGGTGCCATCAGAAAGATAAGAGAGGGCCCAACATGCATCTGTCAACACTTCCTCGTCAGTAGAATGAATCAGGCGCTCAAGGGCTGGAAGTGCTGGACAAACCTGTTCTTAAGAGAACATAGATATTTAAAAAAATCTTCCTTGATCAAATAAGGAAGAGAATTAAGATTGAAAGAAGAGACAAACCTGGTCAAAAGGAGGCTGTGGCTTGCCCCTGCAGAAATTAGAGAGGGTCCAAGTAGCATTTCTCAGCATGGAGAGTTTAGCATGCTCATTCAACTGAGAGAGCAATGGAAACAAAGCTCCCTGACTTAGTACAAGATCTCTGCACTGTGGAGAATCACCAGCAACGTTCCCTAATGCCCAAACAGCCTGACACATGAACAGGTTATAAGAAAATATACTTTAAGAACATATTTTCACTCGAATATTAAAAAAAAAGTTAATGAGAAAAAAAAACATATTTTACCTGCTCACGGACATCATCACTCTGGGAAGCCAACAGCTGAACAAAAATGGGAACAGCACCATGTTGAATGACCACCTTCGTATGCTCAGAAGTCCCAGAAGCAATGTTCGTCAATGCCCAAGCAGCTTCAAACTGAACCCCACACTCACACAAAGTATAAAGAGTCTGATAATAAATGTAGTCAAATTTAAAAAAGTGGATCCACCAAACAAACCTGAAGCTGTGGATAATCCTCCCTCATGAGAAACTCCACAAACCTTGGCACAACACCAGCATCAATCACCTCTTCTATTGGAGGACTACGCTCTACCAAACCAAATCAAAACCATGGATTCAATTCAACAAGTTGAAGAGTCCGTCGAATCAAAGCTCAAGAACTCATACAAAGCTTACCTATGGAAAGCAATTTACGGAACTGAGTAGTCGCTTCAAGCTGCAAGCTCCTGTCATCTGACCAAACTCCACCAACCATAGAAGGCAAGCTCTCCAACTTCAATCAAACCAATGAAACGAATCTAATTAGTTTCCAATACAAAAAAATTAGCCCTAGAAATCGATTCCAGATCTGTGTTGATTCTACCTTTTTCTCGACGGATGAAGCAGCAGAATTGACTTGAGGTAGCTGCGTGGCTTGAAGACCCTCGCGACGCTTCTTCAGCAAGCTCTCTTCACGCTTGGTCTTACGGATCTCCACCATGTTGTCTTCTCTCCTCCTGCGTCCTTCCTCCGCGTCCACCGCCACTTTGTAGCGGTTACGGCGAACCTCAGTCCTGGCGTTTGGTCTTAGAGACATGGCTTACAACAAATCGGAATCTCTTCTTCTTCTTGTTGCTTACTGCGTGGGTGAATGAAAGTCACTAGCAGAGGAGGCGAGGAGAGACTTGTGTGTGTGTATATGTGAAAAAGTGTATGTATAGGATCGGCGGATAGAGAGAGAGGGTAAACCCTAGACGAAGTGGAGGGGTACGAGAAAAGAGGAAAATTATTGAATGTCCTTTGCTTTATTCGTTCATTGATTTGTAATTATAAACTACTTTCAGATTTTTAAATCTTACAAGTAAATTGTAGTAATTAATATTTATAATTTTATATATTTTCTTTTAAATTAAGTGTATTTTTTATTTTAACAAAACAATTCTAAATTTACTAAAGTTAGTAATAAAATTAAATTCATAAATGAATTGGTGTCATTAAAATATAGAGTTTTAGTATTTAAATATAATTAAATATATAACAAGTAATTTTAATATAGAAAACAATATTTAATCCATGATGTTTTAATTTCAATATTAACATGTAAATTTGATATAAAAATTAATAATATATTTCGTTTAAATTTATGTCTCTAATACTCCCTCCGTTTCATATTATTTGTCGTTGTAAGGAAAAATTTTCGTTTCAAAATAAATGTCATTTTAGAATTTCAATGCAAAATTCATTAATAAGATTCATAGGTAATTGTGTTTTTATTTTTCTATTGGTTGAAATATGGTTAGATGTATAGGTAATTGTGTTTTTGTTTTGGAAATATACAAAATCATATGTTTTCTTAATATGTGTGAATAAACCTAGAACGACAAGTAATATGAAACGGAGGGAGTATAATTTATGTAAATCTTGTTCCCGGTTAGCCAAATCGGAAAGTACATTTAGCTAATCAGACGTTGTTGTAATAATAAAAAAATAACTTCACCTCAGTTCAAAAAGAAACTAATAACTTCACCTAGTCTTTTTGATTCTTGAAAACATAAAAATTCTAGCCAACTTGGTTGGGCAATTCTCTTAGATAGCTATTTTTAAGTTTTTATCACAAAATAGCCCTTAAAAAATAAAATGACCAAAAAAACTTTTTTTTTTTTTTGAAATTTTGATTTTTTTTAATTTTTTTTTGTAATTTGAAATCCTAACCCCAAACCCACCCCTTAATTCAACCTTAAAGTCCAAATTAGTTAATCCTAGAGGTATAAATGCATATAAATAAATTTTTTAGCTTCTAAAAAAAATATTTTGGTCATTTTCTTCTTTAAAAATTATTTTTGTGACAAACAAACTAAAAGAGGCTATCTGGAATTTCTCAACTTGGTTTTGCATGTTATTAGAATAAGAGTTTTAAAGTATATTCGTGTTTTGGAGCGTAGATAAAACACAATCATTAGTAGTAGTAGTTTTGAAGCTGTGTATACACATAATATATTATGTACGGCTCAGACATCTGATAGGAAACAAAAAAAAAACATGGTTGTGACTGGGTTGGGGATATGGTCTTAGCGGAGGTCGAGGACCTCGTACTTGAGTTTGGCGTTGAGGAAGACATGTGAGCAATGCTCGTAGATTGGGTTACCATCTTCTGATTCTTCGTGGGGGTGGAAGCCTCGCTGCTGGCAGTTTCGGATCACGGATACACCTGATGGGTCCGACAGATGGAATATCCCGTGAGGTGTTGTTTCGTCTGTCGGGGCCATCACGATTGCTACTGCTTCCGGTAGCATTATCTGATATAATGTGGTGAACCATACGGGTTAGATAAATGTAACATATTATTTTGTTGTCAGATTAGTTTTAACATATAGATATTGTAATAGAAAGTTTGTACCTGGTACGAGTAGTGTGTATGAAGATCAACTGATGACATGAAGCAAGTTTGTGTAGGGTGTGTCTGCAACCAAAATGTAATTAGCCACAAGAATATATTTCTCTATAAAGACAATGACAGTGAAGGAAATGACATCGAGTTGCTGCTCGACGTGTCTGAGAGAACTTACATGGATCCAACCCAAGGGAAATAGAGAGAGTCTGTCCTGAACTTCGAATATTTCCTCTTCGTTTAGTGTTTGGCACTGTGCATTAAAGAAACAAAGATGGACAGAGTGTAAGAAAAACCTCACTGGAGAATGAAGAAAAAAGTTATTAGTGTAAATGGCTAAGAAGGAGCATACCGAATCTGAGGTAGACTCCTGCTTTGGGATTATGAGAGTTGTGATATGAAACACCCTGTTTTTCTACACACAAAAAAAGACATGACAATATAATCTCAGCTGATCATGAATTCAAGCAGAATATAATATATGAATGCAAAGATGTGTTCCGTCCGTCTATACTCACCAGAGAGCCAGCAAGCACTCCACAAGTTTCTAGATTCCTTTCTGTGTTTGAACGAGCTAGCCTTAAGAAGTCTTCCATTATCCGCACAGGCTTCAACATAAAATTTAAACAAAGGAAGACTACATTAGTATTGGTTTAACAAGACAAAAAAGAAGAGAGCGTAGATTTCCACTGAAACAGGGTCAACCAGCAAGTATAGGAGGTTTATGGGGGTATGAATCCAACTCTTTGACTACATATTACTATTCCAATGTTCCATTCAATAGTTTCTGGTTTAATCAATGAATTGATCCTTGAGCTCATACATAGTTAGAATAATCATGGATATCCTCTCAATGTTTTCAACTTGAAATGCATGTCCTTCCTATTTTTTTCTCTCACAGACACGATATGATGGAAATTGCAAAAGAAAAAATAAGAACTACCAGCAACTTACCACATGCAAATGCTGATAAGCATTGCTGCCTTCTTTTTCTTCTAATGACGGAAGTGCAGGTCCTGGTCTAGGATCAGCTACTTTAGATGGGCAAATTTGGGCAAACTCTTGATGCACTTGGGCAAGCACAGGAGGAGGGGTAGGTTGCTTCATTCCGACAAACTGAAAGGGGTCTTCAGTTGCGTCACTGACAAACTGGGAAGTAACCGCCTCAGAATGACGCTGCCATCGACCATCATCTAAGGAGAGCACAGAGTTCAACGTTGAGACCCCTTGAGAATCACCATTTAGTGATGTTGAAGAACTGCTAGGTCCAGCGTCAATCAAACTGTAGATATACGTGGAGATAGTTAAAAATAGCCATCACTTTTATTTTAAAAAAATTTCTTAGAAGGTAGCAAAAGATCAGTATTTACGCTGAATTTTCAGCAGAACCCCAATCGGTATTACTCGGATACTGAACCTGTCATTCCATACAAAATAAAGATTTTTCAGATCCTTTAGAACTAAAACTCAAATTAACATTGGTTTAGACCCACAAGGAAAAATAAAGACTTAAGAGTATGAGAGGATAACAAATATCAGGACTTCCTACCTTTATCTCCGACTTGGGTGCAACCCATTGACTTTTAAGACCATTTGGACCTAGAAATGAATGTCTAGACAAGGTTGCTTGGTTTGGAGGCAGAAAATCAAAAGATCTGCAGGTCCAAGAGCACAATTAAAGTCTCAGTTACCATCTAGGATTTATACGGGCAAACACGTGAGTCTTCTATACTCATTTCTAGTTTCGATATTCAAAACTAAGATAAATTCAACCAAACGCAAAAAACAAGCATCTTCAACCATGATACCATAAACAGAGAAGCCAAGCAACATTAGCAGTCAAGTCCATCAAAAATGACAGATTTTCTGGTAACAAACAATGACCCAGACAGACAAAGGTGATGCAAGAAAACCAGTGACATATATATCGTATTGCATTCCCCTGTTTCTCAGGGTTTCCAAAAAATAATAGCAAAAGAGAAATACTCACAACTTCTGGAATTGCTGATCAATCGGTGTACGATATGAAGATGAAGTCAGATTATTGTTATACGTCGAGGATGGTTGAGATGTTGTCTGCATTCAAGAAAGAAAAGACAATACTGGTAAGAAAGCACATAGATTTGAAGTTTGAAGAGCATGGTTGTTGAAAGATGCAATAATTAAGCCAACAAAATAAACCTATCTTATGTACTAAATACAAATTTCAAAGCCTTGAACCTTCTTAATATCAGGCCTAGAGTATGGATCTCTGTGGCCAGGAGGCCATTCAACAGCATCTGAACTATATGATACGACAGGGAAATCACTTCCAACCCGATAGGATTCATCATCGGCTCTGTTCAGCTCATCCACTCGCCGGTCAAATTCCGGTTTCAGAGATTCAAGCTCATTGATTACAGCACGCAACCTCTGTTGTACAAAGAATTCCACTTTTGAGAATATGAATACGCCTGTCGACACTAAAACAACACTTGACGGCTAAAAAATAAAGATACCTGACCTTCCTACTCCCAAGTCTTGCTTGTGGAAGCGATGCCTGGTAATCTTGATGAAAAGGAACGGTTTCAGAAATCAAACTGTAATAAAAAGAAGAAAAAAAAAACTTGTAGCTCTTTTAAGGAAGAGTATATACAAAAAGTCTAAAAAGTACACATAGTGATCCATTTCTCCTCACCTTGAATATCTAAGAAGCATGATATACAAATCAACAACATTCTTCTCTTCACGATATATGCTGGCCTGAGTAATGAACAAGTCAATAAATCAATTAGCTGCTTTGCAAAAGAGAATCATACACTTGTAACGCTTCATTACAACATATCTCTCTTTTTTTTCTAATAACTAGGTTCAGACCATATTAAATTAAAGTATGCCGACTCGAACTTGTGATCTTTTCAGATCTAGTCCTAGAGTTTTAACCACTAGGCTAGCTCTTCGTTGGTTCTCTACAAGATCAATCGAGCAAAACCTTACGAACTTACGAAGATTAGGCTTACACGGGAGCTAGAAATCACATCACTGATCCAATAAACTATAAAAATCTAATTGATAATCTATGGTTCGAGATAGCCTAAGACAATCAGATCCTGGAAACGATTAACTTTGAATTGAGAATGGAGATTCGAATCATCGGTTCGGAGCATACCTGACGGAGAAGATTATCGGCGATGCGGTAGTAGTTACGGAGAGGAATACGGTTATCCACCTCGATCTTACGAGCCACCTTATTCAGATCAATCTTCTTCATCTTCACCCGTATCTGATTTCCCGATTTCAATCACTTCTCCGGCTTTAGGATCAAAGAAAGAAAGCGTGAGTTAGAGAGAAGTGTTAAACTGTGTCGTTTTAAGGAACTAAACAAAATGTCGAGATAATTACAAACGAAAATAAAAGTCCGTTTCAAACTAACAGAAAACTTATTGGGCAATTTCAACGTTTTGACTATTATTTACCAACGATAATCAACCTTTTTGTATACATATGGGTCTAGCACATCAATATGCTTACCAATTCGGGCTTATCTGTGTTTTCTTATGGGCTTAGTTTAGTTAACTTATGGGCCGGTTTGTTTTCTTGTAATGCTGTTAATTAACTTTGTTTATTCAGTTACTAGATTAGATTAGATTGGATTAGTGGAGAATTCTATTTTACCACAAATTTAATATTATTGTTTAAATTTACCTTTAAAGGATGATAATTTTTGACTTGTGTGTATGATTCCACATTTATAATTGTAACCAAATAAAATAATGAAAAAATTAAAATCACTATAATAAAGAAAACAATTATTTGGTCTAGAATTAAGGTTAAGTTTTTCGGGAGGGTGGGGCTTAGGGTTTTTAGATTAGGGTACATGATTTATAATTTAGGATTTATGGTATAAGATTTAAAATAAATTTTTAAATAAATATGATTAAAATATTTATCTATATTAAATGTATTATCTAATAAGGGTACCTTAGTGTTTTTCTTTTTAATGATATCTATTTGTTTTTTTTTCTATGTGATATTTTGTCATAAAAGATTTTAGTTTTTTTAGAACATTTGCCCAATTAAAATACAGAATCAAATTACTTTAAATATGTATGGGAAAAATCAACCACTAAAAACATGGTATAGTAAAGTAACGTTCAACTAAATAATTGTTAGATCTTTTCAGGATTTTTCGAATCTGAGAAATTTTCGATAGTTTCTTCAACATAGATTATTTATTTTTGGCGAAAGCCAATTATCTAGTTTAGTAATTTGATCAATAATTCATTATGCTTTTAACTTAGGAAGTTAGGATTTTGAATTCCATTAAATACAATTTATCATTAAATGGATGATTTAGAGGAAAATCGATTTACACGATCGATTATGACATATAGTATGTTTGAACCATACATACTATGAACAAGCATTTTTTATTTATTTTTCATATGAATTATTATTAGTGTTTATATGTCAATCAAATTTATTAAAAAGTTTATAACTTTTGTATTTGTATAAAATTTTATTATCGCAAGCAGATCAAGATGCTCAACAGTGAATCCAAGGACTTGGATATGATACTCTCAATGGAGATGAGAGTATTGAGGAAGTACATCATAAGGGACTGTCACACTTTGTATGGAGGAGGACATACAAAATGAAGCCAAAGAAGTCGTCATGAAGTATATTGAAACGTACACCAAGGGGTACAACGAGAAGTCTTACATTGTGTAATTGTCAATTAAGTAACGATTCAAAGTTACTACATAAATGCACCAACATGAAAGTCAACCATGAGGTTCTGAAGCATGGTTGTGCATCCGGTACAAGGAAATAGGCTGATCAGTGTATCAACAACTGTTTCAGGCGAAACAAGAAACAACATCAGATGTGATATTCATCATGTGGGAAGGTTGGACACAAGAAGGTGGATTGTTTAGTTTGTGAGAAGAAAAGAAATATGTCTACAAAGATGATCAAGACGTTCATTGGACCAAAAGGGTTGGGAAAGTGTTATTAGTCAAGTGTGGCTTACTTGATGAGATTAAGGAAAATACACTAGAAGAAGGATATGACTCGGTCAGAAGTAACTTACAAAAAATCATTAGGGTCAAACTTGGAGCAAAGACAAGGAGTTGTTCATGGTACAAAGGGGAGAAGATCGAAGTGCATCATGAGTGTGACATGCACTCGATGTGCATGAGGAGGGGCTCGTGGTCAAAATGAAGACACATGAAATGAGCCAGGTCCTCAACAGAAGTTGGTCGAGAGGTAGTTAGACAAATGTGTCAAAGAAGGATGAATTACTTGTAATTTATTCTGCAACAACAAAGGTTGTATCATGATTACACATGAAGAAGTATATGTGTGGGTCTGTGAAGTAAGTCTTAACATATAAGCATCTATTTTAGCTTGATATGCAATCAAGCAGGGAGAGAAGTAGTGACGTTCTGTTCCAAATAGGGCATATCTTATGGGGGAGAAGAACATGGTGTGTGCACATCTCTTTGGGCGGGGGGGGGGGGGGGGGGGGAGAGAAAAGCATTTATATCAAAGAAGTTTTCAGGTGAAGAAACGTGGTTGTTGAACCATAAGAGTATTTTGCTTGACTCGACAACAAAGCTAAAAGTGAGAGATAGAAGATCCAAGTCATAGCTTGTAGATGTCAATAGTCTATCTTGAAGTAGTCGCTGATACATAAGACATGCAAAGTAGTACAATACTATGTGGATGCAAGATTCTGATGTGGATTAGGATGAACGTGGGGGAAAAAATGTATATCTTGGAGAAAAGACAAAAGGAATAATCTTGGGAAAGAAGTTTATGCCTTAAAAGAAAAGTAATAAGTGTAATTTTAAGAAAAGTAAAATTGCACTTATTTATATGGAAGATGTTCATATCCATGGTTTTTTTGAGCAAGAGGTTTGGAAACGTAGAAATTACTATAAAATAGTTATGGGGTCGTTTGTGTTACATGAGACACAAAGACTGATTTTATAGAAAGAGTGAGAATTTCTTGGAGGTGTTTTTGGTTTGTCCTGAAGTAGACGCTAGCGTATCAGGCGAAAGAGATATAAGTTTGGGTAGATTAGGAATTTCTCAGTAGCATGTGTTAGGATGTTATACAAGATATATACAATTAATTAAACAAGTTTTTATAAAACTGTTTAAGACGATTTTTAATTAAAAAAAAAGTATTTATTAGTTATTTGTTTTTTGATTTATCTTCTCTATTATTCTATTGTAATTGCATCTAGCACCTACAGATTAAGTGCTTGAATCTAAAATGTTAGCATATATGTATGTTAACAACAGGAGCTGACATATACAAGAGATTTCAAAAAGAAAAGTTGAAAAATGTATTAACATAATATAATGTGTAAACAATCCATGTTTTTGGGAGAGATTGATTATATCTGCTTTGTTTTTATTTACAGTCATTTTGGTAAAAGTCGTCATATTATGATTATATTTATATTTGATTATTTTTGGTAAAAATATTTTAAATATTAATTAATTAAAAAGAACCACAAATTTATAAGATCAAGTATGAACCTGGAAATTGAGAATAATAATAGAAACAACTCATGAAAAGTATAATCAAAAATTAAAATTAGACCTACCCATAATCAAGATTAATTTAGCAAAAGGAGAAACTAAAAAAAATAAAAACAAAGCATTAAGGTAGATACGAGTAACCCTAAAATGACATAGGTTTCAGTTTGTTTTACTAATACATAACATCTTTAGATTTTCAGATTTTTTTGGAGAATTATAATAAAGTTTTTCTCTTATGGATACATTTCTAATGATCATTCCACATCATTAAGGTAAATGGTAAAAACTTCATAGAGATTATCTGAATAAACCAATTCTATAGTTTTATTTCGTAAAATAATTATCAAGTTGGAGCCTACATAGAATCCTATATAATGGAAAATACTACAATATGTACATAGTACATTTATTGAAACGATATAGAACATCAATTCTATAATCTTATATAGTTTCTCAGAGTTCTATCTCTATATTTTTCTGACATAGGACTTCTATTCTATATTTTTTTTTTTTGAGAAAAATGACTTCTATTCTATATTGATTGGAAACACTTAGAATAATTAGGTGAGAAACAGATCGAATAAAAGAGAAAAAAGGAAAGAACATATATACAATATTATATTTATTTATATTATTTATTCTCGGTGAAATTGATAAAAAAATTACTCTCAAATCACAAAAAAGAAGTAGTTTAAAAAAAACACAAAAAAAAAACGAAAAGGAAAGCTAGAATAAAACGGCGTAACTACTCTTCTTCTTTTGCACCTGATTAGTAGAAAATATAGTAAATGAGAATACATCAATTTACTTCTACTGATTTTACTCCAATTCAACCATACAATCACAGTTCCTCAGAGTTGTATGTCCATATTTATAAGAAAAGGTTCGAACTTCTACGCTGTTTTCAGTGATAGTAGAGTTGACTTCAACGGACTGAGAGATGCTCGACACTAGTTTTTCTTTGTTTAAAGTCAAAGTTCACCAAATTTTTAAGATATAAATGTTTTTTGTTTAAATAAAAACAAAAAGAGAGAAACAGAAAGAGACAGCAACAAATGTCAATGTCTACAATATTTATTGAAACCATACACATTTATGAAGACCAACAGCAAAAACAGAACAACTGCATAAGAGCTTTTATGGAAGCATGAAACACGTGAGTAGGCAGGCTCTCACCAAACCAATCACGTTACATTTCCACGTCAAACACTTTTGCATTGCACCTTAAACGCTCGAATCTGTCTGTAAATTAAAAGATTTATTTTTTTCAGTTACTCTTAAATATAAATCACGTTTACATAATAGGAAAATAAAACATTATATATCTATATTGATAGTTAGTTTCTCACCTGATTCTCTTGTCCAGATGCTAAGGTAGGGGGAAGTTCCTTGCGAGGTGTCCTTTGAAAATATTTGGGTTTTAAATTTTCAATTGCTGCTATTGTTCTTTCATCTGGACTTGCTTCTTGCTGTGTAATATTAATACATATATATATATTATTTTTTTTAAACTAATCTCATATGAAGAAAAGTAGATTGAAATATCAATGATTTTAAGTTAGGTAAACTCATAAACCTTGTGTAAAGCCCAGTCGGCGGAATCAAACCAAGTACGTTTAGGATCCTACATTGTTTTGAAAAATCTCTAGTATTAACGACTCAAATCACACGAATATATACATATGAAAAAATGTGAGATATTCACCTGCGAGATAAGAGGCTTTTTCTTTAGCACGAGTCCACGGTATTTGTTTGCACCAGAGGCAGCCTAAGAGGACATAACAAAAAGATATTCAAGCAAATTAATATTAGAAATCTACAGCTTTTTATTTTGTTAGATATTAAAATCTATAGTCACGTTTAAAATCTAACGAGAGCTAGGCAGCATGATAGTGATAGTTTTGCCGACAGATACTAAACCAAAAGCAATCTCCACAGTGATGTTTGGGTATATACCAATAGGTTAAAAATAGTTTAATGCCATAAACTGATTGATTCTCAAGAATCCAAAAAATGTCACAATCGGATAACAAATACTTTTCAAACAAAAAGAAAAAGACAATGCATATATATATAGACCAAAGCGAAATATGCGGACATGATCAAACTGGATACGAAGATCCGGGTTCAAACACAGGTGTCCGAAAAAGTTACACGTGACAATTCAAGAAACTGTTCATTTTAACAAAGGAAATCAGAGATGAATATGAGTCTATCGTTTAAAGCCGCCCATAACATCAAAATATCTCAATCTAAGATTTTTTTTATTACAAAATGGTTGAGTTCTTGTAAGAAATATCATTCATCCAGACAAAACAACAAACACACTCCAGTTTCTGAACTAATTGACATAATCTATAGTTTAAAGATTTTAAGGCATATTTTAATATTTAATTTTGACCAGAATAAAAGTAAAACAAAAACAATGTTTGAATGGTAAACGTAACATGAAAACAAACGTGTACGCCGTCGTTAAATCACCGACGATTAGGTTTGATAATTCACCAAAAAAAAATATTTTTGACTCGTAGACTACTAACCCGACCTAATTTCCATAACAATTTTAATATCGAAGTAAAACTATTCTTAATATCACAAAATAATGGATTTTTACATATCATAAATCTTTGTTCATTTATACCCAGATTATATATTATCTTTAGAATTGTAAAGATTTATTCAAAAGTGAATGATATTGCACATCATCGTGAAACTATAGCAAATCAATTAATTACATCGTTAATTGAATTGATCTTTATTCATTACCTCTTCTTGCTGAGTGGATAAGACATCGTCGGTTCTGTTGTTCTTCGTCGCCATTTCGCTCGAACCTTTTTGCCTTTGTTTCGTCCTGATCGAATCAATTTAAGAAAACAACAATCAATTAAGTAATTAATCTCAAAACAAAATCTGCATTTGTGTACACAAAAACCTAATTAAGTCTAACGAAGAAGATGATTAGAGTTAGAGACATAGAGACAGAGACCTTAAGAGAGTTTCAGAGACAGGGTGATAAGAGGAAGACGGTGAGATAAGAATTATATACACACAACAACAACACACGCGCGTAGTAATCACGCACATAAACCCAAGCAACATCCACGTGTGGACTTATTAGATATTTTTTTTGCTCTTGGTAATTAAGTTTAACACACTGTTTTTATCTTATCATTTAATTAGATTTTCTAATTGGTTCTTGTATGGCCATTTGGACTTAATCCTGATTGTCTTATCTAAATGTTGTATTCATATCCAATCTGACTGAAGGATCTGATAACATAAAATCTGATCTTGAAACCAATTACAAGAGTTGATTATATATTATGATATCTCTAAATGGTTAAACGCATTTATATTAATATTATTTGTGTCAAATTTCATGCCTCCTACTTTTAAGTACTTGGTACAATATGATGAGGATATCTATCCTAATCTTTATGCAGATGTCAACACTTGGTTTTGATCTTGGTATGCTTTAAATGTTTAGTGGTTTACTTGTGGTTTAGTGGGCATGTTTGGTTAGTTTAGAGTACTTGTGGTTTAAGCCAACGCATGGTATGTGGGAAAGTTACATGATGAAACTCATCAAAGTGATCAGGTAAGATACAAGCCTACAAGTACAACTAATACTTATCTGATCACCGAAATGCTAATTCAGACATTGTGCTTTTTTTTAATCAGGAAGAAACTGAGGGGTATAATGTAATGTAGCATTCACAATCATTTTCAGCTGGGGTGACCATTACTAGACAATCTACTGTTTGCAGGAATGCTTAGTTAGCCTCATCTCTTCTCTTAACAGATCTTCTCGGTGCTTTCATGTTTGGTCATCCTATTTGGTTTGGTAATAATATATGTTTTAAATTTCTTTTGAGCACATATGGTTTAAATACGTGAACAAGAGAATGAGAGTTTATCTTCTTGTTTTCAACAAGATTCGTTGGCCCTTTTAAGTTCAGAGTGTAATGTGCGTTTATCTTAGTCTAAGAGATAAAAGATTGTGGGAGCTGTGTGGAATGTTAGAGGTTATCGATGATGAAGTACTATTACATTGTTGAAGGGCTTTTAGTTTCATTGTAAGTTTAAACGAAGCAAAAGCTATCGGTCACATGTAGGAAATGGAATGTTATGAGAGTAGTCATCATACTGATAAAAGATTATTCTCTCAACAGAAGATTTGGAGTTCGTTGGGGCTGTTAATCATCCTTCAGATTGCCTTGTGTTTTGTGCTCAGGCGTTTGATTTGAGGAATGGCTTTGCGGAAGTTTAGTGGTGATGTTTTCAAATAGGCGTGCATGCTTCACTGATCGTGAAAAGTGTTTCTAAGAAGATGATATCTCAATTACATGTTGCAGTGGGAGAAATAGATTAGCTCAAAGATTTGATAGTGGATAAGAAACCTCTCCCTTGATGTGAGAGGTTGGTGTTGTTGGTTTCGTGTTTTACTTTGGAGTTTCTTTCGATTACCATGGTCTGTTTTTTAGGATAGCTATGGTTGTGTATTGACTTTTTTTGGCATATATATCTTGTATGGTTTTGGACAAGGTGGTTTGGTTTTAACCATCAAGCAAGGAGCAAGATCACATTGATGGAGATCAACACGGTTGATCAAAATCTGATAAGGGTAAGGCTGACCCGACATAGGCAAAGGAGGATCAAACCGGATGTTGTTAGTCATAAGAAGATAATCAATGTGGAAGATCAAGTGGAGATGCAATGCTGATGGAAAAAAGTCACAAGAATGGATTTAGGAGATGCAAGTGAAGAGGCTAAAGCAACCAGACTTGGCCAACCAGTCACTGCTCATCATTCCAAGGATGTCAAGGAAAGTATCTAAAGCTAGTTTGATCTTGTTTGATATGTCACCTTGTTGAACTGATACACTTGTATTATTGTTTGTTGTTGCTTGAGACCGGAAGAGTTTGAAGCACATAGTCGGTCATGAATCACCCTTGAAGATCGCTACAAAGTCACAGAAGAGGGGGAAAACAAAGACAAGCTATTGGAGGCTTCACCTCAAGGAGATGGTGGAGCAAAAAGGAATTCTACCTCGCTACACAAGACAACCATGATCCAAGATCTATGAGTCCATCATGATGATCCTATGATTTATTGACCTATTTGACCAATCGTTAAACCATGGAGTACATACTATTTTAAGTATAGTTTTATCTCATAAGTTTTTCCAAATTTGACATCTAGATCTCTTATGTTCAAATTTGACATCCACATCTCTTCTGTTCAAATTTGAAAGGGAATATTCAAATAGATGAAGAGACTTTAGTTCAACAAATTAAATCTGCAAAGAAGAAGTTAGCAAAGACTACCAAATCGAAATTAACAAATAAATTTAATAGTTCCTACAGATGACTATTAGACGCGTATGAATAGAAAATAAATTTATTTATTTTATCTTAACTTCTCTCGTAATTCAAATATATGGTTTATTTTGTAAGTTAGATTTGTTTTATAAACCATTTGTACCAATAATTGTAAAAACAAAGAGAAATAAACAGTCTCTCTTCACCATTTTCTTATTCTCTCATACACTCTCAATGTTACACAACAACATAATTATTTTCATTATTCTCATCTTATTTATGTTTGCATTTTTAAAAATCTTTTCTTTCATGTCTCATTCATTCCACGTACAAACATTACAAAAGCGAATAAATTTACATGCTGCGAAGATTTCTCCTTTAGATGCTTTTTAATCTAAACTACTTACGATCTGGATTTTTTAATAATTCTATATAATTTTTTGTTGTTGTTAAACGAAAAATGTCCGTTTTAGGGGTTTTCTGAATAAATATATGATACTAATCTAACTTTTTACAGTATAATACATGTAAGAAAAACTTTTTTTTACTATACCATATTGCCGCCGGTCATGAGATATTTTTAGGTCCAATATGAAACCAAAAATATGGGCCCCTAAATAATAAATAAAAATTTAGTTACTTTTTGTAAAAAAAAAAAATTAGTTACTTAAAAGTTAAATTTGCAACTAAAACTAGTATATCCTCAAGACTAATACATACATATTAGTTTTAAAAGTAATTTTCTATTTATTTTCATATAAGTAAGGAAAAAATATTTAAGATTTATTTTATTATATGTTTGAAATACGTTTAAGAATGAGCTATTTAGGTATACATTCTAAAGAGATGTTATTTTGGTTATCATGTGTTTAAATTAGCACATATGGAACTATATAAATAAATATGTGGACTTATAGGATGAAATATTTAAAATTATGATCCTTCTGCTAACAACAAAAAAGCCCTAAAAACTATAAAAGTTGTAGCCCCATACGAATGTTTCTTACATATGGGCTCAAGACCGAGCCTGCATAAGGGAAGGAGTTTGAGTTTTCTCCAACGATGATCAATGAGTATCTTAACCTTGATGTGTTAAAGGACAATAAGAAAGATGCTGATAAGGCAATTGATGCACTCATAAGTGAACTTTGGGAATGAAGAGTCTAACAACTCGACCTCTTTCTCCATGCAAAGCTACCTTGGTCATCATAGCAACTTACAATTGGGTTCCATCGTCTCACAAGAATGATGTATCAGTTGATCAACTCATCTACAAGATGTTTCATGGATTTCGAGTGAATATAGGAGAGATAATCTACTCTCAAGTTCTAAATCTTGGAGTTCTCCAAAAGGAAGGGGGAAGAAAGACACCAGTGGCTGATATTTCTTCGAACTATCTACAGAATTCTTCAAAGTCATCAGTTGAAGAGAAAGCCGAAGAAGAAGCTCGTGTCGATGATTCAATACAAGAAGGACGCTCATCTTGGTGAAGAGTACTTTGCCAAAAGAATTAGAAGCTGCAAGAAAAGATGCAAAAGAAGCTCAGAAAAAGGCCAAGAAGAAGGGAAAATCTGAGTCTACATCAAAGCCAGCATCAAAGTATGGACCATCACCAAGCACAACTCATCTCAACCCATCAAGATCTCCTAAGGTTTCATGCTCTGCATAACGAAACTATGTACCACCACAAGGGTTTCCATGTGCGGTTGAGAAGTTTCAGATCATTCACCTTGGTGTGGTTGCTGCTCCAGGAGAACCTTTTGAATTTGGAACATGCGATGTTTATGTGAATGAGAGATGTAATTTTAGGTTAACTTCATTGGAAATATTGCTTGGTGGTTAAAAATATCTTCACAATGTTAATTTCTTTTATTTTGTTTAAATTTGTGGTTCTGTTTTAATGTTACTAACATTTTTGTATATTTGATTTGTTTTATTTTGTTTTAGACAAATTGAAGATCTCAACAATTATAGAAAAACTCTAAAAGCTACAATCTATATTGCATTTAAGCAACGTCGTGCGCAAAGGTATGTTGTTAATAATCTACCTCTATTAAAAGTAAACATTTGGTGCATTTTGGGAATGGAACTACGTATGGGCTTGCTTTTATTATATGATCTAGTTGTATGGTTAGATAGTTGGTATGACTGAGTTTTAGAGTAAGTAGTTCGAAAGAGTTTTTTCACATATTATGTTTTTATTAAGGAAATAATCGATCAAGAACATTAAAAATCCAAATTTATTAATAAAGAGTCAACCATAGGAAAGTAAAATCCTAATTAAAAAAACATAAGTCTCCAATAAAAACACCATTTAAAAAGCACCAGAATAATAAAATAAAATGTAAAGCAATAAGATCAATCCGCCATCCCTTAACTAATATGTCTTTGTCTTCTCCATCTTGATCAACTTTGTGCACAAATTCTTAGATGTAGATGTTTTGTCTTGTAAATCATCATTTTCTCCTTTAAGCTTGGAAAAAGGTGTCGAAAAACCTTCAGATGAACTTTCTTTGTTTGGATCAATGCCAAAAAGCTAACAATCATTTTTAACATATGTTAGAAGTATTCTTTAACATCTTTTTATATGAAATTTTCTAATAATTATAAATTACTCACCTCCCCACCAGAATGAGTTGACGAATTAGTGTCAATAAGGGAACATGGTTATATTTGGATTTAATCTTATGAATCATATCCCCAGACCAAACCTCAGAAACAAAAAAAAAAGTGTTGGCTCCATTGTCATTGCTGATAGAAAGAAAATAACAAAAGGATTTTCCTACTAAACTTTCAATAGGCTGGGGTAATATATTTGGATCTTCAATCTACCAAAACAGAACGGGAAAACTTTAAATTAAGATAAATGTATATAATCAATCAAGAAATAATGTTATAAATGTAACCTAATTATAACAACCATCCTAAAGTTTTGTTGCAGTGTTGCCAATAATTGATTTGGCAACTGAGTCAAGCATCATTATTTTGCATGAGACGCTGTCATCTTTGACAAACAAATGAAGCTTATACTTATACTTGAGAGTTTGATGTACATGTTTAGTGATATAGGAAATGATAAATGATGAAACTTAATTAAAATATAAAATAATTTATATAACACTTACTTTGGTGAGACATTAGCAATATTTGCACGACATTTTTCACAATGGAAGAGTGGTTTCTCGTTGATGTTTTTTATCTTTCCATAATCAGTACCCCTAAGTTTCATAACATGTTGTTGTGTGTGTTACACCCAAAGTAGAACCAACCTCAATATATGTCTATTGATTCGATTGAACATATGATTTTGCAACTCTCAACCTATAAATTATGCGCAAACGTATTTGCTAAAAATTATATAGTTTAACTAATTTAACCAATAAATATTTCTGTAAATATTACCTCAATGGCGACCAATATCTCTGAAATGCATCTCACTTCACAATCATTCCAATCATTTTTTGTTGCTTAATAATAGGCTTTTCTTCTTTTTCCTCAATAAGATCAAGAGGAAGACCATTTGCCAATATCGTATTCCATGTTTTCATTTAAGTATCAATATTTAGTTAATACTAAAATATAAGTCATCTATCTAAGTTGACATCAAATTGTATGAACATACTTCTCTTTAAATTTAATAGCTTCCTCCAACAATGGGTTGATGCCACAAGTAAAGCATCAAAGGCATTGAATATTTGTACTTCGCCTAAATATTCCAGTCAAATGTTTTTTTCCTCATATATAACAATAATACATGTTATATTTTCAAAAATAATTGTTTGAACAGTGTATATACCTCTGAAATAGTCGATTTGAGCAAACCTTATCAAGCAATTTATAGTTTCATCGTTCGAATCTTTAATATGCGCTTCAACTTGTTCATCATATTTCCCTCACAAGCAACACGCAAGTTTATTACCACTGACAATAATGACAATTAAAAACAATCAAATTAAGTAGAAGAAGTATAATATTGAACACAAAATCTCTATATATAACTGTAATAGCATAATAATATTATGAGAAAGAACTCTATCAATACATATTACTTGCTTGCAGTCACGTAGACGGAATTAAACCATCTTTTTGTCTTTCCCCATAATTTGAACCGTTCTTATCCTGCTGAGATCTACAACTTGTCTAATAACATCTGTGTGGAACAACAATACATGACGGTTTAGTAATATAGATAAAATAATATCAAAATTATATAATACTAGGGTCGGCCCGCCCTATGGGCGGAATATACTTTACTATCTAATTATTACTTTTTGTATGATTTTGTGATTTGTGTTTTATATTTATATTTTTAAGAGATGTTTATGATAATGATTTTTGTCTTTTAAAAAATTTTAGGTAAAAAGTGATTATATGTGATAAGATATATTTTCTTTAGTTTGCAATAGTTATTTTTGTTGTCTAAAAAATTTTCAACAACATGACATAGAATCTACGTTTTGACATATAAAACTTATTATCAACTAGCATCGTTAATTTTTTGTTATTTACTTAATTTATTTTGTTTTATAAAATTTGTTTCTCTAATAAAATATTAGCATATATGGGTTATCACCGGTAAGATCCGTTTATGGAAAAAATAAAAGTTGCTTAGAACATCTTCTAAGACATTTCTATATTTATCTATATAATAATATTTAGAGACATATATATATATATATAATATAATTTAAGGCACTTTTATTTATCTTCTAAAATAACTATTGTTATTATTATATTATTATTATTTAAATTATTTCATAGAATATTTTATGTTATTATTTATATTTTTTTTGATTATTCATTTTTTGTGATATAGTTTTCTTATATTGGTACCACACAATTTTTTTAACTTTATATTTTGGAAATTTTTCAATAAGAAAAATAATTTAGTTTAGAACGTATAATAGCCAAATTATTTAGTATTCCTTTTAATTATTATATAAGGTCAATTGATAAATTCACACCATTTCTTTGCATATATCCACCAGACATGTTCTTTGTCTAAAGACCAATAAAATATAAGCTAGAATTGCTTATGAGTAAAATAAACATAATAGAAATAAACAAAGGAAATTCTGTTATCTGAATAACTAATTATAATTTTTTAATATAAGTGTTATTGATTAATTTTGGAATATGAATTTACACCAACTTTACTATAGAAGTTATTTCATATAGTAACAATTGACTATATTTTGTTACTGATTTTTTTTTTTAAATGTTTCATTTTATTTATTTAATATTTAGAATATTAAATATCAATTATTACTATTTAGATATGTTAAAATATCAATCATTATTTACATTAAACATACAGATTGTTACTATTTATAAATATAGATAGTTATTGAATTTAGTGTATTTTATTATATTTGGACACCAAATAAACTATGTTATGTTGATAATTAATTATAATTTTAATGTAAGTGTTATTGATTAATTTTCAGAATCTGAATTTACAGTAACTTTATTATATAAGTTATTTCTTATAGTAACAACTGACTTTCTTTTATTATTGATTTTAAATTTTTTTTTTTTTTACTACTTTATTTTGTTTATATAATAGTTACTTTTTGTATATTTTTAAAATGTTATGTGGTTCCTGCTACTCCACTTTCAAGTGTGTTTTATGTGATGAATCATGAGCCATGACTCTTAAGACAAACATATGGAGTGAGCCAATTGGGAGTGAGTAGTTGGTGTAGAATAAGGTTTTGACTTTCTATATATAACGTTGTGGTATAATTAGCAGAAAATTGCAGTTCTATTTCTGCAATAGAAAGGTTGTGTTTATATAAAGTTCATTCGTTAACCAAAAAAATATAAAGTTCATTCATGGTCATTGAAAGAGAAATCATGAAACACATAGGGAGGGCCAGCATATCAATTTCAGGTATTTTAATTTGTAGTAGAGCTTCAAAGTTAAGTTGCAGCAATACACATATGCTTGAATACCGGAACGTCTTCAACACAAAGATCTAAATGGTGATGAAAATTTGTAGAATCTCAATCTTTCACAAAGTTTTTGGCAAATATCCATATATTAAGTCGAAGTATCTGGTTTCTTTAAAGCTGAATGAATTCTGCATTCGAGTCAACCTATTTGCATTTCATGATTCCAGCTGGACCATCCTTAAATCCGACAAATGTACTTCCTTTAGCTGCAAGTGATCTGAAGCAGAAAAGAAAATTACAAAATCAATAGTAGACCTCCAACCAGGTGCTTGACCTCCAGAGAGAACAACACCGATCTTTAGTTTCTGTGGCGACGAAGATGCCAAAGTAGCTCTTTCCCACACCCTGTTGAATTGTAAGACTTATGAGCTTCCAGTACACTGTAAGAGTCTCTTTAAGTGTCTGCAAAATTGAACAGATGCTTTGCATATTTTAGAAACGTGGCTGAATCATGAGGATCACTATCCTTGAACACCAAATAATTTGAAGCCGTGGATGCAGCACTCTCCGCAGCAACCTTAGTCCTTGGAGTGTCTGCACAATTTAATTGGCCTCTCCTAGCACAGATGATGTGATTTGGATCTCCAGCGTGAGTGCACTTTCCTAACTAAGAATCATGCATCTATCTGTCGATAAGGAAAGAGGTGCTACATTTATAAATATCAACTTCTTTGTAAAAGATATTGCACCAAGTATCATGGCAAGAATCTGGAAGTGAACTAAAAAAAACACACGTACAACACTAAAATGAACAAATGTCATCAGCTGGTGCATTATGGTTTATGCCTTATGGGTGTAAATTCCTAGGTCCAACATAAATCAAAACACATAACAAATGAAAAAGTCAGATTCTTATAAAAAGTATAGATCAACTGTGTGGCCGGAGTGACAAGATCATGTTAAACATGTCAAATAAAACAGTGTAAAGAGTGTACATAAACAACAAAGAATATTGTCAAAATAAGAGTTAAATTTAATTTGTGGCAACTATAGGGACTCCATGGCTGCCACCCACCCAAGGTGCTGTTCAGAACAAAATATAATGTTGAATTCACATCTTAACTCAACTAAGTACCTAAATACCCGGCTAAAACAATTTTACAAATATATTGAGAAAGATGAGAGATTCGACGCTAAGGGAAATGGAGCTGTGAAACAATGTTAACATGATCATGTTAATAATAGGATCTTAACGCAGAATGAGTTACACTACCTCCAAAACGCTAGCTCCTGCAGGTTCTCACCACCACTAATCACCGTCCCACAAACACTTGTCCAGTACCAATGTTAACATGTTTGGGTTGTAAGTGTGGAGAAAAGAATATTGATTAAAGTTTAACGTGAAATGTCACATCTCAAAGTGCATGTGTATATACAGACAGCTCAAAGTTGAGAATATTACTCTAGAAAACACTTTTTGAGTTCTCATTTACTCTAACAGACACATTCAATAATAACACACTTTTTCCATTCAAATTTACTAAGATAACCCTCTAACTAAAAGAGATTGTTTTTATTTTATTTTGTTTCATCATAACCCTATCCCCTTTGTCATCTTTTCCAACGGCCTATAGATATTCGACATTTGAGTTTAGAGAAATTAAATCCTAATTTCTAGGGATCTGAAACCGTTCTTAATCCTATTTCTCTATTTCGACATTTTCCCTTTCGGTAAATACGGAGGTGGATACGCAGGTAATGGATACAAAGGTGATGGTTATTGGAGATGAAGATGTGGTGGTGGATACGATAGAAGTGGAAGATGTGAGCATGGAAGGTATGGAGGTGAAAGTCATGGTGGAGGTGGAGGTGGATATGGATACAGAAATGGTGGATACAAAGGCTGAGATAGCGGTGGGAGGGATACATATGCTGAGATGGCGGTGGATACCGGAGTGGAGTTTGTGGTGGTTATGGATACAAAGGTTGATACGGAGATGATGGATGTGATAGCGGTGGATACTAGGGTGGAGGTTGTGATAGTTATGAATATAGATAGCCCTGCGACTTTTAACCGGATCTGAATACTCGAACCGGATCTGACCCGAAATGGACCGGTTCGGATCGGGTTCGGTATAGGCAAATTTAACCGATGGATAAAATTTTAATTATCCATGGATTTCGGGTCGGGTTCGGTTTTTACCCGGAACCGAACGGGTACCCATTATAAACTGAATTTTATGTAAAAACATATATAAATGCAACTTGGGAGCATCAAACCCGGGTTTGAAAGGCAAAATAACACGTGCAATACCACTAGGCTACTTCAACTTTGTTGTATTTAATTACATATTACATATATATATATATATATCCGATTTTAATTCTTTTTCTTTAAAAAAATAAAAAATTAAATAAAAAATAGAAAATTAAATAAAAATATTTTATTTTGGATCTAAAATTGTATACCCGAACCGACCCGAAACCGGTCGGAACCGATCCGGATCCGAACCGTAAATCGATGAAGTACCCATTGGATATGTTTTTTAAATAATCGATTTATCCGGAACCGAATGGATCTTACCCGGAACCGATCCGAATACCGGAAGTCGCAGCCCTAGATATAGAGATGGATATAATGGTGGTGGACTGACCACATATCGACTGACCAAGCTTCCCCTAACCACGACTCTCCGCACCAAAACTACGCTGACCACGACTCACTAACCACCACTCTCCTTTCCACAATTTCATCTTTTGCTTACGTCGTATCTTCATTAATTGCACCATCTAATGCTAAACCCTATCATACAATAATAGCCCTCAGATCTACTGACTTCAACCAGATCCAACGACTCAGATCAAATCACTCATTTCCATATACCCACTTGCCTATACAACGCTTTATCATTTATGGCAACTCAATGATTTTAAATTTTTAGTTTATAGTTCAACTTCTTAACTTTATAGTTGCAAGCACACACGATTCAGTTACAGAACCAGAGTTATTTATGTTATCAACAAAATAGCTGGCACACACATTGTATGTCAATTCCACATTGTGTCTTTCAAAGTAAACATAAATTGTAAAGTGTCCCTTAATGTAAGTCCCTCCTCAAAGTTTGGGGCTTTTTGCAAAAAATTTAAGTTGAAGGACACGAAAGTAATCAAAAGATCTATTAACTTGGGAACTTACCAAGAAGTTACCCCACGCCGTGAACATGTTCACATCTCCTTCTTCCCCTTAAGGATCACTTTCAGTCTTTTTCCTATTTTATGGTATACATTTTTCCTCCGTGAAATTTCACTGACCATACATAAATACCCTTACAATAGAAGAGTACAAAGCCAGAGAGCAATAAGAGTAAAGAGTAGTTAAGTAATTAGTTATCGACCTTTAATTTCAATCTGTTTTGAGAATATCTCCAAAATATTTGTTAAACAAATCTGGTTTTCTTTAAAATATTTCTAAGACATAATAAAAATATATTTAAATGATTTTATAATGTTAAATATTTAATTTTTATCAATTAAAGTAGAGAAATTTTTATCAATAGAAGCTAAAAAATTCATTTATATGCATTTATACTTCTATGGTTAACTAATTTGGACTTTAGGGTTTAGAGTTAAGGGGTGGGTTTGGGGTTAGGGTTTCAAATTTCAAATTTTTTTTAAAAAAAAAATCAAAATTTCAAAAAAAGAGAGTCTATTTTGATCATTTTATTTTTTGAGGGCTATTTTTGTGACAAAAACTTAAAAATGACTATTTAAGAGAATTTCCCATTAAAGTATGATACATATTTCTTAAGTTTTGAAATTAAACTATTTTATAAAAAAAATGGTATATAGTTTAATTTAAATGATATATATATATATATATTTAATCTGAATATCTATTAAATGAGACATCATACTCATATAGTTATATGATTATTTATATCTTTTATAACAAAAATTGTAAACCATACATAAAATTTTTTTAATTTAAGACTTCTAACAATTTTAATAATTTTTATACATTTTTAAAAATTCAAAATATAACATATACGAAAATCTAATTTTATTATATAGCAAATATGACTGTTATTTGATAATAAAAATATAAAAAATTTATAAAAGATACATACAGTAAAACTTCTATAAATTAATATTCGATAAATTAATAAATTTTGATAGCCCTAATTTGGACCGGTGTAAAATATGATACAAATTAATAAAATAATATGATAATAATAGTTTTAAAACTCTCATGTAAATATATAGTCCCATTAAAATTATAAGTTGATAACATGTCTATATTTTTTTATATAAATACAAACTAAATATTATATTTTGGTTTTATATTTACAATGAAAATACTTATATTTTTCTTAACATTTTAATATATTTTGATAATATTTAGTAAAATTATGTTGAAAACCACATAACAATTCTATGAAACATAAAAATATACACCAAATAACATAATAAAACAATATGAAAGTCAAATTTCTAAAATTTATATAATGTATCTATAGTAAAATCAAATATTTTGTTATTTTATAAATAAAGTATTCAAAAATAGAAAAATAAAAATAAAAAGGAAACTTTTGTAAATTAATATTTCTATAAAATAATAAAATTTTAAAGTTCTAACATTATTAATTTATAGAGGTTCTACTGTTATTTGTTATCAAATCTATATTGTTCAATATCATCAATTTCATATATATTTTAAATCACATAAATTAATTCCGTAGTTTTTGTTTAAAAAATAAAGAAATATATATTTTTTAGATTATGAACTAATGTTATAGTTAGTTTAATGAGGATTATAACATATGGTTAGATAGATCAAATTATGAATGACATGTATTGTAATTATTCTTCGAATTTAACCATATTTTGATAGTGATTCTAAAAATCATTGTAGTGATAACACATTAGCATAACCACATGTTAAAATGATTTTCAATTAAAAAAAAAAAACATCCATCAGCATCTACTTTCCAAAGATTGTTTACTTTTTAGTTTATTTCAAAATTTCAAAATAATATAAATATATTAACATTCATAGGTTAATAAAAACAAAAATTCAGTTATATATAGTTATTCTTATTTTCTGTTATAAGCTTATGAGTAAATCTAAATTTATTAATAAAATCAAATACGTTTTAAATTTTTGGATTAGGTTTGACAGCTACATTTGCACGTATAAAATGGCTTTGCCTCGGCTACTGACCATAGATATGGTTGGATCCTTCTAAGAGCATATGATTAATGGAAAGTTCTTAGGGTGAAGTTCTTAGCATAATTTAAGAATCAATTCTTAACTTTAACAAAGAAAAAGTTAAGAATCAGTTCTTAACTTTAACAAAAAAAAGTTTTTAGCATAATTTAAGCATAGTTTAAGAATTAGTTTTTAAATTATGCTAAGAATCCTACCTTAAAAACTTTCATTGATCCTGCTCTAAAAATATATAGGGTTTGAGAAATCTCGTAATAGTTAACAAAATACTTCATTATATTACAAGAAACGATTTTGAACAGATCCAATATTATAATAAAGTTATTAGCGAAATAGAGTTTAATATTCAATACGAAACTGAACCAATTTTATTACACAACATAAATACGAAAGTCTTAATTTAAGAGAAATTAGCTTCCATACCAAAGAACTTTCTCATATTTAACTATCTACCAAAATTCACTATATGTGAACTGTATATAATTGCTTATGACTCTGTTACTCCTATATTTACTTTTGAATATTAGGTCAAAAATCTTATATTAAGATTCATTAAGATCATATATGATGTCACTTGTCAGTAAATCTTCTCATGTCGGACCGAACTTAGATCTCTCACATATCACTAACCATTACCAACTATTTTAAAATTTAAAAGAATATTATTGAAAAAGATGATGACACATCAAATATTGTCACTGAATACTGAATAATTCTTAACTATATTTTTGGTTTATTACTAGTTCAACTTGTTAGGATATGTTAGCGCGATAATCATACAATTAAAGATTTCCCATATATTAATAGGAATCAATAAATATTTTAGCCATATATAATCTTAAGCATGCATCTGAATTAAGTTAGGCGTTATTACTTAAATGTTAACAATTTAACATATAACAGTGTGTTCATATGTTTATATGTACGCTTGTATTAGCCGTTTAGTTTTATTGTTAGCCCGTTAATTTATTTGATAACATATAATTATTCGTTCCTATTTTTTATTTGTTTGGAATTGATCCTTTAGATTTATTGTTAAATGTCTAACCTTTTTTAGTGATAGCTAACATTATATTTAGCTGAGCTATGAAGATTTTATGTGGATAACAATAATTTCAAGAATTTGTGTTTTTTTCTATTGAAGCTAATAATATGTTTGAAATGATACATAATAATTTAGCCGGTTATACATCATCATATATACTATCCATCTTTGTATATGATATCATTGATGGTATGAAATTACAAGTAAATAATGTAATAGCAATGTGTTATTATGTATTAGCCGTCCACAATGTAAATATAAAATTATCCCTGTCTACTGTAGCCATCCATATTTATAAAAACAAGTAAATAATATGTTATTAATTTAAATATGAAATTAACCGTCTATTCATTGTTATAACCATTTTTGTAAAACACACACAATTCAAATCATTGAATTAAGTACTAGAAACTAAAAGATGAAATCCGTAATAAAAAACTCATCACAATGGATAAATGAGGAATCGGTGACGAAAAATAAATCTGCAACAAAAAGATGGGAAACATCATTTGTAGGCTTATTGTCATTAGTGGAGGAAGGAAGACAAATCTTCTCATGAAGTTTAATACAGTAAACATTATGAACCTTTCGATGTACCTTCCTTCCCGTTCGCCTGCGCATGTCTTTGCTTTTGTCAGGAAAACTGCTCCAAAACCTATTTTTTGAAAGATCTTAATCCTCGATTCACACTGGAAAGCTATGAGATCGTTGTGATAACTTGTCATCGCCAATTCCATCTCAGTCGCAAAGTATTCTTTCACCATCTTCGACAAAATTTTTGTAGTAAAATAAAAAATCATGGAGAAGAAATAAATAAATAAAATTCTTCCCTTTTTTTACATACTTTTTCTCTTTCTCTTTCTCTGTTCCCAGAGATCTATAAAGATCTTTCACGAATCTTTTCAAATCTTTTTAAGATTTTTCAGAATCTATATGTCAGCTAATATCGTACAATATAAATTGAGTTGAAAGTCGAATAATCTAGGATGAAGGGTTGAAATCGTCATTTTGCAACTACTTTATCTAAAATGAAACCTAACTTTTACTGTTATTGGTATTTACTTAATTTCATAGTTCTTTTTGGTTTTTGAGCAAATTAGCTCTTAATTTAACTACTGTATCCTAATTTTCTGTAACTTCCTCAAGGCAATCAAAGAAATGAGTGAGGTTCAGTTTCTCCTTTCTGGTGTAGATCGTCTCTTTAGACCTGCCATCTCTTTGTGCTTGATTGGCGTTTTTATTAGTGATATATCATACTTTTTTTGCTAACTGGTTAATATCATTAAAAATGAACGAAGATTTACAAAGTTAATCTAAACAGAGCACCACCTTGGCAAAAAAGCATGAAAAAACAAAGTGGGACTAAAAACATTAAGACAACGACAAAGCATCATCCTATCCAAAGGTGCATAAGATCTCTAAATAGTTTTCTATTCTTCCTTGCAGAGATTGTGTTTTTTATCTCACGATCAATACTTCGAAAGATAGATATGGTGGTAAGCGAAATGTTATTATGAATGACGTTGTTGCGCTGCTTCCAAATGTGGAAAACGACCGCTTGACTGACAAGCTTGCGGAGTAGTGAACGTCTCTTACTTTCTGAAGCAGTAACAGTGGACAGAATAAAAGTGTCTGTTGCATGTGATCCTTTTATCCATGTGAGCAGCTCAGACCAAGTGATGAGTTCAAGACGACGACATTTTAGACGAATGAAGACCTGTTTCCATATGTCTGAACTGTAATCACACCTGAGAAAGAGATGGTCTCTTGTTTCTGCATCCCGCGAACAAAGACAGCAACCCGGTGAGATTTGCATCCCCCACGCAGCTAACCTTGCTCTTGTTGGTAGGCTGTTACTATTTGCCGTCCACATAGTGAAGGAGTGCTTAGGAACAGACCCTTTAAACCAAACCACTTCCACCCAGTCTTTAACATTTTCTCTAGGTCTCAAAGCTTCCCAAGTAAGAGATGATGAGAAGCTGTTGCTACTTGTACCGTTTATATTCCAGAGAAAAAAATCGGGTTCATCAGGGAGCGGAAGGGCAATTGTAGAGAGGTGCACCTGGAGCAAGAGCTGCTCTGTTGACCTCGGGGACCTAATAATCCAGCCATTTGCGTTGATTGCAGAAGCGACTGACGCAGTGAGAGGGATACCAATACTTCGAGGTCCTTGGGGTCCAATGAACTGAAAGAGATTTCCAAATGGGGTCCAAGCATCAAACCAGAACTTTATTGTTTCTCCATTTCTTAGGTATGGTTTGCAGAACCTTTGTGCTTCAGGGCGAAGCTTTAAGAGCTGCTTCCACGTCCAGGAATCAGTCGCAGCCGGTTCAATAGCCCATAAACTATTATTTACGAGATGATGTCGTTTGTGCCATGCAACCCACAAGGATTTACTGTTTGATAAAAGAAGCCATATAAATCGTAAGCACAAGACTTTATTCCAGACCAAAAAGCTTCTCAACCCCAATCCTCCTTCCTCCTTGGGGAGACAAACTGTTTTCCAAGCAACATTAGCTATAGACGGGTTTTCAATATTTCCGGACCACAGAAATGTAGAGCATAGGGACTCAATCCTGCGAATGCAGCCCTTTGGCAGAATGAAAGTTGAGATCCAGAAGTTTACAATTCCTGCTATGACTGATTTCAGAAGTTGGAGGCGTCCGGCAAAAGATAGAGTTTTCACAGCCCACAATTTAAGCCGGGAAATGATCTTGCTGATTAGGGGATCATACTCACTGATTTTTAGCTTCCTGCTCATTAACGGCAGCCCTAAGTAACGAATCGGAAGAGAACCAGAAGGGAATCCATAGCGAGAAATAGCCAAGGATTCATATTGGTTCAAACCCGCCGTAAAGAGCTCAGTTTTATTTCTGTTCACTGCCAACCCCGACCAGCTAGCAAAGTCATCAAGGCATTCCATAATACCGTGGAGAGAGTTGCTAGTTCCATCAAAAAATATCATGACATCATCGGCAAACATAAGGTGAGAAATTTTCAAATCTGCGGTTCTTGGATGATAAGATATTAAACCTGATTCATATCTGGCATTTAAAAGTCTTGAGAGAGCTTCCATGGCCAGAACAAATAAATATGGGGATAAAGGATCTCCCTGCCTGATACCTTTTGAGCTTTTGAAAAACCCTCCTGAAGCTCCATTAATTACAATAGAGAAAGAAGGCGAGGTGCTGCATTGATTTATCCAATTTATGAAAACTGGCGGCAGTGACAGAGCTTGCAACGTGGCAAGAATAAAATCCCAGCGAACCGAGTCAAAAGCCTTCCTAAGATCCACTTTCAACATACCTTTTGTCTCCACACTTCTGGAATTATATCCCTTCACTAGATCAGAAGCTAGTAAGACATTCTCAGCAAGAAGTCTCCCTGGTAAGAAAGCAGATTGGGATTGGGAGATAATCTGAGGCAACAGTGCCTTCAATCTATTAGCGAGAAGCTTGGAAATGACCTTATACAAGGTGTTTAGGCAGGAGATAGGTCGAAAGTCCGTTGTACTAGCAGCATTAGGAATTTTTGGTATTAGGACCAAAGAGGTTGCATTCCATTGCTTAAGTAGTTGACCCGATTTAAAGAATTCCTGAACCGCTTCAGTCACTTCAGGGCCAACAATTGACCAGCAAGCTTTGAAAAATTCTGCAGAGTATCCATCCGGACCACACGTCTTGTTCTTAGGCAATGACCAAAACGCTTCTTTTATTTCCTCAGGTGTGAAACGCTGAGAGAATTTAATCTTGTCTTCTGTTGAGCACGAGAAATCAAAGAGAGAGTCCAAATCACTTTGCTCAAACATAGGTTGGTCAATCGGAGATCCTAGAAGGGTTGAGAAATAGGCAATGCAGTGGCTCTCGATATCAGCATAAGATTCAATACGAGCACCAGCTTCATCAATAAGAAAATGGATGTGGTTTGCAGCATTCCTAGTAGCCATCATTTTATGGAAGAATCTTGTACCACTGTCACCGAGTCCTAGCCATTGAATCCTCGAGCGTTGCAGGAAGAAGCTTTCCTCAGCTTGGGAGAGCATTTCCCATATACTCATCGCAACAGTCTCCAACTCCGCATTCTCGTGAGATGGGTCAGCCAACATGTTATTTTGGGCATCAAGTAATAGCTTGTGGGCTTCACTCGTCCTCATCTCAATACCCGAATAATTAGATTTGTTGAACTCACGGATTTGCTTCTTTAAGAGTTTGAGTTTTCGAGAGACTCTAAACATCGCAGAGCCCACCACATTAACAGAGTGCCAATGAATATTTACCATGTGGAAGAAGCTTTCATTCTGAAGAAGGAAATTAAAAAATCTAAAAAGCTTCTTGAGGCGATCCCGAGAGGGAGAAATGGTGATCTTCATAGCCGCGTGATCCGAGAAGTCTGGACTATCAAAGAAAGCGACTGCATCCGGGAAAAACTGAGTCCATTGATCATTCACTAAGATTCTGTCCAATTTCTTTGCCACTGGTTTGGACTTCTGCTTATTCCACCAAGTAAAACTGTTGCCCCTGTAGTTTAAATCATGAAGATTTGCCTCCAGAAAACAGTCTCTAAGTTGCCTCATCTTTCGATTTACATTCATAGTTTTCTTGAGTGAATGCTCAGACGGCCTTATAACTTGGTTAAAGTCACCAAGGACCACCCAAGGTTTTCCATCCAACACTGAAGAAGATGCTAGCGCTGTAATCTCATTCCACAATACAATCCTCAAATCCGAGATATTAGAACCGTAAACAATAGAAATAATGGAGATAACCTGCTGCTCTAACATTGTTACCTCGCAGGTAATCATCTGAAGAGACTTTGAGATAGTTTTGACCTTGACAGAAGGATGCCACAAAATCCATATTTTTCCTAACTCCGAGAAAATATAGTTGTCCTCAAAATACCAGCCTGGCAGAAGCTCATTAATAAACTTCTTCATCTTAGGCTGTTGGACGTGAGTTTCTAGTAACCCGCCGAAAATGGGATTGTTTACCCTTATCCATTTTTTGAAACCGTTCCGGTGACTATACTTATTAAATCCGCGAACGTTCCAACAAAAAAGGTTTGCTGACATTGATCAGAGGTGTTTGGGGCCCCTGCCCCTTGAATCCCTTAGTCCACGAAAATGTTTTTTCCGAACCTGTTTGAAGCCGTCATTATGTTCAATGTATTGGCCTTCCTCGAGCTCAGAGTCAGTAGATTGGACGTCAGAAGAGTCTTCTTCTACACCAGAGGAGACATATCCTTTATGGTGAGAAACCTCACATGGCGAGTTAGGACGACGGGATGATAACTGCTTTTCACTTGGGGGGAAAGTTGAAATATGTTTCACACTTGCTTCTCCTACCGTGAAATCTGCAGTAGTGCCCAACATGGAAGTAAAATTTGTTTCCACCGTAACTTGATCAGTAGGCGGAGGTAGTTTTGGAACAACATTTGCAATGGGCACCACAGCCCAAACCTGCTCCTTGGTCTTTGATTTTGATCGACTCCTTCTTGTCTTCCTTGATCGGAGACCTTGGTCTTTAATGCCTGTTGTCTTTTTATTCCTCAGGCACTTCTCTTCATCGTGGGTAGAAGAGTTGCAGGGGCGACAAGTGATTGGAGCAAGCTTGCATCGTTTTACATTGTGTCCTATCTCTTTGCAGTGGGTACAAACCGGTGGCATCCATGGGCTAGAAACAAGAACACGACACACTTCACCAGATTCAAATTGGACATTTACTGCTTCAGGCAGTGGCTTCCTTGGATCAATGATGGTGAATACTTTAGCAACCTCTAGGTTAGTCTTGTTTGCTGTGGAAGGGTGGAGAAACTTAGGATCCCCTACTAAACCAGCAATACGCTCTAGCCCATCCTCATTGAAGAACTGGAATGGAACTTTTCGAAGCTCAAGCCATATTGGAGCAGAAGTTAATTCTGGCTTTTGAGGAATCATTCCCGGTTCCCATTTATCCACAAACATAGTCTGTCCTTCTATTTGCCATAGACGCTGGCTGATGACTCTGTATCTGGTGGAAAGCGTTGGGGATCCGAAAAAGGAAGGCAAAACCCTCGAGCTTTGACACGGCAATGTCCCTGAAGTTTTTACTCCAAATACCATTCACGATGTTGTGTAAAGTACCCTGAGAAGGAGGGTCTGAGTAAAATTGTCCCAAAACAAAACAGTCCCAAGATTTACGGTTCTTCTCGATGATGGAGTTTGGTATCTTAATACACGGCTCACCGGAAGGCAGTAAGAAAGCCTCACCCTTTCGCTGGAGTTTCTTGTTAA
The DNA here is from genome assembly GCA_012274485.2 of Sinapis alba. NCBI lineage: Eukaryota > Viridiplantae > Streptophyta > Magnoliopsida > Brassicales > Brassicaceae > Sinapis > Sinapis alba. Next base: position 355,827 of record MU105791.1, on the reverse strand, counting down.
TACCCTTGACATGGTTACACCAAGTGTCCACTGCAGCTACCGGGACCTTCTCAAAAACAGACTGTTGGGGAGGGACAGTTTGAGCCAACTTATCTTTGTCTTCAAGTGGAGGCAAGGTGCTGGTAGAGGAGACCACCATGTTCTGAGCTGAAGGCTCTGAAATATTCCCAAAAAGGATCCTATGAGTTTTAGCGAGTCCCGGATCTGCTACAGAAGTAACGATCTCTTTGGAATTATCTGCTAGTTTGGGTGAAACTGGTAATGTATTTGGTTCCTCGATTGCCTGCTGAGCGACAATGTCGAGCTTAAAAAGCTCAATATGTGCATCTGAAGCTTCAACAAGAGAAACTGATTCTGGAGAGTGAGAGTCAATGAGTGGTGGAATGGACACAGCTCCGCTCACAGGGACAACATCCGCTGGTGCTGGAGGAGAGTCAACCGGATCTGCACCTGAAGGCACGATTCCCGAGTCACCAATAGAAGAAGAAGCAGGGGAGGGCGCTTCTAATTGAGGCGCAGATGAGGAAGGACGACAAGAAGATGGGAGTTTGGGTTTCTTTCTCTTCCCCATGAGGAGGGGAGGGCCTGAGAGGAATGGAGGATTAGGGTTCCGCCGCCGTGAAAGACGACGGAGATGTGCGGAGAAGGAAGTCACCGTTCCCTTTTTTGAGAGAGAAAAGTCAAATTCCGTACACCTTTTAGTTAGTTAGTTCCTTTGATAAGCACCATTCCCTGATATATCATACTTACGAGTTTTTATTTACTAATCAAATATACAATGAGATTGAGCCACATACATCATTAAGGGCTTTATAAGCTTCTTCCATATCATCCTCTGAGAACACGTTTAGTTGCTTTAGCACCTGAAGCATGCAAGAACACGTTAGGTTGTTTTCATGCACCATTTACATATTATTATACTTTGGCTTAAAATAAAAATCAAATATAGCCTCTCTTTTTTAACTTGAATATGAATAAGCTTGTTGAAAAATACCTTCTTGGTATCCTCTGTCCAAAGTAAAGGAACATAATATGTGACAGAAAAAGCTTTAAGCAAACCAACAGCTTTCAAGAAAGTTAATTCACTTGTTGTACCAAGTACAAGAAGTTTGCTCCCCTGTAGACAAGGTACCATGTTAGGCCATCTTTAACCCAAAGACTCCTTTTTGGGGTCTCTTATTTTTTTTTTATTTTTTTTTTTTGTTTTTTATCTGTTTTAAAAAAAAAAAAAAATTAAACCAATCGCAAGCCGACACGTGTTAGTGGGACCCGTGAGCAGTGCAAGAGATGGTTCTTATTTAAGAGTTTTCGGAACCGTCTCTTACACTGTTCACGGGCCCCACATGTTAATGGGGCCCGCAAACAGTGCAATAGACCCCTTTAAGAGATCCCAATAATCATGCTCTTAGTGCCGCCAGCATGGTGGTCACCTTCATGATTATGACGTCAGAGGACTGTGATCCGGAGCGATCCGCCATGGAAGACTTGGACAAGAAGAATAACGGCGACTAAGAGTCAAGATATCTTTTCTCTTCTCTTCCGACAATGGGATGGATACTTGTGTCTTTTTTTTTGTGATCCCTAAACCTAAGAGCATGATTAAAGAATGGTTCTTAGCGAAATTTAAGAAGTGGTTCTTAACTTTAAGTTATTATTTTTTTCTAAAGTTAAAGTTGATTAAATAAACAATAATTCATAACAATATATTATTTACTCAAAAAATAATAAATAATACAAAATATTACCACATAAAATAGTTGATAAAATATTCTTATTGATATTTTTAAGAAAAAATATTATTAATACAAATTATTTACAATTGTATATAGTTTTAAGTTAAATTAATTTCATTGATAAAATTTAATTATATGTAAATTAGTTTTAGATGTTTTTATTTTCCACTGAACAAAAACAAAATTGTGAATGATATGTAACTTAGTTTTTATTATTTTTAATAAGTATATGAATTTTAATATATAATTTGGTGAATATATGAATATGTAAGGAAAACAGTAAGCACATATAATTAGGGGAGAAAATGACTATTAAATATTAAAATCACCAAAAATTGAAAAAAATTGAAAAAAAAAGAAAAAAAAAAAAGAAAGACAACGTCAAATTTGTTGAGACTCTGAAAGACATAGATTTTGGTTTTTGTTCACAATTACTTAGTTATTAGAAAAACTAGTTTCCCTAGTATTTAGGAAAACTATTTCTTTAAAATCTTGATTGGAAGATAAAGTGATTTTTGAAAAACAAAAACTAAAAACCATTCTAAAAACTAAAATCAAGCTCCATATTTTTTGTCTACCTTTTCTACTCCAACCTCAACAGACCTTTCCCTTCCATCATATGTTTGTCTCCCTAAATTGTCATCTCTTCCGTTGAACAATAAATCTAGAAACTCACACTTTCTCTAGATCTCGACATAGATTCTTCAAATCCGGGATCTCGGTTCGGGCATGAAAGACATCTCCTTGGCAACATAAAATTACATCAACTTCAAATATCCCCGTATGTTTCTTCATCTTCACATCTAGAGAATCTCAGCAGTGTGTTTCCTCAGTCCCTGAACTCACTAAGCAAATTTGGGACTCCAAGAATATGATACGTGATGGTACCCAAGACACGGGCTTTACGTGATTTTATTAATTGCAAATTTACCTTTTTTACCTTTTTGTTCTAATTTTAATCACTTTCACTATCCTAAAATAATAATTATTCAAACTTTTAATTTACAAGTATAAAACACATATTTTTCTAAAAATTAATGTTTTGAAAATTTCGAAATGAACATATATTTATACTAAATCTTTTGAGTAATGTTAGGATAACAATATTACATGTATTATATTCTATATAAACCATTCATATATTCTATTCTATATTTTATGATGATAAATAATAACACATAATTTTTTAAATAAAATTTATAAATAAAAAGATATCTATATAAACATCTTTTCCATTTTTCTTTAGTCCTTCTTCTCATTCTTATTTTCTCTTTACAGAAATATATATATATATATATATATATATATATATATATATATGTTTTAAGTTACATTATTTGTTATTTTATATTCTATTCAGGAAAATATTATATAAATCTTACTTTACAATCTTTCTCTCTTAGTGTCCTCCTTCATCTCTCTCCCTCTCCTCCTCCTTACCTTTTTCCCTCTCCACTCTATGTTGGAACATTTATATTTTTCTTTTGCAAAGATATATATATATTTATCTTACAATATACTCTCTTTGTTTCAATATAAATGATGTTTTAGAAAAAATATTTTGTTTTAGTTTACATGAAGTTTAAGATTTTAAAGTTAACTTTAACTTTATTAGAAAATGTTCCAACTAATTAGATTTTACAAATTTTTTAATAATTAGTTAGCTTATTTTAAAATTATACTCTCTCTGTTTCATTTTAGTTGTCGTTTTAGACTTTGACACACATATTAAGAAAATATTTAATTTTGTATATTTACAAAATAAAAACACAACTACCAATACACCTAACAACATTTCAACCAATAGAAAAATAGATTAAAATAAAAAATCAATAAATTTTGCATTGAAACTATAAAACGACACTTATTTTGAAACGAAAATTTTAGTTTACAACGACACTTAATCTGAAACGGAAGGAGTATCTTTTAAATTTTTATAGAAAAATGTATTTTTCTTAATTTTTTGAATTAAAGCAAAATATTATGAAATAGAAGGAGTATTATTTATTATATTCTATTTTTATTAGGAAATGTAAAATAGAAATATTATTCTCCATTATCCTCTACCTCTCTTTCTCCCTCTTTCTCCTTGTATTTATCTCTCTCTATACCCCTTTTTCCTCTCCTATAATGAATAATATTGAAAATTAATAACTTTTCATAATTACAAAATAAAAGTTAGCAGAAAAACATTAACCAAAGTCATGGACGAAAAATGGACCCACTACAAACATAAGAAAACGGGTATTATAAATGCAACAGATTAAAGATCGAATATGCAATTTCTTGATCCACCAGATTTTTGTTTTCTCATCTACCAGTTATTTTTTACCAAAAAGAAAATAATAATCAAAGTGACCCTTATAAGATCAAAACTTGAATGAATGTTGAATGAATAGATGGAAAAAAGAGAAGATGATGAAGATGAAGATGAAGATGATGTGTAAAGTTACAAAGTATAAATTAGAGTGTTGAATGATTACAATTATTCAACATAATTTAAGACTAAATCACATTGAAAGTGTCTGTTTGAGAGCTGTAGCTGGTGAGCATCGATAAAATCTTTAATCAATTAAAATTTTCCAACCAATATTTTACCACAAATATTAAATGTTAAAAATAGGAAAATATATATAAAAAATGAAAATTTGATAAGAGTCATTGTCTTAAATGATAAATTTTTATATAGATACTATAACTTAGTTACATAATTAAATAATATGGAAATATATAATTTTTTTTGTAGAAGACATGTCGCAGTTAGGGCTGAGCATGAATTGGATATTCAAAAATTTAAAAATATTTATGATCCGATTTGTTTTGTTCAGATCACTAATTTAATTTTGACACTATCATGATATTCAATGTCGGTAAAGTATATATTTCAGCCTCATTCGATTTGCTGTACAAAAATTAATATTTTAAAAAAATAAATAAATTTAGTGAATAGCTATTTTATTTTAACAGTATTGTAATTTGTGTATATAAAAAATAACTATACAATGTTTAAAAAGTTGTATAATTAAACAATAATTTTTTAAAAAAATTAAAAATATTCTATAGTATAATACTAATTTGTGTATGTAAAAAATTGTAATTAATAATATTACAAAACATGCAGTATTTTATTCTAACAGTATATATAATTGATAAATAATTTTTAATAGCATTAAATCAAATGTGTATTTAAAACATACATAAAATAAAAAATAGCACATATGAGATTTTTCTATATAATTATTGATATATGTATATATATATACACATAGATCTGAGACCATATCTGTTTTTAAATTTAAGTATTTATAGTTTGATTTATCTTTAACAGATATTCAATATTAATATTTACTTTATATTTAAAATTACCAAAATTTAAATTTTAGATTAAATTAAAATGAATAACAAATTAAATTAAAAGAATTATAGATATTTTGTTCACCCCTCGTTGCAGTGGGAATGGAAGTGTTCTTAATCCAGTAAAATATGGACCTACAACAAACTCCGATGGGACGAGTCTCAGCAGCAAAGAGAACTATAATTTGATTTTTATTTTTTTCACTTGAATCTCGAATAAAGTTTAGCGTTCTCTGAAGGAACAAAACATCAAAGACTGCAGAGTATGGCCCACAGAATCCTGGTTGATGGTTCCTGGTTGATAATTGTACTTGCGCATAGATCGAAAATCCGGATTTTTTAATATCCTGAGTAATCGAATTTATTTTGTCCAAATAATCTAATCGAAATCAATTTAATTTGTAGCTATTGGAATATTTGGTGTTTTGGATATCTTATATATATATTTTTTTTTTGATATTCATTTTAATTTGTATAAATAAAATAAAAATAAATAATCCAAAAAAATAAAAAATAATAATATTTTATAGAGAAATTCTCCATGATAGCCTTTTAGTTTATTTTTACAAAAATAGCATCCAATGAGGTAAATGACCAAAATATTTTATTAAAGAGGTAAATAAACAATTTTACTCATAAGATTAATTTAATGGATGAGGTTTTAAGGATTGGTTTTTTAAATTTTAAAAATAAAAAGTAAATATTAAAAACTTAAAAATAAAAAAGTGCTATTTTTGGTCATTTTATTTTATGAGTGCTATTTTGGTGACAAAAACTTTAAAAAAAAACTATTAAAGAGAATTGTCCTATTTTATAACAAAAAATATTTACTTTTAAAATTGTACTCCCTCTATATCATATTAAGAGAATTTTAAGGTTTTTTCACAAAGATTAAGAAAATACAAAGGTTAATGCAATTTGTCTTGGTAACACAAAATGTTATTAGTTTAACCAATAAGAAAAATATGTAATATTTTGTAATTGGTTACAAATTATAAATGACATTAATTTTTTTCTAGAATTGTGTAAACATCACTTATTATGAAACAAAAACAAGATCTTAAAACACCACTTATTGTGGTACGGAGGGAGTAATAAATAATAAAATAAATAAAAATATTGTAAAACTTATATGAAATATAATATTTATATAAATTATATATAAGATTCTTTAAATATATGTGTATATATATGCATATAAAAGATCATATCGGATATTTATTCCTAAAAATATTACTTTATTTTTTTTTTATGAATATTACCTTCTAATATTTTCCTTGTAATATTTGCTTTGTTCATGTTTTGTAGAGTTAAGATATCTAGATTTTTTGGTTTAGATTGAAACCAATAACGAATCAAATTAAAATTTACGAATATTTTACCCAGTCTTACTTTAACTCATACATAGCAAATATTATGACGTCACTAAGATGATATGTGGTGTTACAGGCCATACATTATAGCTCCCAGAACTTATATTAAATTTCTTAATAATTATAGTGCTATATGGGCACATGTCACTTGTAATTCTAAATGTGAATTTTGGTTTGTAATATGGGTGGCGATCGAATAATGCCGTAATTTTTAATATTTATGATTTTTTCGTAGTTTATGAATATTTTTATTTTTTATTTTGAAAAATAAAAATATCCAGTTTTTCAGATATCTAAAGTATTTACAAATATTTACCAATATTTACCAATATTTATCAATATTTCATCTATTATATTCAGTACAAATAATTTTATAAAATTATACATTTTTTAAAAAATCTCTTACATAATATAAAATAATATCTAGTGAAATTATATACTCCATAAATTTTAAAATTAATTAATTTTCTTATAAAACATTAAATTTTAGAAAATGGTAGTTTTTCTAAAGATTGTATATTCCTTTCTTAATTTAATATTTTTATAATTATAAATAAATTTATTAAATTATATGTTAAAATAATAATAGACAATTTTCTCAAATAACTTTTTTAAGTTTTTATCATAAAATAGCTCTTAAAAATAAAATGAAAAAGATAACCCTTTTTAATTAAAAATTTTAATATCTTTTTTATTTTTTAATATTTAAAATCTCAACCCTAAAACTTTACTTCAAATTTAAACTTTAAGTCTAGATTAGTTAACCCTAGGGTTATAAGTGTATATTTACCTTTTCAGTAAAATATTTTGGTCATTTTTCTTCTTGAATGCTATTTTGTGAAAATAAACTAAAAATAGTTATTCTAAAATTTTTTTTTAATAATAATTATATAAAATTATATTTTAAAAATTTAATATTTAATTGTAGATATATATATATATATATATATATATATATATATATATATATATATATATATATATATATATNTCCCTAATTTTTTAGTATATACGATTTGTTTCATTTTTAATAATTACCGAACTTTAATATTTTATTTGCTCCTAAAATTTAAGGATATCTAGATATTTTGGATTGAATCGAAAAATGCTTAGTCCTAATTTGTAATACAACTACGTTTTGCTGGATTACTCAGAAATTAGTCCACCATTTTTCAAAAGTCGTTCAATTTCCTCAATCAGCTCAGCCTCTTCGGGAGGTTTGTTTTTGCCATTTTCTTAAAGTTCTCTTCAAGAACTTTTTCGGGGTTTAGTAAAAGAAAAATAACTTTATATATATATATATTCCCTTACTATAACTAACGTTCCTTTTAAATTCATCTCCCCTTTAATTAAAACAAACTTTCTAATGCGACTAAGTGTTGCATTGCAGTCAATCATATAATGTGAAAACATATGAACATATAAAATGTCACAAGCGTACAACACGATATGATTGATATGTATTCCATCGATTTTGCCATCACTTATACAACCATCAAAGTTGATGATAAATCAATAGATTAGAATGTTACTTCATTTACTTATGAAGCCCAAGGGTTACAATAGTGTATTCGGGAGGCCCATTCCAATCTAAGGCCATTTACAAATTCAATATCCAGATAAGATCCCAACAGGGGCAAATCACGTTACCATAGAACATGAAGGATTACAAAGCTGGAGGAAAAAGAAACATTGCCAGACATTAAGCTGGTAGAAAACATACATTCTCCAGAAACAGAGCCCTAAACATAGGGAAGCAAACCAAACGTACAATGACATATCCCATAAAACTCAACACCAAAGAGATCATAAACCCAAACAGAAACGATTATATGAAAGTAAAACTGAAAAGAAACCACAAACTGCCAACAAAAAGCCGGTCGAAGATCACCACAGGCTTAGAAAAAAGGACATAACCGCAAACAAAATGACAAAATGCTATCCGCAAACAAAATGACAAAATGCTATACAACTTAATTTTTGCATTACTGCTGCTATATTCTTAATTATCATTTGAGATTTTGGTTATTTGACAGATTCTCCTTTATAATATTGATCTAAAATATAATAAGAAAAAAGAAGGAAAAACTTGAGAACAATCGTAAGTAAAGTCACAGCGAATGTCGCTAAAGCACAAATGTCTTGGAACACAAAACTATTGTTACAGGCTGTTCATCTCAGGATCTTGTTTATACAGCAGCTTTTACACTTTGCGGCGTTGTCGAAGCTGGACTTTCGACCTGAAATTGAGAGATAACAAGAGTTTGGTTACTTAAGTTTTTGATCTCTATGGATAAGTTTTTTTATTTACCTTGGCTGCTTTAAACAGTTCGTCTACAACTTCAGACAAAGTTGGATGTGCATGAACCGCAAGTTTTATGTCCTGCAACCACATCACAAAAACCACAATAATCTCACAATCTAAAGCTTAATGATTGAACAGGTTAGTTTGCAAGGAAGAGGATTGCCCCCTAACCTGAATGCGTGTTCCTAATGCGATGGCGTTGGATGCTTCATGGATAAGATCAGCTGCATGCAACCCGAAGATATGAACTCCTAGGATTTCGCCATTGTCAGGTCTGTATATCATCTGTGCACATAAAGAGAGCGTCTTCTCGGTCACTCCATGACTACAAAACAACTTTCTTTTAAAACAAAATTCAATTTAGTTCTTCTATTTACCTTAGCGAGTCCTTCTCCTTCATTTTCGGCTAGAGCCTTTGTGTTTGCCTTGAAACTTGTCTTGGCAATACTTACTTTAAATCCCTCTTTCTCAGCTTTCTCTCTCGCTTGAGGCTGTGAATTGCATAAACGATTACCCACACAGAAAAGGTTAAGTTTACATATCCACTAGGGTGTCTAGTTACCTCTGTTAATCCCACCATGCTGATTTCAGGATGAGTAAAACAAGCAGCTGGGATGCTAAGATGATTCAGCACATGATCTATACCTGTTACTTGCTCCACCACTAGCCAACACCACCAAGTAGATTCACTTCAAAGTTTACATATAAAAGTGCATATATATAATGAAGTATTAATAATGAACTTACCAGAAATTCCTTGGGCACTGGCTGCATGAGCGAGCATCAGTTTACCATTGGCATCACCGATGCAGTACAAGTGTGGAACCTATCAACCAAGAATGTCTCGGTAAGAACTGGTGGTAAGACATAACAAGATATGCATTTGAAAAGAACACTAACCAGCTTTCCATTTCCATCAATAACACGCATTCGCTCATCAACTGGTATAAAACCTCTCTGCGTCGCTACATTGATCTGTTTGGAAAATAGAGCGTCAAGGTTATTTCTTTCATAACCATATAATATCAGAGAACCAAAAGAGAAATTCCCTTAGATAACCCTTTTTAGTTTATTCTTCACAAAAATAGTTCTGAAAAAAATGACCAAAATGTTTTTTTAGAAGCTAAAAATTTTATTTATATGCATTTATACCCCTATGGTTAACTAATTTAGACTTTAGGGTTTAGAGTTAAAGGGTGGGTTTGGGGATAGGGTTTCAAATTAAAAAAAAAAAAATTGAAATTAAAAAAAAAAAAGCTATTTTGGTCATTTTATTTTTCTAAGACTATTTTTGTGACAAAAACTTAAAACGTGCTATTTAAGAGAATTGTCCGAACCAAAAGTGAAATATATATATATATATATATATATATATATATATATATATATATATATTCATCAGAGGATGCAGTTTATTGTCCTCTCTTACATTTTCCAGGCCAAGACCATTGGTGAATGGAGCTCTTCCTGTAGCAATAAGAGCAGCGTCCACCTTCAGCGCAAGAGAAGAAAATAAATAACCCATAAAATAGTCAGTTGTTATAGAATTCAAAGACATTTGTAGGGATCCACTGAAAGCATGTAACTGGTAGGACATGAGATTTAAGTAACAGATATGAGTACTAAGCAGCAGCACAATCATTCTCTTATGCATCATCACTAATCCTTCCAGAAAAAAATAACTTTATAAAACCGTCAGAGGTTCTTAAAACCTCTTTTATACGACATTTTGTTTACCTCCAAAGTATCCTTGTGTTCTTTGGTTTTGGCATCAATCAGCTCAATCATCACTGGTCTTCCATCTTTTGCTGGAGTAATCTGCAAAAAAACGAATGAAAGATCCGTAAGCATAATGTATAAGAAAGATTATATATAAAATGCGTGAGATAAGCAAAGATTACTTTGCTTGCAAACACTCCAGTATGATAGTCAATCTTTCTTGGATTTATCAAAACCCTTTGAGCCAGCTTACTGATCTCAGGATCAAATCCAGGCATCAGCTGATCCAGCGCCTCAATAAATGTTACCTGTCAGAAATTTTTGTTTACTATTTAGAAAAAAACTTACATGAAACACTACTTGCACATAACAATGCAAACAATCAGTACACAACCAACATGCTACTACCTCACTTCCAAGGGCGGTGTAAACATCACTGAACTCAAGACCGATATAACCACTTCCTACTATCGCAATCCAGTCAGGAACAGACTCCAACTTCAATGCATGGTCACTTGTGATAACAGTCTTTCCTACAGAACCAAAAAACATAAGCAACTTTAAGGTGCTTGCTATACTAACAGAGACGAGACGTTTTTGAGTTAGGAGACTCCTCCCCTCACATACCATCAACTTCGATTCCTTTGGGGACAAAAGGTACAGATCCAGTTGCAATGATTATATCTTTGGCGGTAATAACATTGTCCTTTCCATATTTAACCTTTTGTGGCCCCTGAACAAGTAGAATAAAGAGTTATTATGATATCATGTCTGAGTTATCATTACCAAAAAAAGAAAATAACATACTGACCAGAACAGAGCCAAACCCTGTCAATATGTCAACACCAAGCGCCTTCATGGAATTGGTTAGATTGTTCCTAATTTTGGTAGCCAGGTTACTCGCATGGTCAGCCACACCCTGACGGTCATAACCGGCAGCTGAGACCTGTTATCCAGGGGGAGAAGAAACAATCAGATTGCTTCACAGTAAATCAAAATCATCAACAATAATTTCATAAACTATAAGGAGAGCAAGGATGAAGCAACATCAGTTGGTATTATTACCTGCAGACCAAAGGACTTCATGTGATGTTCGTTCTGAAGTTCCCTCATCCTACCACTAACAGCAAGAAGAGCTTTGGAAGGCACACATCCTCTGTTAACGCAAGTCCCTCCTACCACATCTCCTTCAATAATGGCAGTTTTGAGTCCCTATAAAAAAAAACACGTTGTCTATCATAGAACCTACTTTATCTATTACAGAACTCCTACAAATGCAAGTGAGAGCTTCCCATTTGGCATAGTCTAAGAAGGATAAATGGTAAGAAAGAAAGGTTAAACCTTCTCAACTGCGTGCAATGCAGCTCCGTGGCCACCAACTCCAGCTCCGATAATGACTAAATCATAATCGAATGATTTGGAAGGAGCTCCATTGCCACTAGCAGCGGCGGCGGAGACTTCGATCCTTCTACTTTTGATTTGGAAACGGCAAGGGGTTAAGTTCTTCGACGGAGAGAAACCAAACGCTTCACTCCGGAGACCGCAGAACCGGAGATTCCTCGGAGCTGCATTTGATGAACAGAGCGGACGGTTGGATAGAGTAAGTGAGGACTGTGAGAAGGAGAGAGAGAAAGCTGATTGCATTGTTAGAGAGAGAGAGAGAGATCTGAAAAAATGGGAGTGACGGAGATGACAAGTTTAGCTCACGACAGAGACGAGCGGAGGCGGAGATATCAAAGATGGGACACGTGGCACTTTGTCGTCTTTAAACCGGAGATTTTTAGAAAACCGGTTTAGATACTAAGCCCATTGGGCTTTAATCTAATCATTTGAAATTAGTAGAGTATTTATCCTTTTGGAAGAAGAGACACGTTATATGAACGAGAAGAGTGAAGAGTTCAAAGGTCAGACTCCGACACGTGTGGGAAAGAGGAACACGTGTCAGGAGAGTAGGAAAGCCTCTTTCTGTTCGGTTCCACATTCGTCTCCTTACTTTGTTGTGAAGAGAGAAGTGTTTTAACACAGAAAGAAAGAGAGAAACAACAAAAAAAGAAGAAAATGGAGAAGAGTGGAGGAAGAAAAGTAATGGATGAGATAAGAAGCTTTGAGAAGGCAAGTTTGTTCGATTTTGGCCATCCTCTTCTCAACCGCATCGCCGACTCTTTCGTCAAAGCCGCCGGTGTAAGTTCTAATGTTTTCAGATACCTGAAAATATATATATATATATATGATCATAAGATGATATATTTGTGTGAGTTATTAAGATATGTTCAAATGGGATTAAAAATTATGAAGGTCGGAGCTTTGCAAGCTGTGTCGAGGGAAGCTTACTTTACAGTGGTTGATGGTAAATCACCATCCACTTTCTTATTCAATGTAAAACTTACCAGGAAAATAACAGAAGAAGTGAAAATAAACTTTAATTTGATTATGATAACTCAGGGACAGGTTTTGACTCGAGCAGCATGGCTCCACCTCCTGAGGACACCGGCAGCAAGAAACATAGGTTCCCTAATCTCAGAGGTCTGTTAACTATCTCATGCACTTGCAATTACAATATGTACCATATTTGGTTAATGACATATAATAGCGTTTATTAGTTATAATTTGTATTGTGTTGTTAATAGTATTTGCTGTTGCATTTTCAGGGGAAAACAACAGCAAATCTCTGGAGGCATTGGTGAGTTTTAACTGAACGCAAAAAAAAAAATCTTTTAAATCTATATCTAATATTCATGCGGATATAAATATTATGTACGTGTATGATGTGCATGTGTCATATGTGTTTTGTGGGAAGCAAATGTAATAGGAAGTTTGGTAAGAAGAAAATGAGTGTGGTCATAGGGCTTGTGAATTAGACTAAGTTTACTAACGTCTAAATTGTAATTACCGTTTATATTGGCTGGTATTTAGGTGAAGAATACAGGAAAAGAATCTCTCCAGTGGGGTGAGTTTACATCTTCAACTAACAGTTGTGATTTAACATCAAATAGAGATTTAGCGTTGTGATGTTGATTGATGTGATATGGTATGATAGGGCTAGCAGCTGGATTATACTCCGGTATAACTTATGGTATGAAGGAGGTTCGTGGAGGAGCTCATGATTGGGTGAGTCTAATCAACATGTATCATTTTGCAAAACAAATTTTGTAATTACCATCATTGTATTGTCAATGTGATGCTCTTTACTTAATTAATAAGCATATGTATATCGCAGAGAAACAGTGCAGTGGCTGGAGCATTGACAGGAGCGGCAATGGCTATGACAACCTCGGAGAGGACAAGCCATGAGCAAGTGGTTCAGTCTGCTCTTACCGGAGCAGCCATTTCCACTGCTGCTAATCTCCTTTCCAGCGTTTTCTAGATGATTTTTCATTATAAGGTTGTTTATTTGTGTGTGTTTAACATAAATATGTCTCTTGTCTCCTTCTAAATTTCTCTACGTACCTGTGAAGACTAGGATTTGTCTGAAACTCTTGAAGCCGCACATCACATATCACATTTTCCTCCGTTTGAATTGTTCTATTTTCTTTTCCTTCAACTTCGTTAGGGAAATAGTTCACATCCAAGAAAATAAGATTCTCAAATTTAACAGTGGATTGAGCTGTCGGACCAAGGACAAGTGGATTATATATTGGGATTATATATTGCAGTAACTACGGTTTGTATAACAAAACACATACTACGGAATAACTACTACAGTCATTTCTGAATATTACGGAATAATTCACATTTTACAAAGATACTGATATAAAAGGGAATATAAAATTTAAAATATATATTTTATTTTAAAAATATTTATATATCTAAAATATAAAACTAAGTATATTATTACTGAGATTTTTATGGTTATATTTGATTTTATTTTAAAAATTATAATTACGGTAATTGTTTTTAAATAAAATTAATTTAAGTTTGTTATTTAAAAAATAAAAAATGTAGATAATAATCAAATTTATACTATTGCATTTTATTATGTTATTTTATAAACATTATATAAATTGATAACATTTAAATTATAAAGAGTTTTTTAATTAAAATAAAATATTAAATTATTCTTACACTAAACCACATCTAAACCACACCTAACATAAACCTATTTGTTTTTACAAGTGATTTTTGTATATAAGTTAAATCCGTAATTTGATTTCGCACTTTGGTCCTTATATGTAAAAATTATTTCAAAATGGTGACTGAAAAATGAAAATACACCGCATGTTAAAATGTCAAGTCCGTTCAAAACATTGACAACCTTAGAATAAAAGTGCGGATCATGTGAACTCAAACAAAAAAGAGTCAGTTACGTAATAGACCACATTCGTGTTTTATTTTGCACAGAAGAGCACATTTTGCTAGAGAATAACAATAGGTGAAAAGAAGGGAATAATAGGATGTTTATGTCCTTATCAAGGTGGGAGGCGAACCAAATAAATGAGTTGGGAGAAATTCCGGTTTGGTTGTGTTAGAATGATTTTTTTATTCAGTTATATGTAATGTGCATTTATTAGGTTGGTTTTTGGGAATAAGAGTTTTGTTCTTGACCATAGGATATAATAAAGTGACAAACCATCCAAGGACCAGGATTTTATCCCGCTGATTTCTTACATGAAACACACATAGCATTAATTGTTCCTCTCGGAAACGAGAAAGCAACTCCGAGCAAAGCTATCGTGTGTTGAGAAACAGAGTTTTGGGATTAGAAGGTATTTTTTCGAATTGGTTTATGGCTGAGAAGGTTGAAAGGATGCCAATCGAAATATTGATTTGAGATTGTTTTGGTTTTGCAGGTAACGGGGATGGAGAGCATTATCGCTCACCCATCCACACGGCGTCTATCCACATCTCATCCGTCCACACATCCCTCATCCAATTCACACCTGTTCCCAGAAATCCCGTTCACGGGTCATCCGTCCACACTTCCCCTATCCACACATCCCCCATCCACATATCTACTGTCCATACATCTCTTGTCTACTTAACGTCAGTCCACACCTCACCCGTCCACTCTGCTATCACCACTTCACCCACCACCACCCTAGAAATAGTCGCTGGAATCACAACCCCCACCTTGGTTGATCCTACAGCCCCTCAACCACCATCGCCAACTTATGATAGTAGTGCCTGTCCACTCAATTTGCAGGACTCTCCACCGAACTCTCCTAAAAAGTCTTCTCTTCAAAACGATTAGGTGGGATAACGATTGGCGTTTCTGAGATTGTTACGGAATCTGAGTTTCGTTACTTGAAGAACAAAGCAAAACTTGCAGGCTGTGGAGGGAGATGACAATACATTAGGGTTTCTGATTTGGGGAGAAGGGGGGAAGACAATGAGAAATCGATAAAAACAGAGCTAATCTATAAATTTAAAAAAAAAAAAAAATATTACTTAAAAACAGAACCGGAAATAACAAGGATGGTTTAATGGTTAGTTTGTGATGATTGATTTGGAGGGTATCAATGACTTTACAACAAAGAAAAAGAGGTCTCAAGTAACAAGTGACCTTTAGTGAAATATGAAAGTGAGAAAGTGATCTAGAGAGTAAAAAATTCAACAAAAAAAGGACCAACTTCAATCTATTTTATTATTTTCACCTCTAACATAAAAAAAATTATAATAAAAGTAAAATATGTTCTAATATAATTTTTAAAATAGTAATCTTTAGATATATAATAAAAAATAAAAAATGTTATTTTTTCTCTATAAATAGAAAACAAGTAATAATTTCTATTACGAAAGAACAAATAAAAGTACATTGGAATATGTAATTTATCTTTAAATGTTATCATAGAAATGAAAATAACAATAAATTGGAAATGTTCTAAACTGAGACCGTGAATTGTTATGAAAGAGGTTTGATTGGAATTGAAAGTGTGCTCGTTTATCTACTTTTTTTAACGGTTGTTTATTACAATATTGAATTAACAAAATAGCGGTTAATTTGTAGGAAAGTGATAATTCATTTATCATGCTTATTTTTAAACAAATGTGATGGCATAGTTATATAGTGTGTGAAACTTCTTATATTTTGGTAAAGTCGACCATAGCTAAAACTAGCTATTATAAACCTTCTGTAGTTAATTAGGTTAGTGCATGTACCCTTCTGCATATATGTTCTACATGGATTTTTACAAAAGAAAAAATATATATGTTCGACATGGTAGTAAATCCAACTTTCTCTAATTTGACCGAATATCAGGTTAATTTGTAGTACATTGTGTCAAATTCTTTGAAAAAACTCCATGAGTAGCCATGGATTTTTTTTAATATTATTAGTTTTAGAATTGTGATTTATGTTTGAAATTTGTTTATGAGATTATGTATTTGAGACTTTGTATATTTTTTTCTAAACATTAAAGTGGATCATAAAAGTGGATCCATATTCTTGTGCTTATATGATGGAATGTAGTGGAATATATTCGAATCCAATTTATTTAACAATCTTTAGTTTGCCTAATTTCAGTCAGTCAAATGAAAAATATTTATCTTCAATTACTCTACAAAGTGGAAACTATATTAGAAGTATTCTCTGTGTCAAGGAAGAATGCATTGGAAAAGAGTACGAGTGTTCCCATGGATCGTCTGCAACTTTGGAAAACAAGAAATATCTATTTCATATATCATTTTTAAATAATAGTATAAATATCTTAGTTAATAGAGAAATTCCCTTGGATAGTCCCTTTTAGCTTGTTTGTCACAAAAATAGTTTTTAAGGAAGAAAATGACCAAAATGTTTTTTTTAGAAGCTAAAAAAATCATTTATATGCATTTATAACCTTAGGGTTAACTAATTTGTACTTTAGGGTTTAGAGTTAAGGGGTGGGTTTGGGGTTAGGGTTTCAAATTTCAAAAAAAAAATTAAAAAAAATTAAAATTTCAAAAAAAAAAAAGTCTATTTTGGTCATTTTATTTTTTTAAGGCTATTTTTGTGACAAAAACTTAAAAAATGCTATTTAAGAGAATTGCCCTAGTTAATATCATTTAAATTTAATTAGAGAAATTCCCTTAGATAGCCCCTTTTAGGTTGTTTGTCACAAAAATAGCTTTTAAGGAAGAAAATGACCAAAATGTTTTTTTTAGAAGCTAAAAAATTCATTTATATGCATTTATACCCCTAGGGTTAACTAATTTGGACTTTAGGGTTTAGAGTAAAGGGGTGGGTTTGGGGTTAGGGTTTCAAATTTCAAAAAAAAAATAAAAAAAAAATCAAAATTTCAAAAAAAAAAAAGTCTATTTTGGTCATTTAATTTTTTGAGGGCTATTTTTGTGACAAAAACTTAAAAAGGGCTATTTAAGAGAATTGCCCATTTAATTATATATTCCATACTATATAAAATAGATAAAAGTGATTATTAAAATTTATTTATCATAAAAATAATTATCAATAAATAAGTAGTTTTTTAATTTATGTATTCATACTAATTTAGTTACATACATAATAGTTACAGTATTTATATTTTTTATTTTGTTATTTTATAATATGTAAAAAATAAAATAAATAATAATACATAAAAATTATTTGTATACACAGTGTTCAATATCAGTATACTACGAGACATCCGGCATTGAGAAAATCATGGATTCATATCTCCTTTTGGAAATAGTTACCTTCGGCGTTACAAATTAACCTTTGTTTTATACATCCGGCGTTACATATTGACAACAGCACTATTATTCAAATCAATCTATATGACAAGCTATATGTCAACAACGCATAACAACTTAACAAGTAGAATTCAGATGGAAATCTTTTTTTTCTGATACTAAAATGTTAGCACTTGTAATTTGGTTTAGTCAACATTAAATAACGAAGATAAAATTAGTATTTTTAAAAGAAATAATGTTGAGTGGAGATCACATGGAGAGGAAGATAATATAACAAAACGATTCCTCAATTACCTTTCCTTCCTCAGAAAGGATTCCTCTTCCTCCACATACGTGTCTCACCATCTTCTACTCTCTAATCGCTAATCTCCTTTCTCTGTTTCTTTCTTCAGTTACTGTCACCGAAGAAGCAGAGGAAATTGACATGGAGTCTATTTCTCCACTGACAAATCATCCAACGGCTACCTCCGCTAATGATCACTCGCGGCGTAAGCGGAAGAAAAAACCAACGTCACCATCACCGTCGCTTTCTTCGTCTCAATCGTCGGTGCAGAATTGGAGATCCGATAAGCAGCAGCAAATCTACTCGACCAACATCATTCAATCTCTGAGGGAACTACGTATTAGCGCCGCCACCGATGCATCTGCTAAGCTCTCTCCTCGCGGCGGAGGTAGAGCTGTGCGTGACGCCGCTTACAGGTCTCTGGCCGTTACGGCGAGAGGCAGAACGTTGTGGAGTCGAGCTATATTATCTAAAGCCGTTAAAGTGAAGCTCAAGTTTAGGAAACAGAACCGGTTAAGAACTTCGAATCCTCCCACGGTGGTATCGATAACCGGGAATAACCGGTTAAAGAAAAAGAGAGCAACGGTTTTGAGGTTGAAGGCGAAGGGTTTTACAGCTGTACAGAGGAAAGTGAAATTGCTGAGTCGGTTAATCCCCGGTTGTCGGAAACAACCGTTACCGGTGGTTTTAGAAGAAACTACTGATTACATTGTTGCGATGGAGATGCAGATTCGTGCTTTGAATGCCATTATCTCCGCCGTTGGCTCCAGCTCAGCTGTGCCGGAATCGCTGCCGGAGACAGGTAATGATAGCGAAGAGACACACATGCTCGAATAGCTTGGCCCAGCTGTCTTTTTGTATTTTCTTCTGTATTAAAAAATATTTGTTTATTTGATCATGGTTTCTTTCTGCTATTTTAGTGTTATGAATTTATGATTCAACTCTTCTTTTCATTTAAATAATTGTACGTCCATCTTTTTGGTGAATCTTTTGAAAATGTAAGAATGACAAATGATGTGATTAGTAACAAAATGAATAAATAAGGTGGTGTAGATGATGTAGAGTAATAGAGTGGGATAAGGATAAGAGAAGTTAGTGAAACGTAAAGTATTTGAATTTATAAAACGTGTTTTTAGTCCACAAAAAATAGTTCTCTAAAGGATTTTATTTTACAAAATTTATATAGTAATATATCTACTCTATTAAAATAGAGTCACTATTTTTATCTACTATAGAAAGTCATACTAGGTCCATTTTATTAATAACATCTATTCAGTTAAATTTATTGAATGTTCCTTTTTAAATTAATATGAATCCTAACAAAATCCTAGCTAAGTAAATATTACTCAATATCCCCACATTATTAATCTGAAATCAAACCCTATATCGNGCACTTGTAATTTGGTTTAGTCAACATTAAATAACGAAGATAAAATTAGTATTTTTAAAAGAAATAATGTTGAGTGGAGATCACATGGAGAGGAAGATAATATAACAAAACGATTCCTCAATTACCTTTCCTTCCTCAGAAAGGATTCCTCTTCCTCCACATACGTGTCTCACCATCTTCTACTCTCTAATCGCTAATCTTCAGTTACTCTCACCGGAGAAGCAGAGGAATTAACATGGAGTCTATTTCTCCACTGACAAACCATCCAACGGCTACCTCCGCTAATGATCAGTCGCGGCGTAAGCGGAAGAAGAAACCAACGTCACCATCACCGTCGCTTTCTTCCTCTCAATCGTCGGTGCAGAAATGGAGATCCGATAAGCAGCAGCAAATCTACTCGACCAACATCATTCAATCTCTGAGGGAACTACGTATTAGCGCCGCCACCGATGCATCTGCTAAGCTCTCTCCTCGCGGCGGAGGTAGAGCCGTACGTGACGCCGCTTACAGGTCTCTGGCCGTTACGGCGAGAGGCAGAACGTTGTGGAGTCGAGCTATATTATCTAAAGCCGTTAAAGTGAAGCTCAAGTTCAGGAAACAGAACCGGTTAAGAACTTCGAATCCTCCCACGGTGGTATCGATAACCGGGAATAGCCGGTTAAGGAAAAAGAGGGCAACGGTTTTGAGGTTGAAGGGGAAGGGTTTTACAGCTGTACAGAGGAAAGTGAAATTGCTGAGCCGGTTAATTCCCGGTTGTCGGAAACAACCGTTACCGGTGGTTTTAGAAGAAACTACCGATTACATTGTTGCGATGGAGATGCAGATTCGTGCTTTGAATGCTCTTATCTCCGCCGTTGGCTCCAGCTCTGCTGCCCCGCAATCGCTACCGGAGACAGGTAATGATGGCGAAGAGACACACATGCTCGAATAGCTTGGCCCAGCTGTCGTTTTGTATTTTTTTCTGTATTAAAAAACTATTTGTTTATTTGATCATGATTTCTTTCTGCTATTTTAATATTATGAATTTATGATTCAACTCTTCTTTTCATTCTTTTTTTTTTTTGTCAACACTCTTCTTTTCATTTAAATAATTGTATGTCCATCTTTTTGATGAATCTTTGGAAAATGTAAGAATGACAAATGACGTGATTAGTAACAAAATGAATAAATAAGGTGGTGTACATGATGTAGAGTAACAGAGTGGGATAAGAATACGAGAAATTAGTGAAACGTAAAGTATTTTAATTTATAAAACGTGTTTTTAGTCCACAAAAATTAGTTCTCTAAAGGATTTTATTTTACAAAATTTATATAGTAATATGGGCAATTCTCTTAGATAGCCCTTTTTAAGTTTTTGTCACAAAAATAGCTTTCAAAAAATAAAATGACCAAAATAGACTTTTTTTTTTTGAAATTTTGATTTTTTTTTTATTTTTTTTTTGAAATTTGAAACCCTAACCCCAAACCCACCCCTTTACTCTAAACCCTAAAGTTCAAATTAGTTAACCCTAAGGGTATAAATGCATATAAATGAATTTTTTAGCTTCTAAAAAAACATTTTGGTCATTTTCTTCCTTAAAAGCTATTTTTGTGACAAACAAACTAAAAGGGGCTATCTAAGGGAATTTCTCTAGTAATATATATATATATAGGGCAATTCTCTTAAATAGCCCTTTTTAAGTTTTTGTCACAAAAATAGCCTTCAAAAAATAAAATGACCAAAATAGACTTCTTTTTTTTTTTGAAATTTTGATTTTTTTTTATTTTTTTTTTGAAATTTGAAACCCTAACCCCAAACCCACCCCTTAACTCTAAACCCTAAAGTCCAAATTAGTTAACCCTAGGGGTATAAATGCATATAAATGATTTTTTTAGCTTCTAAAAAAAAAACATTTTGGTCACTTTCTTCCTTAAAAACTATTTTTGTGACAAACAAACTAAAAAGGGCTATCTAAGGGAATTACTCTATATATATTATTAAACCAAAATCTCTCATAGGATTATGCTTTTATTTTTCTGAAATAACTACAATATCATACTTTTATTTTTCTGAAATAATTACAATATCATGTTATTCTTATATTTATGTATAGCATAATTAATCAATATCGACCAACAATTAGGTTAAAAATATTTCAAAACTAAAACAATAATTAAACAATAATCAAAACATTCCACTATATTTATTATCCTAAAAAATATTAGATCTCATCTAACTATGCAGATGAAAATGATTCATCTTTTGAAGTTTTTAATTTATAAATGATGGCTAAAATCTTTAATGTGATGTTGAAAAAAAAACTACAATACGTAGTTATGCAAAATCAAGTTGAAAAGTCTCACAAGTTTCGAAATCATATGGAATAAAAAACAACACCAAAAAATGTATGCAATAAGTAAAAGATTAGAGATAAGCACTAGTGACATATCCAGTTATATATGCATAACTTTATATAATTAATAATTTATGGTATTACTAAAATCATATGTCAACAAACTTCTAGTCACATGGATTCAACAATAAACAACCGTTACAAAATCTACGACCCTCAAAACAAGGACAGAGGTCAACGAGCAGGAGGAGAAGAGAAGAAGATGACAAGGAAGTACACAAGAAAACCTGCAATAAGTATCCCTCCGTACACCAACGTCTGATAAGATTTGACCCCAACTGTGTATTTGTACTCTATCTTACAGCATCTCATGTTCTCCCTCTCTGTTTCCAGTACATGTTCTACGTACCTGCAACCAGTGTTTATTTTTTGTTTGTGTGTGTACATTTTATTTGCTCAGAAAAAGAAAAAATGTATTAAGACAAGAAGAGACTTACTGTTGTGTAAACATGGTGGTCTGAAGAATCTCTGAGCTGTTGAGATGAGCATCGTATAGTTTGTGATCGTATAGCAAAGAAGAGAGATCCACCAGTTGCTCCTCTACACTCTATCGTTATATTAACAACATACCAGAAAAAAAGGTGCACGTAAACAAATCCATATGGTGAAAAACTGAAATCGCAGAGCGTAACAAAAGGTGTTTTCTTAAAACTTACGTCTAGATATTTCTCCAATCTTTCGACTAGCTCGTGCGGGAAAGGCTCAGGCAATGTGGTTGTCTTTTTGTAGAACTTCTCCACCCATAGCTCCGTTTTTGTTTTGTTCTTTTTGTCTTTTACTGGCTCTCCTAGTGGAGTCTTGAGGTATTCAGATGCAAAGTTTTGTACTGCCTGTTCACATGATAACAACATAACAACCGCAAGTATGAACTCTCTGCAGGAGAAACCTAACAATAGTTGCAGTTTGGATTACCTCTGATGTTTCTCGGATTCTTCGTAGAGCAGAATCAACCCGCGCATAGATAGTATTCCTCTGCGGATTGAAGAAACCATGTCTCACGTGAGATTCAGAATGGTATCAGTGCTAATTTATTTTCAAGAACATGATAATGATTGTTGGACTCACCAGTGCAACATCTTGAAGCATTTGACTCATCTGAGAGACGTTTGAGAACGGTCCAAACGGGTGACAACCGGCTGCCCAAAGCCAATTGGTGACGGGTCTTTCATGCGCGTGAGAGGTCTTTTCATATGGTGCACTTACACCGCCTAAAGCAGAAGCTATTCCGGCAAGTATATGCCGTTGTACTTGTGATGGAATGGCGTGCTGTCTCTCTGTTTCAGAAACATAACTGCAAAAACATGAAATCAAAACCGATATGATGACCAGAGTAGCAAGTTTATCATTGTTTTCTAGTTCTATTCTTGTTACGTTTTGCTCACCTTAAAGGTATTTTCTCATTTAGATGCTGAAGCACAATGACCACATCACTGCTCGCCCACACGAGGCTCTCATCTTCCATCATGAGCTTTGGGTCTACATCGGCTAATGAGAGTATAAATCTATATACAAAGTAAACATTTATATGAATTGCTATTTCGGTTGACAGTGTAACATAAGCAATTAACCTTTGACTCTTGCTTGGCCAGTGTACTGAATATACCGACCAGCTGGTTTGTATTAATCAACTCACACTGGAATAACTCTTGTTCCGTAAGTCCGGTAGAGATCTCCTTTTTTCTTAACGGCCTTCTTTTTCTTTCCCTTTTGATGTTTCGAGCTATAAGGTGACCAGAGAGGTTTGTGCTTCACGATGGAATCATTTGATCCTTCAGATTCATCTTCCCAGCTCTGAGTACAATGATATGGAATATATTCCATAAGAAAAAAGAAAAAAAAACTTGTGAAATTTGAATAGGTATTTCTAAGATTTACCTGGCGCAGAAAGTATTTATTAGAAAGTCCAGGGTCAGATACATCGAGCAAACCAGCAGCTAGAACGTCAGTAGACCTTTCCATCTCCTGCAATGGTCAATAAGAATCACGAGACTTCACTGGTTAGAGCAGTAACAGAACGTTAAAGACCTGTTATTTTTATATGTTAACACAAGATTTCCTAGCTTAACCTAACTCGGAAATTACAGTTGCCAACAATGGAAACTCACTTCTTTGAGGATAGCACCATCTAGGTATGTTTTGGTATGCACATGGAATCTTCCGTCCGTCTTAGTTTCCTGAAGGGAATGCCCACGCATGGCTTTTGAGACAGCAATAGCTAACTTCTCATGGCGATGTAATGGATGAGACCCTCCAACGATCACTACTTCTTGCCCATGATGAATCATTTTCTTTACCTGCAAAGACTCTGGACAGTTAGCATGTGAAACCCTATAGTGTCAAATCCTTGTGTACTTTGGAATATATCGTGGGGTGCTAACTCTCTGATAACTGTAAATTTGGTTAACAAGTCTTTTTACTAATCATATTGACTCAGGGATCAAAACACCATTCAGAGAAGGAAACGAAATATCATCGCGTCAAGTATTTCATGTACATTACTCATTTAATGCAAGAAACCTTCACCTCGGATTCTATCTCTTCGATATTAATGCTGTAGTTTTGTCCCCTTTCCATGATATTATACCGATTGTGGTTCTGGAGCACAATGATAGGTACCAGCACTCTAGTCGCAAGATCAACTGTCTCAAACCTAGTCGAAATCAAAATGAATCACCTAAGCATTATTTTTATTGATAGAAGTAAGTAAAGTCTCGGGTATCATATTACCTGACATCAGGAGCTATGACGTGCTCAATTGTAGTAGCTACTAATGCCGCCAACTGACCAGAAAAAATGTCATGGGTAGACTGATGACCAGCAGGGCTAACTTCTCCTGGAAGCACAATGTTTCGTATCCTTGGCAATGTTCTAGGACTGACACTTCCCTCTTCAGTTTCAATCTTCCCATATGTACAAGGCCCCGCAGACAAATCTATGACAACATATCTATCATGAAGAGAAGAATAAATTAGAAATAAAACCAAATTGAGAGCTTAGTGGAAAAATATATCAGATAAGAATACAAATAGGTAGGATAACAATATCTTGAATATTAATTTCAAACGGAAAGACCAATTGCTATCTTCTTCGTATTCATTTAGAGTTTTTTTATATTATTTTCCGGCTGTCTATAATCAAGAAAAGGGAAATAATATTACACATCTTCTTATCCATAATATGATGATACCTAGATTGATGCAATGCTTTCAAAATAGGGTGGTAATTCTGTTTGATCACATCTAATGGCACAACCATCACACTCGTAGGAACACCAAGGAGAACCCACTGAGTACTTTTATCCATATTTTACCGAAACAAGAAAGAAAATAAAAATTAGTTTACCTGCCTGACCCAAGCCAAACTTGGGATGCTCCTCCACCATTGTATCTATATCGATAAATATAATCTGCCTCCTGTTTCTCCTTGTCTGCATCAGTAAGCTCTGGTAGCTTTGCAAACATCAAGCTGTCTAGATCAATCTCTGTATTTCGAGGATCCATTCTTACCTGAATAATGATTTAAGAAAATAAAGGGGCAGATAAATAACCAAACAGGATATATAATCAATTACCGAATAAAAGCACAAATGAGCAAAATTAAACATCTTCAAGAACAGAGAGAAATATGAGTGTCATCAACCCAAGGAGGCATCAAATATCTACCAAACGTAAACAAGAGCAAGTAAAACATTTGGACATTCTGCATACTACTGTATATGCAAGATTCAAGAAGTAAGAAGAGCACTGCAAGCCATACCTTATCAAAATTCACTACAAATATGGCACTTGGTATGGGTTTATCCGCCGTGCCAGCTGATCCAGCACCCACTTCCATATCAAATATATAAGAGTAAAGCCTGTTAAATGCGGACTCAACTTTTGTTGCCTCTACGTCATAGGCAGGTAAGTGTCTTCCAGAATCAGCCTAAATGGAAAAAAATTAAGCTCAGTGTTATATACACTAAAATGTAGATTTTACAGCAAAGAAATTTACATTTCTTCAGCAAATTTATACATGTAAATGTGTGTATATGTGAATCTGTAATGACATAGATTTAAATAAGAGATGATAAGATCACAGTAACCTCTACTGCAGTCCCAGCAGTCACCATGGCTTCTTTCACTGTCTTCTCCAGAGCTATTAATTCAGGTTGCCCAACCTAAAAACCGGGAAACTAACAATGAATATTTGAACTGTAGACCAATGGGAACAAGGTGAAAGTCATGCATCAGAACTCAGAAGTCTAAGACTTATGATTGAGGACATACAACCACATGCATCGTAATAATCTGACTCAAGATGCAAAACGCCAGCAGCTAAGCAAGTATAAGATTCCAGAACTTGCATAGCTCAATATGTTAACAATCCAAAACGTGAAAAACTATCCTATACATACAGTATTCCAATACTGATACAGGAAATCAGAAGAAAAAATACAAAATCGTGAAGAGTGGTTTAAGATTGAATAAAATACTCACAGGAAACACATTATAAACCAATCGATGTTCAATATCAAGTGGCTCTCCCGTCTCTTGGCATGAGGGCCTATGGGTCGAGAAGCTAACTCTTAAGAACTCCTCTAATTTGTGAGGATCCACAGCATATCTGTATCCTCCATCCCCATTCATACCAACAAGGACTATATTCACTTCTAGAGGAACCTGAAATGGTACCTGCATATGAAAAAAGTAGATGTGAAATTCAATTCTCAATGCGTCACCCTAATGCAGTCAATCTAACATATGATTCTCAAAGATGCAGATCATTTGAGTGTAAACAAATTCACAGCCACAAGCACGAACAGAGTTATGATCATCACATGCGTGAAAGCCACAAGAAGGACATTATCATGAGCTCAACGCTTTTAATTGCACAATTTCACGACGATTCAGCTAATCCAGACTCACTGGTTACGATGATTGTGATTCACAGTATTTCAAGTGGAAATTTACCTCGGCACGGGAGTGAAGCATGCGTCGGACATCAGATCGCACGCTCTCTCGTACGTCGAGGAAGGCGCTGTGATGCCAGTGAGGGTGACCCGGCTCGCGGCGGAAAGGTTGCTGAGCCGACTCAGTACGGGAAACAAGTCCGCTTAAAACAGTGAGAAGCGCAACGAACAGGAGAGAAGAAAACGAAGTCGATCGTAATTCCGATCTCACCTCCATAACTGAAGAAAACAACCGGAGAGATTTTCAGTCACCTCCGATTTGGACTTGAGAGAGTCGATACTAGTCGCAGAGGAGAGAATTTGGGAGAATGAAGACTAATTACTAATTTACCCTCAACTTTTGCTGAAATTACAACAGATAAAAATATCGTCATAGCTGACGAAGACGAAGATATTAGAAGCAACATGCAACGTGTCACATCTACTGTGGTCGCTAACATCAATCAATACAGCTAATAATATCACGCCACGTGTTCTTTATCAGTCTATTTAACAAGATTGGCCCAACGACTCTCCTTCCTTATCTCTTGGAAAAAATGAATCGTGTGATCTTCTTCTTCCTCACAGCAGCCGCTTTACTGGTCGCAATCACCGGCGAGGTAGTAGAAGACAGTTTCGATAACCCGATCATCAGGCAAGTCGTCCCGGAAGTAAACGATGAACAGCTACTCAACGCGGAACACCACTTCTCTCTCTTCAAGTCCAAGTACGCCAAGACTTACGCGACCCAGGAGGAGCACGATCATCGCTTCCGTGTCTTCAAGGCTAATCTACGTAGAGCTAGACGTCACCAGCTGCTCGATCCGTCAGCCGAACACGGCGTAACGCAATTCTCAGATCTTACTCCGAAGGAGTTCCGCCGCAAGTATCTAGGGCTGAAACGGAGGCTTCGTCTTCCCAGCGACGCTCAGAAGGCGCCGATCCTTCCGACTAGTGACCTCCCGACGGATTTTGATTGGCGTGAACATGGAGCCGTCACTCCGGTTAAAAACCAGGTATGTGTAACTCTGTTAGCTCAGTAGTTGCCACAACTAGACAGCTAGCTTTTCACTTTTGTGAGTTTAGATCATCATCAAGTATTGAATATGTGTTTTTGATTTGAAAAGGGTTCGTGCGGATCATGCTGGTCGTTTAGCGCAACAGGAGCTCTTGAAGGAGCACATTTTCTGGCGACTAAAAAGCTTGTTAGCCTCAGTGAGCAGCAGCTCGTGGATTGCGACCATGAGGTTTGTTTTGTCTCTCCCTTTCATTCATTTAGGTATGGGTGTTCGGATACCTATTCATATCCGGTTGGAATTTCCGGGTCAAACCTCCGGGACCATATTCGGGTTTTATACATTTTTGGTTGGATTCAGTTAACAATAATTCCGGTTTGATTAGATTTTGTAGCTCTGTCTAAGATTTATTTTGGATCTGAACTCATTTCCGGTTCAGTTAATACAACATGTTCAAGTTATTTTTACAGATTGAATAAAAAAAATATAAAATTGATTATTTGAATAGTTTATTTAGTTTTCAAATATTTATTTCTGGTACCAGTTCGGATCTTCGGTATTATCTGGATTCAGATTTTTTGGGGGTTTTCGTATTTTTCTGATTTATGGGTACCCGTTGGATTCAGATATTGGTTCAGTTACAAATTCTCAAACCTAATTCTTTGTTTGGTTCTTCATAATTGCTTAGGAAAGATTGTGATCCTTATTGACATAAATCCTATTTGACGTGTTTGGTAAAGTTGTTGTAACTAATTTTGGCATTGAAAATCTTCCTTTTACTGCTGCAGTGTGATCCAGAAGAAGCCAACTCATGTGACTCTGGTTGCAGTGGAGGACTAATGAACAACGCTTTTGAGTACACTCTCAAATCTGGTGGTCTTATGAAAGAATCAGACTATCCTTATACAGGACATGACAATTCCGGCTGCAAGTTCGACAAGAGCATGATCGCTGCCAAAGTGTCTAATTTCAGCGTTGTCTCTGCGGATGAAGACCAAATCGCTGCAAATCTAGTCCACCATGGTCCTCTTGCTAGTAAGTTCTTTAACCAAAACGCTTTTCCTTTGTGCAAATTCAAGAACCAGATATTGAACGCATTCTCTGTTCTCCTCTGCAGTTGCTATCAATGCAATGTGGATGCAAACTTACATAGGAGGAGTCTCGTGTCCATATGTATGTTCTAAGAGCCAAGACCATGGAGTACTCTTGGTTGGGTTTGGCTCATCGGGTTATGCACCAATCCGTCTTAAGGAGAAGCCTTATTGGATCATAAAGAACTCATGGGGAGAAATGTGGGGAGAGCATGGTTACTACAAAATCTGCAGGGGACGTCATAACATCTGTGGTATGGACACAATGGTATCTACCGTTGCTGCTGTTCATACCTCAACTCAGTAGAATTATTAGGACACTACTGAGTTTTACCCGTCCTTGTATATATATGATATATATTTATATGTATCTGAATAACCACTATGGACTGTTATTGGTAGTATTGTTGTCTCTTTGTTTCAGTTTTATGTAAAATAGCCTTGGGATATGATCTTTGTAGCATCGAATGCTGAAGAAAGATGATATGATTAAGTTTTATATTATGTTTGAAGTTAGTGAGCCATACAGAAGACAAAGACATACATTCTTCTTGGTTAAATCTTTGTCAATACAAGGACTTCTGATTCCAAAAATAACAAATATCAAAGTCAAACTGCTTAGTAGCATCGTTTTGTATTCTCTGAACACTATCGTTAAACCTATCCAGTGTCCGGTTCTATCTTATCTTCTACAAACACTTGCAGGTTTTGTCTTATTTTCTACAGACACTTTTCGTACCAGTTATCACCGGCACTATCTCGGTGGTTTTTATATATGTCTCACGAATACCTTCCATTTGGCAATACAAAAGTACAGAAACACAGTCTAAACGGCCACGACTCACCCGGTTGCAAACCCCGGTTACCAAAATCAACGTCTTTTTATTTACAATGATAGATCAACCTTAGTGTACAGTACAGTACTACCTAGATCGTGATGATTTCTAATGTTATTTTTTCCGAAAAGAAAAAGATATTATGTCGATGGTGGACTCATTTTTGAACTGGCATGTTATGTTTTAGGTCGGCAAGTGATATAAGTTGTAGTAATGAATACAATCGATATGAATAGTGATAGGTACTGTTTTGGAATATCCATTTTCTTGGTTAAGATGACGTTGTTTGTAATTGTTCAATGAGTTATATATCTATATAGATACAGTAATACGACGTTAATCATGGTAACATTTAGATTGAATCATGCATTTCAATTATGAGATAAGGTGATATCTATAGAATAATCCTCATTTTAGTAAAATGAAAAACAGAGGATTAGTCTTCATTTTTAATCTTTTCGTATATTTATTATTTCTTATTAATTTACACTTAGGTTCTACAAGAACTATTCAATGAATCTACTAAGAAGTAAAGATTCCTTTTTGTGCATACGTCTTCAACTTAGGCAGGAATCTCACCCAACTTAAACTGATAGTGATTAGGGTTACACTTCTAAAACAAACAAATATATTTTGATGCTTGGACACATCGCAAGAGTAACCTTGTGGGAGATAAGCAAGTACAACTATTTCAGGGACGATGGGGTTTCAAAGCCTTAGTCAGACGAGAATGAAGACGACGGTGGATTGACTAATGTTCTGAAAGTACTCAAGGAAGCTCACTGTGGATTCTTAATTTGAAAAATCATAGAGACCGGAAGAGTAATTACAGTATAAACTAAATGTTTTCGTGCACTATGTGCAGGAATAATATTTTAAATTTAAATTAAATTTAAAACTAACTTTTAATAGATTAAATTTAAAACTGAATTTTAATAGATTAACTATAATTTTAAATATTTCAAATATATATAAAAAAAATCATTACTATTATTTTTGTTTTGTATTTTAAAATTAACTAAGAATAATATAAATATTTATACAATTTTTATTTTTAATATAATTATTTCAGATTATAAAAATATTTTACAAACTTGTCAAAATATCTAAAATGAATTATCCATCTTACTATCTTAATATCATATAATAATTTTTAACTGCAATATTTTTGTAAAGAATATGGTAATCAACTTTTTTCAAAAGTAATATATTTTTGATTTTTTTTAAAGATAGATTAATTTTTGAAAATGTAAAGCATATATAATTTGCAGAAAATTTTATTTGCAAAATTCAAAAAATTATAAATGCTAAAATATAGAGCACTTGTTTTATTTACAGTGTATAAAACAATTTAATCATGAGATATAAATTGAAGTGTAAAATATTTTCTTATAAGATGTTAAAAATAATAAATAAATTTAGTTGTTTTTATTAACTTGTTCAAAGTGTAAGTTTAATATTATTTCCATCTCAAATTTATTTGTATTTTTAATTGTGGTAATAATTATATATTAAATATTTTAGTTATGGTAATAATTATATACTTAATACTTCATATTTGAATTTATTTAATTGAATTTGTGTAATAAAATGTATTTAGCCATGTCATAATTATAATTATGTAGGATTCATGTTATCATTTAAGTGAGTCATGTTATCTTTTTTTTTGCTAAAATAATTGTGATAACACATATGCAAATCACTTGGTAAATAATGTCTAAAAAAAAAAAAATTTCACATGACCTCGTAGCAGCGTCGGTCCAGAGGACAAACCACTCAAACAACCGTTTAGGACATAAAATTTTTTAAAAGGCACTAGAGTTTGATCTATGCGTTTGCATAAGTACTATTTATTTTACAGTTATATAAATAAACATTTTAAGATAAGTTTGATAGTATGTATTTTAACATTTACGTGTATTAAATTTTTAGCTAATATGAAATTTATACACAACAAATTTGCTTCTTATATGCAATACATTATTTAATATCTAACTGTCAATTGTATTAATCATTTATTTATATAGATTTGTATTATGGATTTGCATTGTAGTAATAGTTATATAAGAACATATGTATTGAATAACATTTTTAAACAGCCTTTTGTATTATATATATTACAAAATTGATTATTTACATCAGGTTTTACAGTTTTATTTATTAGTAATCTATAATGAGGAATGAACTAAATACCATAAATTTGGTTAATGTGAAACATATTGCTAATGAAATACTATATATGATATTAATTGGTTTTGAGAGATACATATGTAATTATTGGTTTGCTACATACATATGCAATCACTGGGTACATAAATCTTAGCAGGTTTGTTATTCACTCTAGTAATATACGTGAAAACCTAATAATAATTAGTAAAAGTGTAAATTAAATGTCAGTGACATAATTGTAAATATTTAGATGAGTCAAGAGATATTTCAAGAAGGTATTTCAACTTTAATAAGATAGATAGATTGTTGTAAAATGAATAATAAAAAATTTGGCATTTGATTTTACACTTTTGGTTTACTAATATATATATGAATAGATTGGGGATGTGGTGCATGAAAGATGAAATCCATTTTTATTGGTTTGAGAGATATACATGCATGAGTATGCAAATTTTTGTGGGTTTGTTTGTTCACTCTGGTAATATATGTGAAAACCTAATAATAGTTAATGAAGGTGTAAAATAAATGATAGTGGCATAAGTGGTAAATATTTAGATAAATTAAGGGCTATTTCAAAAATGTACTTTAAGTTTAATGAGATAGATAGATGAGCCAAGAAATATTTCAAGAAAATACTTCAATTTTAATAAGATATATATTTTTTTGTAAAATGGATAATAAAAAATTTGGCACTTGATTCTACACTTTTGGTTTACTACTATATATATATATATCAACAAATTGGGAATGTGGTGCACGAAAGATGAAACTCATTTTTATTGGTTTGAAAGATACAAATGCAATTATTTGGTAAGAAAATCTTAGTGGATTTGTTATTTCTCTGGTAATATACGTGAAAGCTTAATAATAATTAATGAAAGCGTAAATTAAATGTGAGTGACATAAATTGTAAATATTCAAACTAGATCTTGATCCGCGCACCCGCGCGGATGTACTATTTTGTTGTGATAATATATAATTTTTATAATAATTTTTTTTAAAATAATTGGGCTACACAATATCTAATATTGTATGACTATATTAAAATTAAAATAATGAATTACATTAGTTATTCATATGAAAATATTAAGAAAATAATTTTTTTTAATCATATAGTTTGACAGTCATTATTTTTTAATTTTATAGGCAACAAAAATAATATTGTATATCATATTTTTATATACTCATTCACTTACATGTTTTTTAAATATTATGTTTATATGTTTAGAAATGCATAAGTCAATATTAAATAATTAACATAATAGAGTTATATATGAAAATAGTATTAGATAATTAATGTATATTTGTAAATTTAAATCATAATTTTTTTTAAAAAAATCATGTAATAGAATGATGAAAGCAATATTAATTAAGATGGGCTTTTTAATTTGTGTTTATATATTTTATATCATTAACTAAATGGGCTACCAAATGCAATCCATATTTATAATTATACTAACTCCAAACACAAAGCCCAATTATAGAAAATTATAACAACTTTACGTAGGAAAAAAAAAGAAGTTAGACGAAGGAAAAAAAAAACTTACCTCGAAAACTTCGTAGAGAAGACTCTAGGGTTCAACGGATGAAGCTGGAAGATGTTCGGCGAATTCATTCAACCATTTTCTTCCGAGTTCAGTGAAATATTCCATTAGAAGATGTAAGTCCCCTCATAAATCGACTCTATCAAGGTACCAATTAGTCTTTATATTCTGTTTAAACATCGAGTTCTACACTCGTTTGAGACTAACGAAATGTCTCTTTGTCTGTAGTTCATATGATTGTGTATTGTGTATGAAATAGAGATATAAAAAAGAAATAGTATACATACAATAGATCAATCGAAGAAAAGTCGGATGTGTCTGTGGTGATGTTACCTGATATTTCTCGGTTATTATCAGTTCGAGAAAGTGAGAGAGAAGATCCGTAATCAGCAAAGAAGGAAGAAGCCGCCATCTATACAAAAAGATAAGTACTTTAATACTAATATTTAAAAATTCAAACTGAGTAGTATGCTAAAACATCTCCCTTGTTTAGATTGCTTCAATATATTATGTAAACTTGTAAAGATATCAAGTTTAGATTGCTTCAATCAACCCAAGGTTAGTAAATTGAGGCTAATGTTAAGCTCGTTTCAGTTGCAGGCTGCTTAGGACTTGATAGACGGAGTAACAAAAGTTCAGACTCGGCAAGACAGAGCATTTCTGGTGATGTCTCCTGATATAGTTCGGTTAATATTTTGATGGTGAGAGTGATAAGGGAAGATCCGTATACAGTAAAGAAGGAAGAAGCAGACATCTCTACAAGAAAGATAAGTACTTACATATTGATATTTAGAAATTAACACTAAGTAGTATGATAAGTGATCTCTCTAGTTTAGATTGCTTGAATGTTGAATGTAAACTTGTAAATATATCAAGTTTAGATTGCTTGAATCAACCCAAGATTAGTAAATTGCGGCTAATCTTAAGCTTGTTTCAGTTGCAGGCTGCATAAGACTTGATACACAAACTAACCAAATGACAGACTCGCAAAACAGAGCGTCTGGGTGATGTCTCCTGCTATAGTTCGGTTAATATTGTGATGGTGAAAGTGATAAAGGAAGATCCGTATACAGCAAAGAAGGAAGAAGCAGACATCTCTACAAAAAAAGATAAGTACTTACATATTGATATTTAGAAATTAACACTAAGGAGTCTGATAAGTGATCTCCTTTGTTTATTGCTTGAATGTTGAATGTAAACTTGTAAATATATCAAGTTTAGATTGCTTGAATCAACCCAAGATTAGTAAATTGCGGCTAATCTTAAGCTTTTTTCAGTTGCAGGCTGCATAAGACTTGATAGACAAACTAACCAAATGACAGACTCGCAAAACAGAGCGTCTGGGTGATGTCTCCTGCTATAGTTCATGTATCAAGAGATGTGATGGTGAGAGTGATAAGCGAAGCTCCGTATACAGCAAAGAAGGAAGAAGCAGACATCTCTACATTCAAGATAAGTACTTAAATATTGATATTTAGAAATTAACACTAAGTAGTATGATAAGTGATCTCCCTTGTTTAGATTGCTTGAATGTTGAATGTAAACTTGTAAATATATCAAGTTTAGATTGCTTGAATCAACCCAAGATTAGTAAATTGCGGCTAATCTTAAGCTTGTTTCAGTTGCAGACTGCATAAGACTTGATACACAAACTAACCAAATGACAGACTCGCAAAACAGAGGTTCTGGGTGATGTCTCCTGATATAGTTCGATTAATATTGTGATTGGAAGAGTGATAAGAGGCCAACATCTCGCAAGGAATCAGATTTTTACAATCCCGAGACTGTGAGCTTGATCGAAAGATGACATTCTTATTGCTCACCAATTTTCGTTGGATCCATCAGGTAATAAGGGACTACTCTGTCATGTATCTATGCTTTTAATTGAAAGGCTAACTGGTGTAAGAAAAATATACATAGAAGGTGATAATTTTTTATTTACTTGAATCGTATTTTTTGTTTGCAGGTCTTGTTTGTAAAGCTTTAAGAGAATCAATGGACTAATATATTTTGAGTTAAGCTTCATCATGTATCATATGATTGACCACGATCATAAGGTATGTAAAAATCTGACTATTTCTTTTTTTTTTTTGCTAGTTAGAATCTGCTAGGACTGAAAGGGGAAATATATTCTTAGACATTGTTTGTTTATTGTTCTGATAAAAACAAAAATAAGAAGAGAATGTGTTTAGTTTTGATTGTGACTCGGGAAACAGAAAATATGCATGTCTTGTTTGTCGTGCTCTGAAACCTGCATTCGAAAAGAAGTAAACAAAATTACTTATCTATGTACATTTAAATCACAAAATAAATAGATAACTCAGAAATAAAATTACCTAGTCACTGATACTACTCCAGATTAGCGAAAACCTCTTTGAAGACAACATTTGTAGTTTTTTTTTGAGGTTTACCATCTTTGTTGAGTGCCAGAATTTTCAATCCTATTTTTGAAGTCACCCTAGAAACAGCCACGTAGAGTTGTCCATGTGAAAACACAGGTCTTGGTAGAAAAATACCAACCTCAGATAGGGATTGTCCTTGGCTTTTGTTTATTGTAATGGCAAAAGCCACTGCGAGAGGCAATTGCCTTCTGCGCATTTTAAAAGGCAGTCTAGTATCTGATGGTGTTATCAACAATCTAGGAATGTAGACTAAGTTTCCAACCTTTTCTCCAGTTATAATCCTAGCTTGAACCATATGGTCCATGAGTTGAGTGATCTGTAGTCTCGTGCCGTTCATTAACCCAGCAGAAGGCTGACAGTTTCGCAGAACCATGACTGGACAACCAATCTTCAGTCTAAGCCTATGATTCGGTAAACCAGATACCTTAATAGTGTTAAGAAAATCAGGTCCTAGTGCTTCATTGTTTACGGAACCTGTGTCTCTTGGGTCTATACTATCAGCACTGTAGTAAATCTTCTCATCACCTGAAATCGAAACTCAATTATTAGTAAAGATCTTGTATACATCTAGAGAATCAAACATATGTAAAAAATAATTTTACCATCCAGCCAATCAAGCATGTATTCATTAATCATGTTGACATCTTCATTAGTTGGACATAGGATAGCTCTCTCTTGGAAAAAATTGGCCTCTTTCTTTTCATGTAGAGAAGTAGTATCCCCATAAATGGCTGTGCTGATTGCTTCTATAGGATTTTCGTAGTCTGTAATAAGAAATTCTGGTGGAATATCAATCTCCGCTTCACCATCATTAGGCTCTGCAAGTTTACCATCCCCAATTTTTAATATCCAATCCGAAAAATCCCTAAGATCCGCAGCCTCTTCTGATGACAAACCATCCGATAACAAACGCATGTTCTTGGTGAGCTTCAAAACTTTGCAGTGCTCCCAAAGATACGACGAATTCAGAGAAGCTAAGACGATCTCAGCCCTACCAGCTCCATTTATAACTGGAAGAACCTGCCTAAAGTCACCTCCAAAGACAATAACCTTTCCACCAAACGGTTGTGTCGCATGCTTCCCAACTATATCAGATAAGCTCCTATCCAAAGCTTTAAAACAATGTTTGGCCATCATTGGTGCTTCGTCCCATATAATAAGCGATGATTCCTTGACCAAATTAGCTTGATCAGTTCCAGGCTCTATTGTACACGATGAAGACTCGTCTGGATTTAATGGAATACCAAATCTTGAATGAGCAGTCCTACCCCCAGGTAGTAATAAAGAAGCAATGCCACTTGATGCAACGTTTAGAACAATATCTCCTCTTACTCTAATAGCTGCAGAAAGTAACTTCCAGATAAAAGTTTTCCCAGTTCCACCAAATCCATAAACAAAAAACATTCCACCATTTTTTTCATTCACAGCAGCAAGGATCTGATCATAAATTTCCTTTTGCTCGTCTGTCATTTTCTGAATATCTCTATCAAGAGTCTCTAACAATGTTTCTCGAGAATAACTGCGCTCATCAACTATCAAGACATTGAAATCCTGTGCACTTGTTTTTGGCAACTTTGGGTACTTCGTCAATCTTGGTAGAGAGGTACCATTACGTCTCAAGATTTTCTCAATCTCTAATAAAGCATACTTCTTTTTGTCATCGTCGCTCAACAATAATCCTGCATAAAAACATGTTTATGATAAAATACATGTTTAGTCAAAAAGTGCCTTTGATAGCTTGGAACAGGAAAGATGAATCCAGATCAAATATTCATACCTGGTCTATTCAAGTATTTTCTTCTGTTATGCTCAATATCTTCAGACAAAAACTGCCAAGTGTTTTCCCATACGACCTCTGGCTGAGACAGAGTGTTACTCATAAGCATAATAACAAACACCTCTCGTAGATCACTTGCAGAGCATTCATAGCTTCTTCTTACAATATCATCAATATACTCCTGATCATCATCTAATAATCCACGAGCAAAACACGCATCTTTGTATTCAGGATAGAGAACTCCCTCAAAGGTCTTAATGTCATCATAACTGGTAGGCCCTCTGATAATGTTCAACAATATGCACAAGAAATAAGCGGCTTCTTGTTTCCGAGGAGCATAATTTATTCTTCCTAAACAGAAACCTCTTTTCCGCTTCTTGAACTTCTTAGTCCGCTTGTCAAAGATATAAAAGATAGGAATCTGAGCATAAGTTAGAGTTCTTGCAAACTCATCGATTTTATTCAACTCGAACCATGCCAAGAACATTGTCTTTTCAATGAGTTTACGATTGATCACTGCTTTCAGCTTGTCCTTTCCTTTAAAAGTAATCACTTGTTTTCCTGGTAGATGAAAACTAAGCTTCTCAACAGCAGTTGATCGATAGTGAATAGGAAATTTGAAGGTTCGCCAAGCTGATTCACAAGAAGACACATATCTGCATAAAAGAACAAACTCATTAGAAATGACAAAATCGATCACATCAAATAATTATAAAACGCTTTGTATTTATTACATACCTGCAATCGAAAAAGTCCTTCAGTTCATTTCTTTTCTTTTCCATCTTTTCCACAGTAATCTCTTCATTGCCCAACTCGTTAGCAACTATGTGATCTGGCGGTTCCACGGCTATAGTAACACGATCTGGTCCCTTATTTATGTACTTGAATAAGTACTTGATAGATCCAGCTTGGTTGCACCACTCAACATTAATATGAGCTCGGAAATGTAGAGATAGTCTCTTGTTATATGGAATAACAAACCGATTGTCACATTTCACTCCATTCTTGAGGACAAAGTTCTCTGACTGTTGGCGCCTCCTATACACTGGAAATCCTTCTTTATTAATTGTGGTCTTCTCAGCAAATGGTTTAGGATAAGCCTTAGAGCACAAACCATTCTCCATACATGGAGAATTCATATTAGCTGCTCCACAAGGACCATGAATCATCATATCCTTAACAACTTCATAAAGCTCCGGTTCTTTCAATTTATCAGGAATCTCGGCAAAAATGATTTTATCAATGTCATCGGTTGTACGAAATTTGTGCAAAGGATCCATGAATAAGAGAATGTGTGCGTGTGGTAGACCACGCTTCTGGAACTCGACTGTGTACATCGCTGCAAATAAAAAATAAAAAAAAACTTATTAGACATATAATAAACGAAATCAAAGCTTTTAAACTGAAAAAATACAGTGCCAGTATTTATATCTTACATGCAACAGTCTTTCCAAGAAGATGTTGTTTGGTTAAGGCATCCATCAATGAATCAAGTTTCATTTTGAAGATCCTACAAACAATATCTGATCTATCTTCTGCCTTTAGCTTCCGAGACTTAACATATCTTGTGATCTCCGACCATTTTGGATTACAAGTGAAAGTAATAAAAAGATCTGGAAATCCAAAATGCTTACATACGGTCATAGCATCCAAGTAAAGATTCTTCATATATCTAGGACTCCCTGTGAATGAAGCTGGTAACAGGAACTCCGATCCTTGATCACTCATATCGACCTTTCCTGCATTCTCAGACTCTTTGATAGAGTCATAACTATCAGATCGTAAAGTAGGCTGATTAAATCTCAGATAGCGTAGGCGATTAGACTCTATAGTTGTGTAGGCATCTACCAAGAACTGCTGAAATAGTCTTCTTGAATGCAGCAGAGAATGAGACTCATTCTTACGTTCAAACATGCGGAAAACAAAGAACTGTCGCATACTGATATTAGGCTTCTTGTGTTTCTTTGTAGCATTTGTTACACCTTTCTTGATACCCAGTCTGAATCCATCTTCTCCATAAGTAAATAACAGGGGATATTGAAGGGCAAGATAAGCAGCATGTATCTCGTTTATTCGCAATAGGTTTCCTGATTTTTGTTGGAGTAAAATATCCCTCTTATCCATATCTAGAGAGAAATCTCTTGGAATGAGAGCAGCAACTTCAGAAGCTGTTGGAGTATTATATGTCCTCGCATCCTTACTTCGATCACATACAATCCTCATATGAAATGAATCTTCTGGTTGTATTTTAAATCGATCTCTCGCTGTTCGAAACTTCTTAACATATGGATTCACTTCATCCAACATCTTCATCAACTTCTCAATAATATCTTTCCTCAGTGAATCTTTCTTATTGTTCTGTATCCCCTGTCTACCAGAGCTGCAAAAAAAGGTATAAAAGATCAAAATTCTGACTACACTGACTAATCAATAGAAATTTTAAGACAGCCAGGTTATATGATAGAGTTTTTACCTCAAACATTTTGCTCGGTTATCAACTTCATTTTCTGTGTCAGCTATGTAAAGCTGTCCGAATTTTGCTTGGCTGTGATTATTAGGAGGAAGTAAACTGCCCATAAGATGATAATTTTCACCTTGCAGAACCAACATTTGTAGTCCTTTTCCCTTTTGAGCAGACCTCTCTACTTTCCCACCAAGTGAAGTAAATGAAAAAATCATGTTATAAGCTCTCATATTCTTCTGGAAATGCTTGCTTTCTGAATTGTCACCTTCCATCAACCTTTTTAAAACACTTGGTGGTTCTTTCAATAGAGGCAATTGTACTTGGCCTTGCATACAACATAGTGAAAATGTAGGATTCTTAGCATTCCTTCGTTTGTTCAACCGTTCTCCATACCACATCATTGCACCACAATGTGGACATGTATATTTTGGATCACCTTCGTCAGTGTAGTCTGAATTAACAAAAAACAATGAGACATCAGGGACACACTTAAAAAAGAGATCATAACTGAAATCTCAATAGTTAATTATTTAATAAAGACAATACCATCTTTGTTTTGTCCTACTGTAGCTGCTGTAGACAAAGGTCCATCAACATCGTCAATTTCAGATTCTGAATCAGTAGTATCTAGATCGCTACAATCAAATGCAAGTTCTTCTGTTTCATCGACAAAAGCTGCAAAACAGATACAAATGTAGCTTAGATGAAGTTATTGGTTAAGAGACTGATTAAAAATATAATTTAATTCAAATATGAAAACAAACCTCCAAAGTCGGGTTCTGGAATAACCATAGGAGATGGTTCTTCTTGATTTTCAGAACCCAAAGAAAAGTCAACATTTGTAATGTCTTTCAAAATTTTTGATGTCCCTTTCCTTTGACGCTTATGAGGCAACTTTTTAAATGAGTTCTCCTTTGTTTTTTTCCAGGATAGATGCTAAAGACATGAAAGCATTGGAAGTGATTACTGCTAAGCTCATAATGACACCAAAACAGGTAATAGTCAAAACTTACATGATGGAGTTCTAAAACAATTTTTCTGACTTGCTGTCCTTGAGAGTTGTTTTGCTGGACAAACACGATGAGAATAGATTGATGCATTAAATTAGTGTTATGAATCTCTAAATTTTAAATAATTCAAAAGCCTGCAAACATTGAACTGAGAAACATATAGATTACGTGTGTTGTTTTGTTTTCTCTGCTCAAATGAGAGACCAATTGAAAATGGCTTCTGTGGGTGCAGGACTTGAGCTAAACAAAATAGAATAAAAGAAAGGTGTTATCTTTCCAATCAATGAGTCGATGTACTCAAACATTCTCTATACAAAGCACAAGGTAACTTATGTTAACTTACATGTCTGAAACGTCAAACAGCTGCTCTGTATTGGTGAGTCTGATGTTTGGTTAGGCAGTATATCGAGTCCTAAAAGTCGAATCCAAAGATCCATGTTAGAGGCTATTAAAAAAAATCTTATTTGTAGAAAGACTATTATTGGCTTGGTTGTAGATGTTACCAAGTACACATCTCCGTTTATTTCTTGGTGTTTGAGGCGATAGCATGCTGATTTGCTGATATAAGGAATGTGTATTAGGTGGAACATTCCTTCCTTCAATAGCCTCAAATAGCCTCTAATAGACTGATCGCAATGGACAATCTTGATTTGTCTCTACGTTTGAACAAAACTGACTTGCATTGCTGAATGTTCTCTTATTCTTGAAGGTTTCTGGAGTGATATTGTTCTTAGATCGATCTCCACTGGGATCATCTGTTTTTTTCTTGTTCATAGTCTGACTTTCTCTGTTTTTTAGCTGGAATCTGAGTTGTAAACAATAGAAACACAAGAAGAGGCATGAATCGACATCAACTTTTTTGTTTTTGGGAAATAAATGCCAAAATACGATTTTGGCATAGTTGCTAAAAATTAGGAATATAGTTATCAATTAATATAGATATAGGAAGTAAATATCTCTGTTAATATTCTGTACCAGGAA
The DNA here is from genome assembly GCA_012274485.2 of Sinapis alba. Taxonomy (NCBI): domain Eukaryota; kingdom Viridiplantae; phylum Streptophyta; class Magnoliopsida; order Brassicales; family Brassicaceae; genus Sinapis; species Sinapis alba. The sequence goes on along the minus strand of MU105791.1, from coordinate 313,455 downwards.
TCTATGACTCTAAAAATAAAAAATATAGTGTTTATACTATAGATATATGAATTTACATAATTGATAATTGTTTCTTTCTTGCACAGAAGTTAATTACACGTATTGGTTTGATATATAGCCAAGAAAAAATTGACGATTTATTTATTATTAATTTCAAAATTGTTCTTTCGCCACAATGGATGACATACTAATATGTTAATGTTTTTTACAAACAGGTAGAAGATCAATGGACTAAGGAATTTGGAATCAAACTCATTGTATCATATGATTGACGAAGACCAAAAGGTATATCAAAATCATACTATATATTTTTCTTGCTTAGAAACTGCTAGGACTGAAAGGGGAACAATTTTTCGGAACAATTTTTCAGTGAGGTCTTAACTTCATTAGCGCCTGGATAATCTTGTTTTTTGTTTATAATTAACGTATAATCTTCAGATTGATATAAATATTTTTTAAACTAAATATTATAATATCAAGGCACAAACTTAAAACTCATATTTGGCAAGAACATCATACGATTCTCATGCATCGATCTTATTCATTCTGCTAAAATAAATTAGAAGCATACAAAGTAAAACAACTGACTGTTATTGAAAAAAACTCAAAATACTAAAATCAAAAATAGGTAAAACCAACATAAAATGAAAAACGTTCTTCTTCTGTAGTGTTACTCTTCCTTTTCCTTCTCCAATTTGATGGAAGTGCACAACTTTTTAGAAGTAGAAGTTATGTCTGGGAGATCAACATCTTCCTCTTTGCGTTTTGCAAAAGGTGTTTTGCATTCTTCTGAATCATTCTGGCTATTTCCTTCGAGCAGGAGCACCTAATTTTAAGATTTATAAAGTCAGCATAACTATAGTATACCACAATTTTATTTATGTCAATGTATGTACATATTATAGATAACAAACTCACAACCTCAGAAGACACTGTAGAAGATGATGTACCAATCATTGAGGTTGGCTCGGATTGAGATTCAATATTAAGAATATGATCTCCAGCCCAGATGTGGAGGACTTTAAATGTGTCTGACCCATCCCTCACATTTTCAGAGCTTATAGAAATGCCAAAACAAAAAGATTTTCCTACCAAAGCTTTAATAGGTTCTGGTAGGACATCTGGATCTTCAATCTGTGTAAAGTTTTTAAAAATTTATTCCGCATATACAATATCCATCTTAAGAACAGAAAACAAATATACCTCATCGTAGGAGCCATCCCACAGATCAACAGCTTCATGTCCAACAATGGTTTTAGCAACAGTGTTCAGTAAAATCAACTTACACGTTTCTGTTTCATCCCTCACAATCAAATGAAGCTTGAACCTATTCAAGTTTACTAAAAAAAATTAGAATTGGGTGATAATATCTTAAAATCGAACCAAGAACTAAAGACATGAAAATATGCTCTTACACAGGTATCACTTCAGTGATTTTAACTTTGCACTTCTCACAACGTCAAAGCTGCTTCTCATCAGGGTTTGACCTTGTTGGAACATTCTTACCAATTTTTATGGCACGATGTTTGCAACCTTTATGGCTAAAGTAGAACCATGCCCAATCAGTGTCAACAACTTCAATTGAACATATGATCTTGCAGTTATCCACCTAAGAATAGATTATAACGTTTTGATTAATGAAATTTTACTAAATAACAATCTTGACTAAATAAAAACTCTTCTATATGATTATAACCTGATTTGAAACAAAGAGTTCTGAAATCATTTTGATCTCAAGCTTGTTCCAGTCATCTTCTTGTAAAACAATTTCTTTCTTGGCATTTTTCATCTCAAAAACAGCTAGAGGAAGCTCGTCTTCCACCAGCCTATACATATATGAGAAAGATATCTTTTATCTAAGGAAAATTTTTTTATAAAAAACTGCTTATTAGAACTTACTTCTCCTTGAATTGTAATGCTTCCTCCATAGTTGGATCAAAATAAACAATGGATGCATCAAAAGCATTTGTGATTTGAACCTCACCTATTAATACTCAGATAGAATTAGGCATATAAAAAGAATACAATAATATGGATAACGAATTTGAAGAAAATACCTCTGTAAAAACTGATTTTCGCGAACCTGATCAAACAGATCAGAGGTTGCTCACGTTCAACATAAGCCTCCAGTTGTTCTGCATATTTTCCCCATAAACAACATGCAAGGTCCTTACCACTAAGAAAAACAACTATTAGCGCAAGTTCAAGAGAAATCTGTATACACAAGTGTTCATCACAATTAGAGTAAAAACTTACTTTGCATCAACCAAACGAAATTGAACTTTCTTCCGGTCCTGTCCTTTAACTTGGACGGTTTGAACTGGTTCAAGGCTTACGATTTTTCCCATAACATCTTGAAGATGAAAAAACAAATTAGTATATAGAAGAACATATATTAACCAGAAACTAAAACTAACTATTTGAAACATGTACATATAAATATTACCAATAAGGAAGATGGTCTTTAAGGTCCCATCAATGATATCTTCATATCTGGCAAGAGATAAGAAGATGCTATCTTGAATTAGGTCAGAATTTGCTATGGCAGTTTCCTCAGTGATTGTTATCTTGTATGGATGGCTTGTTGGCCGATACTGGCCTGATGTTTGAGAAACAGAAAACGTTGTGAGGACACGCCATTTTCCCAAGGGTAGCTTTCGTTGGACACTCAAAATGAGATTACTTTTCAAGGAAGCAGTAATCTTTTCACCCTACATAAAGATAAAGAAGAACAATCAAATGTAAGCAACGCATATTTAAGAACAGTAAAGCAATGAATGATTGTCTTTTAAAACTTACTTGTTCATCGGTCAGAATCATTTGAAGAGTATCCCCACCAAAACCAGTGTTTTGCAGCCATGAATGTAGCACTTTCACTTGAGATCGCCATTTTGTCTTAAATGGTTTCAAGTCTTTGACAGGCACGAGATTTGAGTTTTTTTGACATTTTGATGTTTTCGTTTAGATCGTTGAATGATTTTTATTATTGCTTGTAGACTGAAGGATATATATAGATGTGTAGGTCATAGGTAAATCTAAACTAATTATTATAAATCTTTTGAATAAGTTGTTGAAGATTAGGATTATATTAAAGGTCGATTTAATATTCGAATATTTTAGAAAGATTTGTGTGGTTACAATCTGATATTTAAGGGATGTTTAAATCAATGTGATCGAAAATAGATTTGCAATTGATATTCCCATATATTATCGTGATTAGCAAGCAAAATCTATCCTATTATAAATGTGTGGGCTTAAATGTAGGGGGTTATTATGTTAAGTATTTAAGATATTTGTAGATTTTAAGAATAGTTAGTTGATTTGTTAAAATTTTCAATTGATAGAATCGGATCCTGCGATCACATTGATCCTGGATGAAAGATTTATTTTGGATCCTGCGTCCTAAATTTTATATGCAGTGGTCTGTTTTTAGTACAAATCGTGATGGGCTTATAGATGTGAATAATGTTAAAATTGTGATGGGCTCCTTAATTTAATTCAATGGCATTATGTTGTAAATAATGTGAAAATTTGAGGGTGATTTCCCATTTGTACTTCACTTTTAATAGGATAGATGAGTCAAGGGATATTTCAAAAATGTAGTTCAACTTTAAGAAGATATATATATATATATATATTGTTTTAGTTTTTCATATTTTTTTTTGTTAGTACCAATATGTAAATATAATTTATTATTCTTTTGATGATAATATATTTGTAAAAAAAATTATCCTTATTTATAGAACATTTACTAATAAATATATTGAATAAGTGTATTGTTAAAATATAGTAATTTTAAATTTTAAAACTTTGTGTTAACAAATTATTTTATTAAAATTATTATTGATTATAGTGAAATTTTATGATAACATTGACTAATATTATTGTACAGTTAATTTGATAAAATTATATTTACCAATCTTTAATGAATTAATTTATAAAAATTTATTGTGACTTATATTATAAACACATATATATATATGATATTAGATCAAACATACAAAGATATATTGTTGATATTAGATGCATCAGATTCTGGTTTCAAACACACCCGGTTTGGATAAGTTGGATTGTGACTTATGTTTAGTTTTTCTTTTCTTACTTTAAAACCAAAAAGTCCAAAAAGAGCTTTTTTTTTTGATCTGCGGTCAATCATATTACAAAAAGGTTAAATAGATAGCAATTATATCTATATTAAGATAATTAGTTAGAATCTAAATTATGAAAAAGAAATTTGCTAGAATAGCAATTTAAGTTTATTATCATAAAATAGCATTTAAGGACGAAAATAATTAAAATATTTCATTAAAGAAGTAAATAAACATTTTTATCTATATGGTTAACTAATATATATTTATGATTTAGAGTTAAGGGATGAAATTTTGGGGGTGGTGTTTCAAATTTTAAAAAGTAAAAATAAATATTAAAAAAATTAAAATAAAAATAAAAATAAGCTATTTTGATCCTTTTTCGAGTGATATTTTGGCGACAAAAACTTAAAAAGAACATTATAAAAAGGGCAATTCTCTTAAATAGCCTTTTTAAAGTTTTTGTCACAAAAATAGCACTCAAAAAATAAAATGACCAAAATAGACTTTTTTTTTTTGAAATTTTGATTTTTTTTTAATTTTTTTTTTTGAAATTTGAAACCCTAACCCCAAACCCACCCCTTAACTCTAAACCCTAAAGTCCAAATTAGTTAACCGTAGGGGTATAAATGCATAAAAATGAATTTTTTAGCTTCTAAAAAAAACATTTTGGTCATTTTCTTCTTTAAAAACTATTTTTGTGACAAACAAACTAAAATGGGCTATCTAAGGGAATTTCTCTTATAAAAATTGCCTTTATAAAATTTGGTGAAAAAAATTATGTCTTAGTTTTTCAGATTATCGTGTATTTTTATGTTCTTTCAAATATATATTAGAGAAATTCCCTTAGATAGCCTCTTTTAGTTTGTTTGTCACAAAAATAGTTTTTAAGGAAGAAAATGACCAAAATGTTTTTTTTAAAAGCTAAAAAATTCATTTATATGTATTTATACCCCTAGGGTTAACTAATTTGCACTTTAGGGTTTAGAGTTAAGGGGTGGGTTTGGGGTTAGGGTTTCAAATTTCAAAAAAAAAAATTAAAAAAATCAAAATTTCAAAAAAAAAAAGTTTATTTTGGTCATTTTATTTTTTAAGGGCTATTTTTGTGACAAAAACTTAAAAAGAGCTATTTAAGAGAATTGCCCTATATATTACATTATATTTATCTCAAGCCTTTGTAGATCTTCGCACGGCACTGTATTTACGTCTAGAGATACCGACAATGAGTTCATAGCTCCAATAGTGAGTTTTAAGCCGCAAATCCTACTTTAGAATATATTTTTTTAACTGGAAAAGGTTAAACCTAAGTCTATTAAAGAACTAGATCTAGTCTTAGGGTTTAAGATATAGCCTATATATGGATAGACTCTTTCACGGATATTTAAATAGACTGAAAACAATAGTTCATATTCGCGTGTCCACCATGAATCGATCTATGAATTCATCATATTGAGGTTATTTCTCAAGTGCCACTACAGAACCCGGTTGATTTACTTTTAGAGTTTTAAGGTTCAGAAACTGAGTTTTCTTAAAGTTTAGACGGAAACTAACATAACTTGTTATTGCTCGAATCATGTTAATGGAATAGTTTTTGACAATGCTACTGTTTTAGATTTTTAATGAGTTTGCGTAGTTTTATTAACAAAAAATTATTGTTTCTTTAGCTATTTTCCCCGACTAGTAGCCAAAAATTTTTCCATGCATATTAGTGGATTATGATATATGGTATTTGTTCAAAGGAGTCATTAATATCGCATAGCTCATATTTTTGTTAAAATATCAATTATTTCATTCATAATAAAATCCCAGCATTTATAATCACATTCTTCTTCTGGCGTGGTACACAAGTAAGTAGCCCTATAAACTAGATTCAAAATCCACCACCGCCTCCTCCGGCGCCACCACCAAACCCTCCACCAGCACCACCACCGCCACCATGGCCTCCTCCTGCACCACCGCCAAAACCTCCGTCAGCACCACCGCCGAATCCTCCTCCAGCACCTCCACCATGACCTCCACCAGCACCACCGCCAAATCCTCCTTCAGCCCCACCACCATGACCACCCCCAGCACCACCACTGTTAGCCAAGGCATAGAGTGACATATGGGTCTTGAATGCTTCTCTGTCGACAAACACTCCCCCCACATAGAGATGATCATTCTTGGCCATGTCCTCACCTATTGAAATATCGACAAAATAAAACATTAACACATATGAATAACCTTATCAAGTACCAACAAACTTACCAGTTGACTACAAAGTTGTCAAAGAGAGAAGTCTAACCTAGTATTTGACAATCATCACCCTCATGGTAATTTGGTTCGACATCAGCCCTGCCAAAGCATGCATCCCCAGAACCCGAACCCATCTGCAAATTCAAGAACTGATTTTCATAAATATTTGGATTTGTCACTTTTCCCTTGCCTTTGTAAGTTGAATCTCCAAGCCCTCCGATATTTCCACCCATAGCTGCTAATAACACGAAAGATATGTACAATTTTAATTATCAGTTACATCGTAAGTTATCACAACCATATAGATGATGAAAATCATTGTTAATAATACATATTTATGGCTAATGTCAGGCTTTCCCACTCTGGAGTTTCATCAGCTATTTGTGAAAGCATGATTATCCCATTACTTGTTTGTGTGAAAACCTCTACTTCAACAGATGAGTCCGTTTCGGACTAGATTCCATCTCCAGGTATGACTGGCTGGTCAATCTCACTTCTCGTCACAGACCCAGCGTTCCTTCGGATTTCTTCTATTTGCTCACTATTGCAGATGCTCATCAACTTTTTTTCGCTAATTTGGAAGTATCCCCTGACACGCAAATCTGCGGTTGACACTAATGTTATTATCCACTAACTTACCATCTTAGCATACAACACCTACAAGTACAATATAGCTTACCTCTTCAAGGGATTGGTTTTGGCAGAACCACTTATGTTCCGTTATCTGCCACCATGTACTCCTCCCTTCGTATTATCCGGTAGCGGTCAACATCCAGGTGGCCAAATGCTACGCACATCTGCAAGTCTACGAAGTCCATCCTCACTGTGATGAAGAGCTCCACATCCCCGTCCTCAAGTATGTCGATTGGTGGAGTGGTGTTATCTCCAAGGATCTTCATCCAGTCGAGGAAGTCATAGGTCAAGGCGACAAGTTCAAAATGGAGCACATGATACTTACCCCTCACCATCTATACCACAGATTCGTAAGTTTCATTCTCCTTCACTACCACATCGTATTTCACGTGTGTGTGATCGATCTCGAACTTCCATGTTCCTTATGCACGTCTGTGCCAGTCGCCAACAATGAGTCTCACCAGATGCCTCATCACCTGATCTTGAACAAGGTCTTTCTTTCATGAGCACCAAACAAATCAAATATCTTCAAAATCTAAGAATCTGCATTACATATCTTTATTGCAAGCATTATCAAGTTGATTTCAATTTCTAAAAATCAAAAAATCAAAGTCTTTGATATGAAAACTTATCCAAAATCAAATACATTTTCTTTTAGAGATAACGAACACTGTCAAACGAGTTCCTAACCTCCAAATTCTAAATCAAATTTTTTGTTTTTACTTTACCTCTCTCTCATATCTCTTACCCGATGTTAAAAGATATATATTTTGCTCTATAGACCTTAGTATCAATCCCTTTACCCAATACGCCATTAGAATAGCACTTACCGACGCAATCACCATCATAACGAGTATGAGTCCCTTCTTTACCCAGGAGTCTGTCGTCTGCAGTGCCCTCTACCGTTAGACCTACTCCTCGTAACTACTCTCCACCAAGTCTAAGACCACGTTTATCGCTGAACTTAAACGGTTTCTTAATGATAATTGCTCATTTAATTAAATCAGAAAAAAGGAAATCACGTATTACCGATCCTTAATGGAGGGATTTGGCAACCGATTTTTTGGGTGGTCCTTAAAACACGTGTCAACCCTACATTTAATACATATTTTTTTTAATTATTTTTTCACTTTCTTTGCTTTTGAACCGTTTGGTTTCCTCTTTCTTTTGTTGGACAGAGGAGAGAAGGACGAAACGAAGAAAGGCGACGACTCTGTCGGTGTAGTCGACGTCTCCTCCGTCTGCTCCGGCCGTCGAAGGATCGGAACCCACCACGGAAGACAACTGTCGCTGTCCTCACCGCGTCGCCTCTGTCTTCTCTCGAGTTCTCCGTCAGATGACCGATCGACAGCATGCACGGAGGAAGACGACTCTCGCTGTCCTCACCGCGGCTCCGCTGTCTTCTCTCGGGAAGACGGATCTAGAGCATGCACTGACGAAGACGACTCTCTCGGTTCTCACGGCAACAGAAACGGTGTGGGCTTGTTGTTGATTCTATGATTCTATCTTCATCTCCGAAGCTACTCTTTGAAAAATTGGGGATCAAAGCTTCGTGATGGACAATGAATCGTTTGATAGCAGCGGTTAGTTCCCTTCCCTAACACTATATTAAAATCGTTTTAGGTATGTATTGAAGTTGCTTGTGTTGTTAATTATGATGTTGATTGTGATGTTTTGTGATTTGCTTGCTTCGTCTGGATAGTGAAAACCACAATGTTTATGTGTCTTTCGTATGTGTTCTGTTTTTCCTCTAATGTTTATGTGTTCTTTTTGTATGTGTTTCATGTTTCATGTATCAATGTTTCAATGTTTCAGTGTTTCAATGTTTAATGTTTCAATGATTCTTGTGCGAGTTTCTGTATGTTGTTTTATTATTAAAACAAGTTTCCGTATGTTGTTTCATATTGCGTAAATGTTTATGTCTTATTTTCCGTGTGCAGGGAGATGTGATATGCAGTAAGAGAAGGAAGCCACAAGATTATATGAAGCAAGTGAGAAGATGTGTTTGTATAAGTCACGAGTGTCCATCTCCTTTGTCCTTATTATGTTTGTGTAAGTCACAAGTGTCCTTATGTTGTGTGTTATGTATGTATAAGTCACGAGTGTCCATCTCCTTTGTCCTTATTATGTTTGTATAAGCAGCAAATGAAGTCATGAGTTTGTAATCATCTCTTTTGTCCTTATGTTATGATTGTATAAGCAGCAAGAGAAGTCACAAGTCTGTAATCAACTCGTTTCCTATATAAGTCACAAAGCATCTCTTTTGCAAAACATTCTTTCTCATCATCATCTCTCATTCTTTCATTTTCCTTGATCACAAAAATTATTCACAAAATACAATCAAAACATATATGGCATCTTTTTCTCATAACACTTTTGAGAGAATAAATGGTGAAACATAACACTTTTGAGGGAATAGATGGTGAAAGTTTTAATCATACTCCATAATATGATAGTAGAAGACGAACGAGATGGATACACTCATTTTGATGTTTCAGAATTCCAACAAGGAGAAGACACCGAAACTTCACATATCGATTTCACGTATTCTACAGATATCCCTTCAAATATCGCCAATATGATGGGTGTTCGAACTAGAATTCGTGATAGAGAAATGCATCAACACCTGAAAGATAATTTGGTTGAACATATATGGCGTAAATTTGGACGTCATGAAGACAACAACTGAGCTCGGATGTTGCTTTCAAAATTTTCTCGTTTTTAATTAATCTTTGTTTTTATGTTTTAATTTAAATTTTTTTATTTAAAATATTATCTTTTAATATGTTTTATTAAATAAATAAATTTTATCTTTCATAAAAAAAACTAAGAAACCCAAATTAAGAAACTACCATTGTAGGTTAAAAATTAGGTGACTCTTAACTAAAATCCTTAACTAACATTTATTAATTAAAAATTCATTAAAGTGTACTTAAGAAACTTAATGGGATCTTAGGGATGTTTATGCTCTAAGTATCTTTGCAGTCTGACACACATGCTTCGTACGACCGCTGAATCTGGATGTAAAAAAGCATGAGTAGTTTCGTTTGTGCAATGCTAAAAAATTATATATTTTTTTTTGCTTATCCAAACCCATGGGCATTTGGACCTTGGATGGGTATATTCTACCTATTTTCTCAAGTTTTAAAACCACAAACGCTACTCTTAGAGTTTTAGGGTTTAGAATCTGAACTTCTTTTAAGTTTAGAACGGATACTAACATAACTCGTTATTAATCGGATCATGTTAATGGAATAGTTTTGACAATGCTACTATTGAAGATTTGAATACGTTTGCGTAATTTTATTAACAAAAATTTATTGTTTCTTTAGCTAGTTTCCCCGACTACTAACCAAATTTTGGTCCATGCATATTAGTGGATTATGATATATGGTATTTGTTCAAAGGTGTCATTAACATCGCATAGCTCATATTTTTGTTAAGTATCATTTATTTCATTCATAATAAAATCCCAGCATTTATAATCTCATTCTTCTTCTGGCGTGGTACACAAGTAAGTAACCCTATAAACTAGATTCAAAATCCACCACCACCGCCTCCTCCGGCACCACCACCAAACCCTCCACCAGCACCACCACCGCCACCATGACCTCCTCCTGCACCACCGCCAAAACCTCCACCGTGGCCTCCGCCAGCACCACCGCCGAATCCTCCTCCAGCACCTCCACCATGACCTCCACCAGCACCACCACCAAATCCTCCTCCAGCCCCACCACCATGACCACCCCCAGCACCACCACCGAACCCTCCACCAGCACCACCACCATGGCCTCCTCCAGCACCACCACCAAATCCTCCTCCAGCACCACCACCATGGCCTCCTCCAGCACCACCACCAAATCCTCCTCCAGCACCACCACCATGGCCTCCTCCAGCACCACCACCAAATCCTCCTCCAGCACCACCACCATG
>MU105791.1:53534-290721 GCA_012274485.2 Sinapis alba | reverse complement strand
TAAGTCTAGATTAGTTAATTCTAAGGATATAAGTATATATTTATCTATTTAATTAAACATTTTAGTTATTTTTTTCTTTGTATACTATTTTTATGACAATTTTTTTTAGGGTTATTCTAAGGTATTTCTTTATTTTTAATGATAAAAACATGCTATAAATAGATTGTATGTTGTTTAGAGGAGCTGCAGGTTGTTTAGAGGGGCAAAAGTTTGATTTAAACTAGTATGTAAATGAAAACTGATAGAAAACAAAATAAATTGCATGAACTTACTCGACGATGGGATCGATAAACCACCTAACGTCACCACGAAACTCTCCAGATGAAGGAGGGAAAGAGTTTCCAATCAAAGTCATATCAACCGCCGTAGAGACTTTGATCCTATCTTGAAGATTCGCACCTCTAACCGCATCGTATACGTTACGCATCGCAGGGAGCACATCGCCTCCGCCGTTGGACGGAACAACCTCGTTACCGACGGCGATGTACTTGAAGTTAACGGCGGGATAATGGTTAAGAACGTTGTTTTGGAGCCACGCTCTAGCTGAGGAAGGGTTAGTGAGTGAACGGAGATCGGAGTTTGGAACGCCGACGATGACTTCGATGCCGGTGTTTTTAAGAGCGTTTAAAGCTTCTTGGTTTGGGTCGTAGAGACGGACTCTTCGGATGTTGTTCTGTCTGAAGAGAGCGATGGTGTCTGGTTTAGACGGAAGGTTGTTCCCCATCATTCCATAACATACACCTACTGGTTCTCCACCTGGTTTTATATCATTTGCATTTAAAACACTAATTAAGTTTATAAACCATAATTAGTAAATAAGCATATATATATAAGTCATGTGGAAAGAGAGAGAGAGAGAGAGATACTTGTTGGACTGAAGATAGTTGCGAAGAGAGCAAGAAGAAGAAGCAATGGGATCATTAATGACATATCGAATTGATGTGTTGAAGGTCCTTAAATCGTCTATTGATAATGTGGGTTATGGATAGATAACTCATTGTCTAATTGGGTTTATGCTTAAGCTTTTTATATGCAAAATTTGGTGCGTATACTTGAGTTTTTTTTATTTATTTACATAATAATTAAGGATATGCATGCGTACGTATAAATTGTGTATTATACAGAGTTGAGTGACAAAAAAAATATAATTTGTTTATTAAATCAAATTTAAAGTCATTAGTCGGGTCAAGTAATTGAGTACGTAAGGTTGGCTTGAGTGCAAAAATAAGATAAATATATGTACAAATGAGAAGATCATATCGAAAAATGAGTAGAGATATGTCCCTTTCCAAATTGAGAAAGTAGAAGAAGAGATTGACCATATTATTTTCCAACACTGATAAATCAACCCTAATGTATTTTTCTGTCTTTAACTATACAAAAGTTGATTTTATTCGACTCCATGTGTATATAATCAAATATTTAGTAGTAATATAAACGAATGACGAGAAACATATCGATTAGGCACGAGTTTAAACAAATGCTTTTTGAATGATAAGGAGGTTGTGGACTTGTAAACACATCATCCGTTAAGATGAACTCAAACTAAGCAAATAAATTTTATTTGTAAAATAAACTCTTTCCAACAAGATTTTAACCGGTGATGGATTTTAACACGTGATCTCTCAAATATCTACAAGATATAAACAACTTCACCAACAACAAATATAAACATCACGAGTTCGAGCCCCAGCTCCAGCGGATTTAACATGTTTTTGTTTGGCTTCCACTTCCAGGACCTTCTTCGCCACTTCCGGTTGGACGCGGTGGAATAGTCGGACTAAGTGAAAGATCTGAATACCTGGATGATTATTAAAAAAAAAAAGAAAAAAAAAACAAATATAAACATTTGAAGTTTGTTTTACGTGCAAGTTGCAACAACTTGTTACTTATGAAATTCAGATAAACTCTTAATCATCGTGTCAATGTTTTCAAGTACTATTCCACATTTCCACTCATGAGGTTGTCACTGATTAAATTGACTTTTGTGATGGTCCAATTTGTTTTTTAAGACAACGTTAATTTTTTTATTTGATTATATATAAGAAGTCCAGTTGAGATAATGCTATCACTTAAACTCTCGATATTATATTTGAAAGCAGCAGCCAGCAGCCCATGCGAACCTTTCAATAATCGTATAGACTCGAGTTTCTATGCCTAACCATCAAATCGAGTATTATATACAAACGATTCATTTGGAACATAAACTTCAGTATACATAGTTTTTGACATTTTCAACGTACTAATTTAATAAAGTAACGTAGGGATTATTATAATAATTATATCGAGAAGATTAGATTCATCAACTTCTTATAATATCACACGTTATAGCACAGCAGCCGGCGGCTTAAGACTAGAAGCTACCGATATGACCATATTTTCAGCTTCCACGTATTCAAATTTCAAACCCATATGGATAACGAGAGTTTCCCCATCGGCCCCTCAGCAATCAGCAAATTCATAATTAGACCCAGGTAAAACTAAAACGATCATAGAAGACCCTGAAAATTCAAGAAGTCGATAACATCCCTCAAAGTATTCATATTTGTACAAAGAAAACTCCAAAATGAATGTATGAGAAACTCTTAAAGGGGGGAAGTGAATAACACATCACAGAGGGGGTCAATGGAACCCAACTACAGAGTTCTATTCTCTCCAGCGATGTCCACAATTGGGGTTGCAGCAAACGAAGAACAGAGTCATTCCTTCTTCTCCTCTAGCAGTAGCCTACAAATTCAATCACACACGAGAGCTATATAAAAACCAAAACAGCCAGACATGGTGGTGTACAAGTAGCATAACAAAATATGAAGGAAGTAGCTTAAGATCTTAAGTTAAGAGTAGAAAAAAGAATACTTCTTGACCGATAATAAGAAATAGAAAGATTTATATTTAGGAGGATGTTTAACCTGGAAGAAGACAGCTTCGCCGTGTTGACACTTGGCGCAGCGGACAGCCTTGGTGCGGGGAAGAGTAGGGTCAGAAGCGACGTCGGATAGGATCTGAGTTTGTTCACTTACAGAATGATGAACCTCGTTTCTGTATACGCAGTTGTTATCAGCCGCTTCCTGCAAAACCAATCAACAACAAGAGGGGGGGAGGGAGGGAGGTAATCAAGGCTATGATACATAGAAAAGAGTAACAATAACCAACGAATGAACTAGAAGAAGATACACAAAAGGGAATGCTACAATGAGTTAAATCAATTCGAAACTCAAAACCAAGAACAGTTATAATTCGAATTGGCCATTAGCGACTTCAAAAATAGCAGCTGGCTAAGCACAAAAAAGATTATTAAAACTATTTGCATTTGTTCAGAATGTCTCAAACAACTCTTAACTGATAAACATAACATTTGGTTAGGCTCATGATCTAAAAACAAGGACAACGAGAGCTGGATTATGGATCTAAACTCGTTAATTTGTCCTTTTCTCGGTTTAATTTCAAGTTGTAAACATCGATTCTTAACCGTATAAGCCACAGCTCTGTCTCAAAAGCACATTAGAACATGAAACCCTAATTTTTTTTTTCGTTTCAAAGCACATGGAACCCTAATTTGATCAAAGAAATTATGTACCTGGTGATCACAGTTACGGCAAGCGTAGAGGAGTATCGATTGCTCCTTGTCTTCCTTAGGGTATAAGATGTTATTACTTCAAAATTCCATTCAGAAAAAGAAAAAAACACAAAATCAAAACGGAGAACTTTAAGTGCAGTACCGAAACAGATTCAGACGAAAACTAAAGAGATGAAAACCCAAAACTAAAGATTTTTGAGTATATAAAAAAAAAGAGCAAAAGAACAGGATCGGTTTTACCATTCGCGACAAAACTTCATCGTACTCATCTTCGCTGGATCTCTTCAGCTCACGACTTCTTACTGATTTTCACACACAGTCTCTTTCACTCTCAGTGTCTTTGGCGGGATCGTGCAGGAGGGAAGGTCAAGCTGCTCACAACTAACAAGAATCCAGTAAAAGCTCTCTAGTGGCAATAGGGCGTAACTTTTGTAGAGTCAGGGATTTGCACAGTTAGTGTTCATAAAGCCCATGGCCGGCCCATATATAAGCTCTCTATTGTCTGACTTTTAACTTTAGTTTTTTATTAGAATTTTTTTTAATTCTACCATAACACAATTTTCCAAAATTTACCACTAATGGACGACTATTAAATAAAATAATTTTGTGATAAGAAAATATTAAGTTAATTTTTTAAAATAATTATAAGACACTTTTAAATTCAACTTCACCCTCATAATACTAAACCCTAAATAATAATTACTAAAGCCTAAATTCAAATATTAATATATTTTTGATTGAAAGTATTTTTAAAAA
This sequence comes from Sinapis alba, assembly GCA_012274485.2. Taxonomy (NCBI): domain Eukaryota; kingdom Viridiplantae; phylum Streptophyta; class Magnoliopsida; order Brassicales; family Brassicaceae; genus Sinapis; species Sinapis alba. The sequence continues at coordinate 286,388 of MU105791.1, read as the reverse complement.
ATAATATTTTACTTGTGGTATTTTTAAAAATTTCTCTTTTTTATTTGTTCTTCGAAATATTTTACCAATCAACAAAATATTATAGAGTGAAAATAAATAATTTCACTAAACAATTAAATGAATGTTGAGTACATTTATTGTTTAGTGGTTAAATTGATTTAATCATTACCTTATTTAGTTGTATAATTAATAGTATATTAGAATTCTTATAACTAAAATATGTGATTTTTAATGCAAAGCATGAATATAATGAATTAAATTTCATTTATGGTTTATAATTAGATTTTTACTATAAATAAATCAATAAAAATTATAACAAAAATAAGTTTTCTAATATTATTTATTATGTTGTTTTTAATAATTGTTGATATATATATTAAAACAAAATAGTTATATTAAATAGTTTTACAATTTATATGTCATTTTGCAAGACTTATTCAATCGCAAAAAATCAATTTTACATTTTTTTCATTCTGCAACTTAATTTTGTTTTCAGTCATTCCATCTTTATCCAATGTTTTATAACTTATGTGGTCGACAAATAGATAAAACAAAAAAGGACCACGCGAAATAAATTTGACTCTTTCTTCATTTGATGAGTAATGTACCTTTTTAACAGTAACCACCACATGCATATTACCATGTACCTTATATCATTCTGTAATTATTTGTACATACATATAAAAAATTTTAATAACTATTTTGTCCCCATGAAATAAATAACCATAATGTTCACAAAACTAATTATCTTAGTCCAGTTTCAAAAAAAAAAAAAAAAAACTAATTATCTTAGTGACCAAAATAGAAAAAAAAAAAAAAACTTCTTAAAGATTCCAAGTATTGAATTGGTCCGACTCTGAACTACTCCCGACTCCAGAGTGTACACTGCACACCGACACATATTTCTCTCTATGTAGAAGCAACATGTTTCATTTGGTATTTTCTCTTCATTCATTACAATGTCAAACTCCTTTGTTCCTTTTATATTTGTAAAATATTGTATAACATGAATATGTAATCATCTGCATCATTTTATTATATATGTTACAAATCACAATGTTACATTTTCTTATACAAACACACGAACATCAATCTACATACATATATATGATTGATTACTAGTGCATCATTCCGTAATTGGGTTGTTGTAGTGCACATGCCAGCCATGAACTCATACATATATAGTAGGTGTGTTATGTACGTACCATGTATGCATGTGTCTAGACATGATTAATTGTTTCTATAAATATCGACACACATAGATACTAGCTTTCTATAACAGTACCAACTCCACTGATTGTTAATACTCAAGAAGAAAGTGGAGAGAGATCATATAACGACGATGAAGATTCTCTTTAACTTGTTCCTTATTATGCTTCTCGTTTCTATGCCAATTCTCTCACTCGCTACCAACTTCAGCGAGACTTGTGAAGATGGAAGTGGAGAGACCGGTTCAGGTTTCGGTATAGGGTTCGGTATAGTCCTAGAATTCGGTTTATACCGGAATAGCTGCCCTGAAGCCGAGTCTATCGTCTACTCAGGGGTTGAAACAGCGGTTTTACAAGATCCAAGAATGGCTGCTTCGCTTCTCCGTCTTCATTTCCACGACTGTTTTGTCAATGCGAGTCCTCTCATCTTATATTTCGTTTTAATTGCCTTGGTTAAGTAGCTAATGCAAACCATTGAACCGGAAAATTATTAATTAAAATCCAAATCAATACCGGTTAAGCATAGCATGACCGGGTTGTGTTTTGCATTGCGTTGCATTGTAGGGATGTGATGGTTCGGTGTTGTTGGATGACACAGAAGGATTGGTCGGTGAAAAAACTGCGCCTCCAAATCTTAACTCTCTACGAGGATTCGAAGTGATAGATTCGATAAAGGCTGATCTTGAAACTGTATGTCCAGAGACTGTTTCATGCGCAGACATTCTTGCCATGGCTGCTAGAGATTCAGTCGTGGTGGTAAATACTTTCAGCATTTTTTTTCTTCTAAGTATAATAATGTATAAACCGGTTATCATTAAACACTTTAAACCGGGTTTTTGAAGTCTGGTGGACCAAGCTGGGACGTGGAAGTAGGAAGAAAAGACGGTCGAACCGCGAGTAAACAAGCAGCAACGACCAGCTTACCATCACCAAACTCAACCGTACCAACTCTCATCTCAATCTTTCAAAATCTCGGTCTTTCGCAAACCGACATGGTCGCTCTTTCCGGTACAGTCTCTAATTCTTCTTCTTTTTCTTTTACTTAACCCAACCGGTTAATCACATTTAACCAATGTAAACCAGGTGGGCATACATTGGGAAAGGCAAAGTGCACTTCGTTTACAGCTCGGTTGCAGCCATTACAAACTGGACAACCGGCTAACCACGGAGACAACCTTGAGTTCCTAGAGTCGCTACAGCAACTATGCTCGACTGTGGACACTTCTGTAGCTATAACTCAGCTTGACTTGGTGACACCATCAACATTTGACAACCAGTACTATGTTAACCTCCTCTCGGGCGAGGGATTGCTTCCATCAGACCAAGCTTTGGCGGTTCAGGACCCAGGAACAAGGGAGATTGTTGAGACCTATGCAGCAGACCAGTCAGTTTTTTTCGAAGATTTTAAGAATGCTATGGTTAAGATGGGAGGGATAACTGGTGGTAGTGAGGGAGAGATTAGAAGGAACTGTAGAGCGGTTAATTAAAATAAAAAGGATATAACCAATTAAGGTCATGATCAGACTTGATGATATCTTATATATAAAAATTAAAGAAGTCTGCATATGACTTTGGTTTATAAAAAAATATATGGAAGAAACGAAGACATATATGGATGAACAATTAAATCTATACATTTGTTTGTCCTTGATGGAAGTGTAGACAATCCCGAGAAGGGGATATAAGTCTAAGAGCATGATTAACCCGGAGTTTTTAGGATAAGGTTCTTAGCGTAATTTAAGAACCGGTTCTTAATTTAACAAAAAAAGGTTAGGAACCAGTTCTTAAATGTCTTATTTAAGAAACTGATTTTTAACTTTTTCTTTGTTAAAGTTAAGAACATGTTCTTAACATGTTCTTAAATTATGCTAAAAATCTCACCTAAAAACCAATAAAATTACAGAAACATATATAGACATTGACTTGACGAATTTGTTGGAACAAAAACGTTGATGTTGCAACATAGAAAACATGTTGACATGGCATTACACCTAAATCATTTAATAACGTGGTATAAGTAGATTGAGCTGAAGCCACACGACCAAGACTAACCTATAAGATTCACTATATGCAGATATAAAAAGGTTTGTTTCAAAAAAAAAAAAGAAGATATAAAAAGGGAAGAAGGAAGTTTTGTTATGGTTTAGCTATCCATAAGGAAAACGCGGAGACAAACTTTCTCAATTTAGAGAGTAAAGATTACTCTAGAACCATGAGCGAAAACACAGAGAGAGACATGAATGTATCTATTTCTACTACACATTATAAATACTAGGTCGCAAGAGAAAAAAAAGGTTGTTTTAGGTTGTGTAAATCCTAGCAGAAGTGTTGTAAACATCTTATAGATTTTTAATAAAAGGAAAACTCGGTGCACCCGAGTCTTTTTGGAATCTTGTATCGAATTCATATGTGTTTTCAATTGGTATTAGACCGGGCAATTGAACCTTTAAACATGTGAAGATTCTACTGTAGATGAACTCGTTATATCAGCGCTGTTCATAGAGTTGGTATAAAAGAGGCAACAAATGGTCATTGGAAAATGAAGATGAGAGTTGGTATAAGAGAAATTTAAAAGGATGTTTGGACTACATCTGAAAATGATTGGAAATCACCTACGACCAAAAGGTGAAGACAATATATGAACTGACGATGACACGCATTTGGCAAAATACAATGCAAAAGTTCTCTAACATCTTCTCTGATGTTAACAAAAAATAGTTCATATACATTCAATGTTGAGATTCTGCTAAAACAGTATGGGTAAGTTGGAAAAGAAAAGCCCATCTTGGTGCTGATGTTCAACTTCAACAAAACATTGAGTGTGATGCATTGCGTCGGAGCATTTTTGATTCAAGAAGAATTTTTTTTTGTGTCATTAGCAAAAAGCTTTGGAACTTCTTGTGACAAAGAGCTACATGCATTAATACGAGCTATGGAAACATGACATCGTTATTTTATTTTATTTTTGTTAGAAAATAGTATTATTGAATGTAACTTTAAGAAACCAAACAGTATATTATTTATACTTTATAAAATATTAGGGCTGGTCCGTGCTTCACGTGAGAATTTATGTATTTTGTTTAATATTTATTTTTACTTTAAAGATTTTGATTGTATATTACATTTTAATCATTATTTATTGATTCTGTTCTATACTTTTATTTTCTATTTCAATTAAAATTGTTTGATGTATAAATATTTAACCTCATTGTTGTTGCAATTATATTTCAAATTTGATTGTTGAAATGGTTATAATGGACTATGGTCTTAGAGCACCTTTAACGCGGGTTGTTAAGATGGGTATTTAGTGTTTTTCAGATTAAAAAAAAAACACTAGTGTCGCTCACTCCCCCTTTTTCTCTTTCGAAATCAAATTGAGTCGTCTCTTTCGGAATACTTTGACAACTCCGCCTCTCTCTCTTCTACAACTGAGAAGTTTATCACGCGGAAGAGGCATCAACCATGGGTACGATCTCTATTTCTCTATCCCAATCGATCTCTTTTCTTCTCTTCTATGTATGGTATTGCATTCCGTGAAGCTTGAATCTGATATATAGAATCATGATTTGCGTTAGGTATCTCTTGTGTCTCGCTCGATCCACAAGAGGCGTGCTACTGGAGGCAAGCAAAAGCAATGGAGGAAGAAGCGAAAGTAAGCTTGTGGTTTCATTTGCATTTTTTTTTTTGGTTCAAAGTGGTTTCATTTTCATATATTCAGATCTCTCTCCAAATGTGTTCTTGTTTACAAACGTTTAAGATATTGTTGAACGAAAAAATTAAATATTTTTTAAAGACTTGCATTGGTGGATGAAAATTTATGGGTCCCTTAATCCAGTCTCTTAATTCACTTTTGCAATTTAAAAGTATTAAAAATAAAACAAGAGCTCCATTTAGGGTATGTGGGATAATCCTGCTCTTAGTTATTTTGATAGTTTAAGTATTGTGATATATTTGTTTTATTTGAATTATCCAGTTAAATTTATGTTGCAGTAAAGGAAAAAACATGTTCTTATTTAGTATATGTCTCACCACCGAGGGCTGAATCAAATGAGTGGGATTAGGCCTGAGCATAAAATCCGTAATCCGAACCAAACCCAAACAGAAAAACTCGATCTATACCCGGTCCAAAATGTAAAAGATACCCGAATGGATCTTGTAAGGTGGTATAAAATAAATCCGAACCCAAAGTGTCATTAACCAAACCTAAACGGGTAATCCGAAAAACCAAAAAACCAAAAAGACTAAAAATCCAAAAAAAACCCGAAGAAACCGATCCGAATGTCCAAACTATTGTACAATATAATTATATGAAACATAAATATATACTTCAAATATTCAATTTCATATTTATTTTGACATGGTATCTAACAATAAGTATCTAAAATTAAAATAAGTACCTTAAATACTTAATTATATATAAATAAATATATCTTTTTTATGTTTTGCTTTAAAATTTTAGATTTTATTTTGGGTATATCTGAACATATCTAAATATAACCTGAATCCGAATGATATATGATTACTTTATGGGTTCTAGGATGTGATACAAAACCGATCCGAACATGATCTGTGATATCCAAACCTTATACGTACTTGCAAATTAACTAGAATGTGACTTAAGAGGTGTTATAAAAAAGAACCGAAATCCAAAAAACCCGCTCCGAACGCCAACAAGTACTCGAACTCCCATGCCTAAGTGGGATATATCTTATTATATAAATAAGGAATTTCCTCTTTCCTCCTTTATCCACGCCATCAAATCACTCATTCTCAAGACGACACGTGTCTACTCTTCCACATCGTTTCATTAAAGTTAATGTGGGCTGACGTGTTTCGATTTTATATTGTTTATGGTTTATTGGGTCTTTTGTTTACAACCGTGATTAACCACATATACAGCGACACCAGCCGCTAGATTTTTATTCATCCTAGCTCTAATTTTTAGTCATCCCTTTGCTCGAAGTGGTCCAAAGGAATGATGTCAAGTGGAGTTCAAGTTTATCTACGTCGAGGAATGATATCTAGCTCAAGGTGTAATAATTTTTTTATGGTATGTTTTATGATTTGTGTGTACTATTTTAGTTGTAAATGCTTTTGTAAACATGAAGAGATGTTAATCAAAATAATTTGGTAAATATGTTCATGTTTTGTCAAAAGTACTTGATATTATTGAAGTTATTACATATCAAGAATTTTTTTTAACCATTCTATCCACTCATAACAAAACACAACAACACAAAAATTTAGTCAGATTAACTAAAACTAAAAGAGAAGACTTCTCAAGAAAACTTAGTCAAATTCACAAAAGATAAAAAAATACATAAGTCTCACTAGAAGAATTTTCGGAAGACTTCGCTAAAAGTCTTATGGGAAGTCTTCCTTTTACATTATCAATAACATAAGACTTTTTGAGATAATTCTTTAAAAATTAATGAGTGAAAAAGTTAAGTCTTCTCTCAGAAGTCTTCTCGGAAGACTTCTTCCAGAAGTCTTCTCAGTAGACTTAACGAGAATTAAGCGGAAAACTAAAACTTAAGCGGAAAAATTAAATTTTAAATAAAAGTTGAAATTGTAAATTTCATGAAAGTTTAAAAGTATATTTTATGATCTAAGTAGAAGAATTAAACCACATGACTTGATGTTTTTGAAGTTACTTAACACTTTTGAAAATTAAAAAAAGTATATCTTGAAATTAACACTCTTGAAAATACATTTAAAAAAAAAAACGTACAAGACTTCCCCAGAAGACTTCTTAATAAGTCTTTTCGGATTAGCTAGAAACATAAATAAATATGAATGTTTGTAACCTCATAATTATCACTAATTAAATTATGAATTGTACTTAGGATTCCAAATGTTGACAAATAAACATGAATTAACAAGAAAATATTAAAATTTCATGTTTAAGTTTGGAGAAAATTAAAGTTTAATAAAGATTGACTTAAAACGCTGTAAAGTTGTAAAAAAGGAAACAAAAGCCCCCGAAAATTTCCAATGATACCAAATCATTCCCTCTTGTATCTCCCTCGACATCAGTCATACGGAAACAAAACGGTTACTTACTTCACAAATCATTGTTCTTGCTGCAGATTTTCTTCTTAGAGTAAAACCAAACCATTGAATCTACATTTATGATTTAGCTACAATCACAAACCAAAATATAATTACATGACCGATGACTAATATACATGTTTTCATAACAGACGAGATACAATCAGTCATGCCACCTGATTTGTTTTCATAACCGATGACTAATAGACATTTCTTGCATAAACAAAAATACATGCACAAACCAAGATACAATTATATTACTATCTACTGATTGCAGTTAACCGGTTTTCATAACAATTGTGTGTAGAAAATAAATTGATAAATGAACTATTTTGTGTCATTAAACCAATAAAACCAATAAATACCATCCATTGATAAATAATTGAAGAACTCAATCTGGTTTATATCTAAAACCAGTAAATACAATCATATTGATAAATAATTAACCAAAATTTGATTATACACTTTGAGTTATTCAATTCTTAACGGGATTTGTTGATTAGTTTTTGCTTCATATAATCCCAAAACAAATTCCTAGACAAACTTATTGCCCACGTAAATTTTGTAGAGGTTAATAACTGCATTGCCATATATCTACCATTTGTATTTATTCTTAAATATTTTTAAAATTCTCTAATGAATCAATATAAGGAATATGCTCAATAAAATCTTCATATCAAAAAGGAACATATTGTCATAACAAACATATTGCCCAAATTTATAGGCTAACAACTATACTTATTAATTTTACTTTCTTTATCAACTATACCTACTCTTAACGAAGGTGAAGTTAAAAATCTAATTTAAAAGGAAATAAGATAGTGCACCTACCAAATCGAAATAATCATAGCAATTCAGTTTGAATTAAAATTTTGTTGCTTTTGAACATCAGTATTTTAATATGCTTGATTTTTGTGATTTCACCATAATTCTAATATATATATCTTATTAATATAAAACATTCTATAAAACTAAGTTTATGGATCGTGATATTACTATAAGATGGATCAAAATGAAAATTAGTCCTTTCTATTCTGAAAACATTTTTAAAAAGAGATTCTAAGCATAGTTATTTATTCCCAGTAAAATTAAACATATAATATATGGTATATTTTACAGAAAATAAAGTGTGGCACTCATCGAATTGTTCTTCTAGTAAAATCATATATTTGAAAATTTCATTATTAATCTGATATATCATGATGGTTGTTAGAACTATTATTTGAAGTCTCTGACTATTATACAAATCAATGTCTGATATAATGTTTTCAGTTAGTTTTTTGTTGCAACATTTTTGGTTGGTTAATTAATCCAACGTACATATGTGTATATACAAATATATATATATATATATATATTATTTGGGTATATACAGTTTTGTTAGTATATTTTTAACTTGGAAAATTTTAAAAATATATTGATCAAATTTTGATATTTTACCTTAAAATTTTATGGATATATTTTTGTAAAACATATATAATATTTTAAATCAATGTAATACATAATAATATTATACTACATAACTTCCAGAAATTTCAACATAACCATTTTACGTTTGGTTAGTAGATTAACATACATCATCTAAATGTCACTTTGCCATAATTTATTTCTTAACTCCAGATTTTTTATTATGTTTATTTTTGTTGTCTGTTATTCCTAAAATGTAAAAAAAAATTATTAACCCTATTAAAGCCCAATATACTTAGTGGTTCATGACTATGTAAAATTTAAATTGTTTAATAATTTACATACTAAATTATATAGTATATAATATTTCTAATTTTAAAATTTGAAATGTAAAATTACATGCAAATATTGAGTTTTCGATAATCTATTCCTTATAAATTTACAAATATAAATACTTAAATGAAAACTATTCAAGTTGTATTTTAAAAGATGTTCATCTATTTGATTATTTCAAATAGTTACATGCAAACAATTTATACTACTATCATATAAAACCGATGAAATTGTATGTTATAAATTAACCATTCAATTATAACCTTTCATCAATAGCAATTACATTATCAAATGTAAAACAAACGAAAATAAACATCCGTGCGGACGCACGGGTCAAGCTCTAGTTTAGCTTTAAATCCCAAAGAGGAATTAGGTTTTGGTAGTTAAGGATTTGAATGTTGAATGGTTCGATTGGGTTTTGGAGTGAACAAGTATTCAATTAGGTTTTTGGAGTGAACAAGGATTCAACTAGGTTTTGGATTCAATGAGGTTGTGAAGATGATATCGATTGAGTTTGGCGCTTAGATTCTTTGTTCCGGTCATTGATTTCGACAAGTTTTGAAGATTGAATTGAGGTTTGGTCCGGTTTAATCAATGGTCAAAAACTGGTTTGGTCGGTCATTGACCCGGTTCAGACGTGAATTAGGTTACTTTGTTATGTCTTGTCTTCCTCGTTGCAAGCTTTAACGATTGATTGAGCTAGGAGTAGCATTATGTTCAGAAGATGTTCAAGGATAGGAAGCCTTAGGTTTTATAGGAGTAGAGACATCGCTTTAGAGGAATTAGGTGCATTCAATAACAGATCGTGTTCAAAAGGGGTGAGTTAAGGAGCATGATAAAGGGGATTAATCAAGTAGGAGAAACATTTCCGTTTATTTGAATAGAAGACATAACACCAAATAGAAGATTCACAAAGCGATTTCTTAATGTGGATTGAAGACATCAAAATTCCATAGATGTATTAGAGATCGAAGAAGAAGACTATCGTGGAAGAAGAACACGAAGCTCTAAAAATTTAGCGGCTGGTGTCGCTGTATATGAGCTTAATCACGGATGTAAACAAAAGTCCCAATAAACCATAAACAATGTAAAATCGAAACGCGTCAGCCCACATTAACTTTAATGAAACGCTGCAGAAGAGCAGACACGTGTCGTCCTGAGAATGAGGGATTTGATGACGTGGATGAAGGAGGAGAGAGGGAATCTCTTCTTTATATAATAAGAGATTTAGGTTGTGTACGGCTTAATTCATGATATTATTAAAATTTTATATTTGCAATTACCTCTTTGTTATTTTAATATTCTATAAATTTTTTGTATGTTGATTTAAAACCCATAAATCTTATAATTGTATCACATTTATCGAATATCTAATCTACTAAAAGTGAAGTACATTTTATACTTAGCCCTGAGTTTTCTACAAAAATTACATCCTTATGCCATTTGCCCTTAAAACACAGTCGTTTTACTTATTGCTAATACTAATCCGTGATATTACAAAACCGTTACTAAACCAAAGCATAACAAATCCATCTAATTAGAATTGCTACTCAAGTAAATATCGTTGTATACCATTATTAAAACACATAGGTTTGGTCAATTTACTAAACCCTTATATAACAATACCATTACAAAACCAGAACATTTGTAAACCATTGAAAATACAATATTTACTTTCCTTCATATCGTTTTATAATATTATTAAACAAAATGAAATTGTATTGTTTACAATTGATCATTAATCTTTGTCCAATGAATCAATGAGTCAATAGACACATTCCTTTATATCTATTAATAATGTTGCTTAACCATATAATTCCATCGGTTTAATTTTCGTCTGCCGAATCAAAATCAGTGTATTATAAATTATGTAATTCAAAATCAAATCTATCTTAAACAATCGATATTATCATCAGAAATTTTTAATTTAAATTCGAAAATCATCATTTATTATTTTCCTAAACGAAATTATCTTCCAAAATCTCTTCCTATATCTAAGCAATCACCTTTACAATTTCGATATCAATCAAATATCACACTATTCTTCTTTTGCTTCTAATCTTGCATATCTCGTAAAATATCTAACCATTAATAACCTATATTCGCATAATTACTTTAAATTTAAAATAAACTAATCAATTTTGAAAAAAAAAATTGAAAAAAAATCAAATCGTATATTCTTTTTTTAAATGCTACTAAATCACAACTTACAAATTTTTTACTAATTATATCGCGTTTACCCTACCTTTCCTAACTAGCTATATATACTTTTTTCCAATAACATGGAAATCATAATCTCCTCTTCCCCGAAAAGTAAATCCACCTAAAAATGAGTATGATTACTATTTATTGTCCTCTCTCAACACTCAGGTCTTATAAGAATTATTGGCGAATTCATATTAGTGTTTACAATCTTAGAGATAGAACACTTCTTTCGGAGATATCTTTGAGATGGTTTTGACAGACCAATGGGTAAAACAATATTTCAAATATTTTTTGCATTATGTGAAATTATTGGTTCAACAATTATTTAATATTACCACTGTTTTGCAGGAAAACAAAATCCAAGCTTCTTGCAAAAAAAACTCATATGTACCGATTTCAACCTGCTCTACCTAAAGGACAATAGGGAGTGATTGAAAATGTTCAATTGAAAGCAGCTGGTGGGCAATATCAAACCACACACCATCAATATAAGATGTTTATCTCAGATGAAACAGTGGTAAGAGGTTCTGATTTAAGTGATGATCGTATGTCCCTGTCTCTAGCCAGTTATGGTGAATTGGAAATGAAACTCTAGAGGAAATTGATGGCGTGTGGCTCTTGTCTCTAGCTAGTTTTGATGAACTCTATAAACTATGAACACATGAATGTGTAATATATAATCATTTAGAACATATCCCACACCGGCACACGGGTCCAGAATCTAGGTTAACTTAATAGATGGATGAACAACTAAGACGAAATCTCAAACCGCGCTAATTGGTTTAAAGATGATATCTGAATATACATTTATATTTACAATACTCTTACCTAAGTTTGGATCAAAGTTTTGTTTTACCAGTTAAATATACTATGACTAACACAACATGAGACATGACTTGAGCTATCTATGTTACAACATACGGATTGTTTGTCAACTCTAGGAATGAAAAAAGAAAAAGAAGAAGAAATCTCTGATTAGAGAATAGATAGAATTCAGAAGGTAGGCGAATCGCCTATCTATTATACCTGAAGGGGTAAACGAAACTCAGAGACCAAGAACACTGCCGTTGCTGCTTTTCCTCTGCTTGACTAATAATAATCACCTTTCTATGTCTAGTTACTGAAAGATTTCAGCTCCTCCTTTCATGTACCTGCGCAGATCAACACCCGGGTATTAGATGCAACCTTAAACTAAAGGAACCTCATTTAGGTGGGGATATCTTTGGGTATGGGAAAAGGCCGAGACAGAGGAGAGACAGGGAAAATATGAACCTGAAGCTTTATTCTTCCACATGCCGACTTCTTAGGGGTAATTAGCGGCTCTGGAAACAAAGGTGAAATTGTAAGAGAATAAGATAGGGTTCAACAAACAGAGCATGTGCATAACATAGGAAGAATTATGAACAGAGAGAAGTTTAGGATCATTGAATATAAACAATAGCAACCTGTTGAGTTCGTGACGGATCATTGATGGAAGCAGCCCCCACTGGTGTATGTGTCCGGCCAAATTCCTAGAAAATTTTAACAGATTAGATCATGAGCTCTGCCTTTAACCATTTTCAACCAAGACAGTCATATCAATTTTGTTTCTATTGGAATCTCATGTATGTTTTCTGGTTAAATTTAAAGGTAATCAGAAGATATGGATACGTGATATAATACGTAACTGAGCATTTTGACCAGTTCCTGATATAGGAAACTGCATGTTCCAGTAAACAAGAAATATTCAACTAGAGAATTATATGCATATCGTTTTCTAAAACGCAACCAAAACTAGTACTCGTCAAATCTGCACCTTTTTTGCCCTTACTCTACTGTGTACCATTAGGCATCAGATGAAGTGCTTATCATAATCGAATTTCAATCAGTCCGACGTGAAATAAGTTTACTGTTGGTATAACATGCTCAAATATGTACCTGGCTATTTTGACCAACTCCCAATGGATGATACTGCATTGAAAAAGGGAAAACGAACATTCACGTAGATGTTTGTATCCGTATATTCAAAACGTTGGCAAAACCATGGCTTATCACATAAAGTGGCCCGTCTCCTTATACCACCATATTGGCAACTCAAGGATCAAATCTTGAAATGAAAAATAAGCAAATAGGTTAACTAAATACACACCTGAGCATTCTGGCTGACCCCTGGAGTTGGATACTGCAACTCCAAATGGAAAAGGGTACATATTCAAGTTAGAGACCATGTGAGAAAACTATATTGATGTAAGCAGCAAGAAAACAGAACCAACCACTGAAGAATAAATAGGCTGCTGTAACTGTTGACCCTGATATTGCTGGTGAACCTGCTGTGGTTGTTGCTGCATCGTCTGGGAATAAAGAGCCTGCTGTGATTGGGTCTGGGGCTGTTGTTGCTGTCGTTCGAACACTACCATTTCCTCAGGTTTTTCCCACTACATAAAGTCAATTATACTATGACACGTATTGATGAACTTCAAATATAAAATGTATACATATACATGTTCAAGGATAATAAATAGCACAGCAAATACAAGAATCCTCCTGAAACTCACAAGAGAACATAACTAAAGAGGAACCACGTGTCTCACCTTGCTTTCACCGGTTTGGCCGTTATAATAATACTTAAATCCATCAGGCGAGATATGCTCGGTCCAGTTACATTTGCCAGAAACAACACTCTGAGTTGCTGCAGGTGCAGTTGTTTGCATATAGCTAACTGTTGTAGAAGCAGTGGTGCTAACAACTTCCGGAATTGTAGATCCAGCCCACTGATAAAGAAGCAGACGAGAGGAACATAATAAAAAAAAAGGAGAACACTAAAATATATGAAGAGTTGAATAGACATCATCTATCAGGAAATATATAAAAGTTAAAACAACAAAAACAGCTGAGGAAATGGACTGGACAGATGCAACAGAGAGACTATGTTTCTACCTGCTGTTTACCATGGCCAGTCTGTGAGCCTGGTAAATTTTGGTTTGGTTGCTGCATGGACTGCACCTGCTGCTGTAGTTGAGAAAATGCTTGCTGAGATGATTGGAAGGTTGCTTGTAGAGTCTGAGTCTGTTGTGACAAGAGCTGAACTAGCTCAGAAGGAGGATGTTGCATCTTTTGTGGCGGTGGCTGCTGAGCACGAGGGCGCAATTGATCAGTTGCAGAAGACACAGGTGTTGGCCGTAGGTTGATGTTCAATGGAGCTTGAGGAGCTGTTGCAGGAGGAACGTTTTGCTGAGGCCGAATCTGAGAGGCAGGCAACTGGCTGCTATAACCATAAGGATTCTGCAAGGATGCTTGGGCCCCAGGGAAATTAGTTTGTGGTCGAAGGGGGACATCCTGTGGACTGTGAAGAGGTTTTTGTAATGGTGAAATATGCTGGCCAGCTCCCCGGTTTTGCTATGGAATAGAAACAGTTGAAATTAACTGATCAACACACCATTTTCAGATTTTCTTTATTGGAAAAATTCAGCTGAATTACCTGTTGCGATGTGGCAGAGGATGAAATTGGTAGAGGATTAATGGGAGGAACAACATAACCACCCAATGGACCTCCCTGACATTATAGAATGTCACAAATAAAGCTAACATCAGAAGTAGAAATTATTGAAGTAAAAAACGCCTTACAAACTGACAAAATGCAAATCAAGGCCATATCATTTCACTGCAAAACACATCAAGTTTGTTGCATCTATCAAAAGCTGGAAGGTCGAAACTTCATGCTTCTTTTCAAGAGTCCATACGCTCATATGTGAGCAGCATATAAATTATGTTCGTCCTACTCGCACAATACATGTCAAACCTTATGTCCGGTTACTACTGTATGGTTGTGTACATTTAAGATAATATACATGATCATCAAGCTGTTCTTACCTGATTTGAAGGCAATGTGGCTTGACCTGGCCTAGGAGACAATTCACTTCCGATACCACGGATTCCAGTGTTACCAGGTGGCCCCATGTTTGGTGAATTCATAGGACGCCAAGGATTTGTGTGGCTAACATCCCCACTAAGGTCACCAAGGTTAGATGTAGGCCTAAACAAATGGAGACGAGGAGATCAGGCTAGTCAAAATATATAATTACTTGATGACAATAATGACGATCTCCTTTCACCCCAGTCACCTTGGTCCTGAAGCTTGAAAACGAGGCCCTGAACCAAGTCCAACAGGATGTGCCACGTCCCTGGAAACAGAAACTAGTTATGGATATATAGAAAGAAATGCCTCGCATTCAAGTAATAACTGGAGAAGGAATAAGGTTCGCAGCTCTCCACCTATGCCCCAAAAGATTCCCCATAAATGTAACTCAGACAGAACAACAATGACAGTAGACACAATTTTCTTGATATTAGCATTATAAGTTATCAAAATATAGTCTCCAAGGCAATACCTTGACTCGCCCGGTTTAGGCCTCTTTGGATCAGCAAACCGAACAATCAACGGCTGATTGCAACCCTAGAGAAGGGAAAGAGGCTAGTAAACAAAACAGGTCTAGAGGGGATAAGGAAAGAAAGTGAGATACTTATGTGATTCACAGCTTACTCTCATGGTATAAATCCCATTGAGACCATCGATAGCTGCCATAGCCGTCTCTTTACTTGAATATTTAACAAACCCGCATCCTAAATGAGTTAAAAAACAGTTTGACCATATCAACACCATCAAACAAATTTAAAATCTAGTAGCAGTTACAAGACATACCACGACTCTGTCTATATTCATCACGCATGAGATAGACATCCTCTACGCGGCCAAATTGCAAAAAGATCTGTTGAAGTAACAACAGGAAAAATTGGTACAAATGACTTGATTCAGAAAGTAGCCGTTCATATCTTTATCAATTTCATTTATTGAGAAAAGAAATCTGACAGTCAAACAGTTACATCCATTTGGAAGAAGATATCACTCAGTCCATATGGAAGAAGAGATCACTCAGTTAGTAAATTGTATAAGCGCTTGCATAATTGACACAAAATTCAAGCCACTGAACATTCCAAGAGGACTACTAAACTATCATATAAGCACTGAAGTTACCAACTGAGTCGACAGGGGACACTGTAATATCTAAATTTAAAACTCTTCCCTCTTTTGTAAATCAGCCATAAGTCTACCTTCATCAAAAAGTAGGATATGAGACATACCTCCTCAACCTCGTTTTCAGTGGCTTGCTTGTTTAGGGAACCAACAAAAAGCTTAAACTCTACCGCACCTTCAGAAGAAGGAAATTCAATCAGTTAATACTTGAGAGTGAGGCAAGGACCACAGAAAAAAGGATCCACTTCTTTAAGATTCATATAATTTCTCACATTATCTCAATTTTGTAATTTGAATTTGTACAACGTATGGTACACCAGACAATGAAGGCCAGATTCAGATAATATGTGCGAAAGTTGATTACCTATGCGTTCTCTCTCCCCGTCAGCATATCGTACTTGAACAAGGCCAGTTCCCTGGGAATCAGCAAATTGTAAAAGGGTGAATTAACCTGTATCTTCCTGTCCTTGATAAGAGAAAGTATCAATGGTAGTTACCCCAGGAAGAGTGATCTGATTGTGCAATGATCTAATGGCTCTATCCGCATCTTCAGAAGTTGCATATTTTACAAAACAACAGCCTGCATTAAAGACTGCTACATAAGCTTCTGTTCAAGATTCAACTTTTCATCCATCAACATCAAGAGGTACTAGTAAATAGTTTCTTTACAAATGTACAAGCAACGACCACACTGAATAACAAATGTCACTACTCAAAGCACATAAGTTTCAAAAGGAAAATCATTAGACATGTCCTGACAGCCTCAACTTAGATCACTGGAGTAGATTTGATGGAGAGAATAGTAAACTAATGTCTTCAAATAAAGCATATGCCTTTCAAATATTGAAAAAGAACACAGTCGGTATTTGCAAATAAAATATATATTATGCAAAATGATCCATTCACTGCAAAAAAAATTTAGAAAAAATTACAAGTTAAGAATTCTCAATCACTGCTAAGTAACCAATGATATAATTAAAACTAGAGCCATATATCACATTTTCGTCACCATACACCACACATTTGACGTCATTCACATAATAAATTACAGTTCTGGGAAACAAAACCACAACCCAGCGTTAATTCATTGGTAGTAGTTGCAGATAGAGAAGAATGACACTTGCTTCATTCAATACATACTAAACGGCGGCTCATGCCTGATGCTGATCGAAGCAAGGAGAGCTAGTGAAAGTTAAAACGTATTTCTAAGAAATTATAATAATCGTTGCCTTCCAGATCTTACACCATCTAACAGTTCACAGGACTGAAGAAAGAGACGTGTCAAATCTACTACAGTCGAACCGTGATAACGAGATGAGTAAAAGCTTTTATGTCACCATACAATAACTTCTTGGGAAGTCAAAAAATAAATAACCAAAAAAGAAAAGAATTAATAAAGAATAGCTATGCAACACATAGTCACATCACTCACTCATCATCTAGTTATTCTTCACACTGAACATAAAGACATAACTTTAATGGAGTTGTAGAAGAGAAATATCTCAATATAAAGAATTAGATTAATAAACAAACTGAAACCAAGCTCAAAGGCTTGGTTGGAGAAAAGGTACGTCGAAAAAAAAATCTATCATCAGACATCTAATCTGTTCCACATAAATGTAGATAAGCAGTGTTACCATACAGAAACAATAGAGCTACTCAACGAAACAGTCATTCATCAATGATTAAAGAGAGTACATCACATCCAAGCCGTCCAAGCAATAGAGGGAGTAACATAAAACAAATCCACATCCCAGGCCATTCAAAGAGAGTGAAAAGAAAAACATTCATTATAGTTCCTCGGCCATCCACAATAAAAAAAAGAAGGAAAGATCATTCATTAAGGCATCAAGCATCCAAAACGGGAAAAAATAATATCATCATCATCAACCAGTAGAGACAGCACATCCAAAGTTGATATAAAAGAATCTGAAGAAACAAACATCCAACATGATATAATCACTAAGAAACTGCCAAATCTTGACCAGCAGGGGTAGTATCTCAAACAAACCATCTTATGAACCTTGTAAGAACTACCAAGTAAAAATACATTCATCCAGTGAAGACCATACACAACATTTTCATTCCATCGAAAGTAAAGAGTAAAGAGATACTGAATTCAATAGGAGAGGAAAAAAACGTTCTTTAAATCAGTACCCACTAAAAAGGCAACATTAAAACATCTGTTCAATTTAATGTACATTAACTCCAACTCTAAAACATCGTCGATGAAGTCTGCTACACAGTTCAAACACAGCTAAGGTTCTAGGATAGACACAATTCGCACAAACTATTTGCTCAAGGTCAATACAAAAACCCTTTCTTAGCAAACTACACAGGCAGCCTTCTTCTGTGACAAACGGACACAGATAAGACGCTCGCTAGCATAAGCAAAAGCCCGAAAATTGTTGAAAACTAATGGAGGCCAATGGTGAGACTGAGGTTGCTTCTCATCAGCCTTTTCAAGAGACCTGAAAATTTTAAGAGCAGAAATCACGACTAATTCCTAGTAAAATGGAGATAAACATACCTTGCTGCTGTCCTGTTCTCTTGTCCTTGATAAAAGCAACCTCAAGAACATTTCCATGTTGTTCGAAAAAGGGACGGACCTATGAAAACCAAAAGATTAACAAGAACGGCCTAGAACAGAGTCTACGAGAAGAAACTAGGAAAATAATAAAAAAGATTAACTCACTTCTTCTTCTGTAGCTGTTCTTGGTACAGAGCCAACAAAAAGCTTCACCATACTGCTACGATCAGTAAAATCTGCAAAACAAATGACCCAATAAAGGTTTCTTACATATTCAGTTTGTAAACAGCTTTGATTATCACATACAAGTAAAAATGAACCACCTTCACCAATCAGAGTTACATTACAGTAGAGTGGGCTCAAGCTTACCAGTTCCAGTAAAGCTACTCTTCTCCGAGAGAGGACGGCCTCTTTTCTGACCCAGAAGAGGCTGCTGGATCGGGGGCGAAGTCAGTCTCACAGAGTAATCAGGCTCCGTTGACTGAAATCCCCTGCCGCCGGAATATCCCCCTGCATCTGGAATTTCCGATGACGGAAAATTCACTGGCACGTTAGGCCGAAATCCTCCTCGGCCTCCGCCAGCTCCGCCGCGACTCATCGGCAGAAAACCTCCGTCGAAGCCATAACCCATCGGCTGAAAATCTAATCTACCTGGAGGAGCGTTCATCGGCCGGAAACCTCCCCCTCCAACATTACGATCCGTAGGGGTATCATCTTCCCAGCGTCGATCGCCACCTTCTTTACCCCCAATTCCAACTTGATAATTGCTAGGGCTGTTTCCACGGCGACGACGTTGGCTGAAAGCTTCGTCATCCTCGTCGAAACGTGACATGGAGGGTGAATCTGAGAGACGAGGGGGGCCTCTGGGATGAGCTCGGTGGTTACGGTAGGAATCGTCGTAAGCGCCACTTCCGTGGCGATCCCCTCGGTGCCTATGCAGCTTGACGAATTGGGGGGATTCAGATGGAAATGCAATTCCAGTCGAAGAACTCAAACCCTAGAGAAATTGGATTGTGAATTGGAGATGAGATCAATGGTTTGCTGGAAGTGGCAGTAGCGAAACGCACTTTGCGATTTGAGCGGTATAAATAGCAAAAGCGGTCTGGATTGTGGTTCGACCGGTGGTATGGTTGACATTTGTAACGGTTGATTTTTATTGCAATTATAGCGGGTTTTGAATCTACCATGGTTAGTCTTCTAAATGTCTCAGTAATGGAATTTGTAAGTTAATCCCCTGTGCTTAGAAAGATAATAACACTTAGAGCATGATTATTGTGGGATTCTTAGGGTGGAGTTTTTATATTACGCTAAGAACCATGTCATAAGAATCCTGCAGTAATCAATGATCTTATGTTTCGGTAATGGTTTCCCTGTGCTTAGAAAGCACAAAAGCTTGATGTATATTCAAAATTAAAGTGGTTCATACAAAGCCTAGGCCTAAAACATCCTATTTGGTCCGTACGTAGAGATCATAATAGTATCTCCTACTTCTAATCTATAAAGATTTTATCATTATCTTCAAAGCAAAGAAAATCTAACCATCAACTAAATACGTAAAGCCTATTAAGCTTCTTTATGGTATATAAGCTATACTATGTGCGCTGCATCACTGTTTCTGTTAACAAGTTTGTTGCAGCTTTAGAATTGTTGTGAGGTTAAATCCTTACATATAGTATGTTGAGAAGATCTGAAACTTAAATGGAGAATGTTGAAGTTCAAGCTTTTGTGATTCAAGTTCAGAGAAACTTCGGTTTGAGAGGTTGATTTGTGATTGTGGTGAAAAGAAAAAGAAAAAAATCTAAAAATTCAAAATGACCATTTTAAGAAATTCAAACTGGCCATTTTTATGCTTTAGGTAACAAAATCTTCTACGTTGAGTATAAATAGTCTGCCTTTTTATCTTCTTCATGGTGTAATGGTGTGAGAGAATAAACATCTGAGAACTTGTAACACGTTGTTGTTTAGTGTTCTTGAGATGTCGAACATCTCTAATCAATATATTTGTCTAGATTGATCTAGTCGCAGACATAAACATGATTTGATAATCTGTTATTAGTCTATTGTAGCTAGAAACACAGATTTGATTGAGTTGGCAGAGATAGAGGCGCGAAAGCAGAGAGATAAGAGTACAAGAAAATTGTTGCTGCAAAATTTACTCTTGCAAAACACTCCATCGTGGCTCTGGCTCTTCTATGCACTATTTCAAACATAAGAAGAAAAAAACTAACCGTCGCTTATATAAGTATTGTTTTTGACGTTTACTTTTTCAAGCAAGCAACAGAATTCATAACTTAGGCCATTTCAACTTCCAGCTTCCAGCTTTGTGTATGACAAATTATCGTGAAACAACTGTGTCTTTGCAATTTAGGTTGTCTAGAGATGCAACATTTAGCATAAACTTGAAAAACTGTGGATAACGCAAACTGAGACAGAATAAAAAGATAGCCATTGAACAAAGTTTGAAGATATAACATTAGCATAGAAGATCATCAAGGTTTCGTTTGCCCTCAGGACCCTTGGAGTACCAAGAAGAAACATATTGGCCATACACAACTTCCTTGTAAGCAGGTTTGGTGTGTTGCCCAATAAGATGAGAAGCTGGTGCTATCTTTGCCGTCTTGGAAGGATCATGAAACGTTGCGACGGATAACCTCGCCCTGTTCGCATTAGTCACTGCTCTATGTTGAGCACTTTTGTATATACCATTGGTTATGATCTGCACACAATACGAGAAATGTCAGAGCTTCGTACTAGCTTATTGAGATAATATCATATAGAAACAACCTCAGTTTGATCGGCTATAAGAACGAGAATGGCGTGAGAGATAGGAGGAACAGTGAGCCAGTGATCATCCTTATAAAGCTGAAGACCACCAACATCATCTTGAATCAAGAGAGTAATGGCACCCATGTCTGAATGTGACTGGAGACCAAGAGTGAGCTCAGGCTGAGGACAAGGAGGGTAATAACTCATAGTGATGTTCTGATAGATTTCTCCAACAGCTTCTTCAATGGATGAACATGGAAGACTCAAGCTCTCTGAGATGATCCCCAACAGCTTCTGAGCTAGTTTCTTCAACTCATTACCATACTCTTCCACTACTTGTCTAATCCCCACAAAACAATGAAAGAAACATCCTTTAAAGTGATTGTGTTTTGTAATAATAATTAAAGGGAATCAAAGGAGGAACCTGTAGTCAGGAGGATGTAACGGCCAACGAGAAGGGTTGCGGCGAGAGAGAGGGAACGTGTGGTGATCGAAGTAGTCTCTCCAGTCCAAAACGACGTCGCCTTCGGCTCCGAGGAGCATGCGGCTTCCGTAACCTTCGGAGGCGGCGGAGGTTGAGTCGCAGGCGTATTGGAGCTTCTCTTCGATCGGACAGTCTTGGAAGAAGGAGAGGCCTAGAGCTTTCATTCGATCGAGGAGATGGATGGGAACTCCATGGTTGACCACGTGGAAGGCTCCCCAGTTACGGCAAGCTTCACCGATCGATTCCGTCGTCGCGGAATCGGAGCGCGAGAGGTCGATGGTTGGGATTGGAGCGGTGTCTTCGGCGTGGTGGAGATTGGGGCGAGCATCCGGTGGCTGGATGTACTGGGAAGGGACTACCGGTGAGCCGCCTTTGGTAACTGCTTCAACTCTGGACGCCGTTTCCATGGAGATTGAGAGAGGATGTGATCTTTCTTTTGGGATTCGACTACAAATATGATCTCGGACTTGCGTAAGAAAGTCAGCTAATTTGTTTTTGGTTTAGAATGTGATCTTCAAAGGAACCTGAGACAGTCAATTTGTTATTTAAACTTACCATCAACCAGTAAAACTTACGAAAACGTACCAGTTATTGTTGGAGAGGAATTATATCCCTCACAGGGGCCGTCAAACGATAGGATTCGGTCCACGTCCACTTATTTGTTGGCAGCCCGATCGGTTCAACCAGCTGAGGTTCGGTTTACACTCCCAATCGGTCGATTGAATGAGACGACCTGCCGACTCGATTGACCGATCTCGGTTAGAAGGCCCATTAACCTCAAGGGTTGCGCAAGGGCTGCTAGGCCCAAGTCTAGGCCCACATCCCTGGAACGAACGGTTTTTAGGGCGAATAAGACCAAAACACAGAGGACTATAAAAAGGGAAAGAAGGAGACGAGAGGAGGAATCGAAAAAAACGACATAAGCTCTGACGGTGAGATTTAGGGTTATACAACCGATCAAACCTCTCTGTTTTCTCGTTGGCGCTTTGAACAAAGCTCCGACCACCTTTCTTTTCGTTAATCTCCTTGTAATCATCGTTTAAAACTTCATACCGATCAATAAAACGTCTTTGAAGAACCCACAATCGAATTTAGTTTACTTTCGATCAACTTAACCAAATTCGGATTCAACAATTATTTATCACTGAACATTAGATTGATGAAATTTTGGGGAATTGCATTAAATGAATACATGGAATACTTGACAACCAAAAAACAACTTTGCTAAATGGTCTCGTTTGTGTTGGTTGTATTGACTGAAATTTGAAAAATGATATGCCTTTCTTTCATTCAATATGTTACTCATCTTCTAGTTAAATAGGCTACTTAACATGTGGAAAATTTTGGACCATAATATGTTGGACATACTCAATTCTGAAACTTTTGAGATTATAAACAAAATCCAAGACAAATTATTTTATTTGACTATACTCAAACCCGACAGACAAGATGTTATATTTTTATCTCTTAGTTAGACTATTAATGTATTATTAGTCTTGATTAGTCTAAGTAGATTTCTAATAGTAACTGCTTATTCCTACCATTGTGTTTCCAGTTCAAAATTTGATTTTCTAATGGTATAATTGGTAACCTTACCACGTTTTAGTTTTGTGTTGGCAAATTCAGATGTGGGTTTTAGACAGTTTATAGCCTTCTGTTTGGCTTTTAATATAAATAAAAAATAAAAAATTATAGACATGTCTAACGAATTAGATGATGTTATTGGCTGTAATTTAATTATTTCTTCCTCTTTTATAAACGTATAAGAATCATTTAACTTAAAACTATGCCATGAGAACAGATGACCGGACGTAATCTGAAGCGTGTTAAGTTTTTCTTTTCTTTCAAGATAGACAAACAAAACTATCCAAATGCAGTTAAACAAAGCCAAATAGTGGAAGTAAAACACACAAACTCGTAGTAAACACTGACAAAAATTACAAGGATTACACTAAAGTTCGGACAAGATAGCAGGAATGTAATGGGAGAGCTCTGCGGTAAGAGACTGAAATCCATTGACGAGCTGAGTATGGAACTCTTGGTCTTCTTCTCCTATTAATCTGAAGTGAACCCTTATGGCTCGCTTGCAAACCGCCATGAATTCAAGAAGCGCCGCGATAAGTTGCTGCAGTTCTTGTGAACGCAATCTCGTTGCAGGCTCACCTGATAAGAAGGCTGTGCACACGCTCAAGACCCCACTGTTGACCTGCATTATTTTCATGGAAAGATTATGAGCTTTTCATTTCCAATAACAGGTTTTTGGTAACAAATGTACTCACCTGCACTGCAACACTTCCTTGAAGAATCCTCTGCAGACTCTGAAGCCGTGGTAGGTGATCCCCGTCCGAGCTACGAGGCTCTTCTAGCTCGTTTCTCAGAGCTGTTGTTCTGGTTTCAATCATTCCAATTGCATTTTCCACTGGCGAGAATTCAAGGGATTCAGATTTGGTAACCAACAGCCTGTTCACAAGAGCTGGGAATGATCCTTCTGTCTGCAGCACTGTTCGTCTCTTCCATTGATCTTCTAATCCACCTTGCGTCTTACCGTTTTTCGTAAAAGGTGTATCAAACAAGAACCGGTCAAAGACTCGTGCTCGAACACTTCCAGTTGAAAGAGAAAATATCCTCTCTCTTCTGCTCCCAAGATCCTCATCTTCCATGACTGCATCAACAGCAGTAATTTGCAGATAGCACGCTCCTGCCTGTAATTCTTCTGCCTTCACTTGTCTCGAATCCGGAATGATGTGTAGAATATGGTTGCTATCCATCCTTGATTCGTATATATGGCTCAGCTTTTCCATTATATCCCCGAGCCGCACATCTCGTGGTTCACGGTATACATATTCTTTCCTGTCCAACTTCCCAAACTTTTCCCCGTAGAATCCCACCCGGTAATACGTGGCGTCAATAAAAGGGATAGGGTTTGATTCTTGGTCAAGAATGGACTCGTATATGTTAGTAAGTAGCGTATGACACTTAGCCAACTGCCCATAAGCCTTCCTGCTCTTGTAAACTGGGATAACAAGTTCCAAAATGCTTGCACAAAAATGGTAGAGCTCAGCTTGAGAGAAAAGCTTATTTGCAAGCTGTAGATACTTGACGGCAGAGTCAACTGTTAGCTTTGAAGCACCATAACCCTCGACTTCAGCTGCAGATGCCTCTGTCGTAAACTCTCCACTTACCATGGGGCAAATTTTACGCAAGGCAGACACATGATCCTTGCTCCAGACACCATCATTTCTAGCCACCAAGGCCTACACAAGTATATAAGTTCAAGTAGTAGTATTTAGTAGACATGAAGACTTGAATGCCAAACAGACAGCAGAGATGATTATTGCTGCATCTAAGATATCACATACACAAAATAGATTTAGAAGCTATTACCTGCATAATCACACCTGCAACCGCCACAGCACACTGTGCAGCTTCAGCCCAGGACTGCATTTCCTGGTGGGCATCACATAGGTGCAGCAACCACATTATGTGAAGATCTGGAACAGGAGCAAATGCCATTCCAAGTTTGTAGAAGCTCTCTGCTGCAGCATATCGATCCATAGCCATCACAGATCCCTGTAACAACAGAATTTTGACGTTGGGCAAATACAGAATGCCTTGCAAGCTCGTTGAATCTAATAATTTTTTCGTCATCGCATTCATTGACATAAATATCTTAACACATCTCCACTAGGAAGCTCGCTAAAATGTTAACACTAAACTCTAAATCAAACCAAACATTTAAAAAGGGACAGGAATCATCTCTCTATAAGCATAAAGTTATATGTTATATGCTATTAGGAATGAGACCACACGATCATGACACAGGATGCAAATATACTCGGACAAACTATAACTTTCTTTTTACGCACAGGGAACTGGGATCCTGTGTTATACCTTATGTACCTATCAGTTTCATAAACACGGTAACAACACAAAAAGATGAGTGCCGATGAGGAGGATTTGAGTGTAAAAGACATGACGTTTCCACCATATAACAAGGCAAGGACCAGTTTAGCAATCAAGTCCTCTAATACAGGTGACAGGACGAGCGAAGACATTTCTTCTATCACTTAAACGAGAAAGGATATCTTTATACAATGCCAAGTTGATTAAAAAGCATACCAAAAGGGCGTGCCCGAGGCTCGCATCAAGAGCAAGAACAAGGCTGTCAGAAAGTTGTTTCACTTCCGTCCAAGACCAGCGGTTTTCTGTAAATTTCTCGGGAATTACCAACAGAGTATCATCAGGAAGACCACACTCCCTCAACAGAGTAACACTCTTAGCTTCATCAGCCATTTCGCTTAGTGACAGTTGAAGTCGCCTTGCCTCTCCACTCTCTTCCAATGTATTATCTGTTTTCATGTGAGTTACTTGGACATCCGACATGAGTTCTGACAGTGTAATGGTCAGCAAAGCCCTCAGCCTAGCAGTCTGCATAAAATATAGCGAGCTCTGCAAGAACAAACCAATTGAACTCAAGCCTGATAGCAAGAAACTGAGAAGTCTTTACATGAAGCTCAATGTCTCACCTTGACTAGTATTTGAAGACCAATAACGGCCCTTTTCCTGACACTGTCATTTCGGTAAACAGCAAGCCGGAGAAGATGGAAAGCTATCTGTTTTAAGAAGCGATCATTTTCCCTGGCCATCAGTGTGGCTCCGTGAAGATCAAAGATTCTGTTAAAAATAGGAAAGAAGGCTTTCCAGAAGGCTAATGACTGGTTTCGGGAGAAGAAACTCGTCAATATTGTAGTAATGCAGTCCAATTTGCCATAGTCCGTAGCAATGTTGTGAGAGGCTGCCATTGATGAAAATTTCTCAGTGATCTCCAAAACCTGGAGGCTAACGGTGGCACTTACATTCTCTTCCCATAGTTCCTGGTCAGTGTGAATGCAATTAGTAGAATAGCCCATTGACGATTTCACCAGAAAAAATGATAAGTAAAATTAAGGAGAAGGTATGAAGACAACAGAAAATTATACCAGTTTTTGCCTCAAAATAGGGTGCAGCGATTCTCTTAATGCCTGGGCTGAAGCTCCAATCCGCGAAGATTGTGCTTGGGCTAAAGCTTCTCTTAGAGAATAAGGTTGGCTAGGGGAGGCCAACTGAGAATTTACTCTCTGCCACAGGTAGCCATTATCAGGTGTTCCCTCTAACTGCAGCACAATGTCAGAAGAAATTTTAGTCTTCCCTGGGTTAACTTAAGATAAGCAGAGGAGTTTCTAACTTAGTTTTGGGAAGTTTAGCAGAAGAATGTTAAGGAATTCTAGGTGAACTGGTAGCTTTTACCATATAGTAGATGAGATGAACGAACACAAAATAAATTCAGTAACTCACCCTGACTTCTTGGCGAGAAGCCTCTGATAGATAATTGTTGATAGCTGGAGAAAGTCGGTCGGAGTACTTTGGTGATCCAGTTCCTTCACTAACAGGCCCGCGAGAGTTGTTGCCCCCGAGGATGCTATCAGCAGCTTTCTTGTGCTGAAATTTTTATTAATTCAAGATTATCAATCGCCATAGGATTCAAACATTATGTGGATTACAACTATATAAATTTGTGGGTAACACATAATAAACCATAAGCAGTCTCCATATCATCCTACCACATCCACACAACTAGATGAAGTCATTTTTTCTCCAACAAAAGACAAAAATAAAGAGCATGATAGATAACTTTATTAGACACCATAGACCACCAGTATCTTTAAAAGTGAGTTAAATAAAAGAGTCGAGTTTTTTCCCCAAGTTTTAAGAAATGGTTGAGGAAAGGAACCTCAAAAAGTATCAGGCATTCTTCCATGAGTTTGAAATACAGTCTTGTACGAGCAATGCTCTGCTGCCATGCCTTGACAAGTGATGTGTCATCCAGATTTCGAACAATTTGCAAGACACCAATTAAAACCTCACGCTTTTCAGTAGCATTAAGGTTATAGAAAACAGGCATTTCATCTAAAATCTGCAAAAGGAAGAAAATAAAACATAAGATGTCAGGCGAACATATCAGCTCAGCTGAGTTTAGCTATGCATGTATGACAGTAATCAATGAAAAGCTTGCGACTGCCACACCATTTATCCTTTAAGCATAATATCTATATTCCGGTAATAACGATAATTAAGGGGGAGAGCAACTGAGTGAGAGATTCTGGTCACGAAAGTTTTCAAAGCAGAAGTGGACTAAAGAAACATTTGTTGACTATGAAAGATTTTAAGCCTGATTATTTTCAAGCCACCTTGACATACCTGCCCCACAAAAGGAAAATATAGTTGTGCAATATACAGCTTATCTTCGGCTTTCTGATACCGAGCATCAAAATCATGCTTGCATAAGAGGATCACTAAAATTCTCGCACCCTGCAAGGATACCAAAAGGCAATGCGATTTACAATGTAAAATTCCTACATCATAAGTATCTCATACGTACAAACACTTAAAACCAAACATACCTTTGCCCGCAGAGGCAGCTCATCATGGTCCAGGGAGAGAAATAGCTCCTGTATTAAGATGGATGATAAATAGTTCCTAGAACATACAAATAAAGTTAGTTCAGGAAACTTCTTTTATCGGTTTGTCCCCTCAAGAGTATGTAAAGATGCGCACACACATAAAATGAAAGACTGTAGGTTCAGTTTAGGCTTCTCTTTTCTGCATCATTTTAAGAGTTCCTGTGCTTACTACAGAAGTGGCTTCTTAACATTCCATTTCTAACTTTTATGTGCTCACGTGTGCTAATGCTCAAAAATGATCTCAAGCAATAAAGCGCGTATGTTTGAAATTTTCAGGGGAGAGTACCTGTCTGATGGGTCTCTGCCAGGCATTTCTACAAAGAGGTCATGATCGGAGATAATTTGCAAAAATGTGAGCTTGCACTCGTGTAGGATAGATTGACAAACACCAGAAAACTTGTCCATGTATAACGATACCTGTTGAGTGAGAGGACACTTAAATTTATCACTATCAAAAGTAACTGAAGACCTAGATTATTCCCACGTCCTAAACTACTGATAACTGATAGCAAAGACATGGCCGAGAAATCAGTTGAAAGATAAGCCCCATGACTGTATTGAATTGAAGATTATTTCATGAACAATTTTAACATACAATATTCAGAACTGAAAACCATACACATGCACATGATTAATTAATTCGCTGCTAGTAACCGTAACCAGTAAAAAATCATTTATCAGATTAAAACGAAACTTTTATGACAGAATAATGCATGAAACCGTTCTCATGCTTGAACTCAACCAAAAATAAAATCATCAGGAGACTTCCAGAGAAACTCAAAATGCAGTTTAGTATTAATGCAACCGTTGCTACTACGTACTATAGTCTGAACAAAACATACCAATTCATAGACCTGGCAGGGCTCAATGATATATAGAAGATCATAGCAGAAAAAGGCCAAACTGCTGTTCAGACGTTTTGCCAAGCTTAGACCCTTTTTACAACGTTCATGTACTTCAGTTAAAAGACAATCAAACAATTGCATGATACATCGAAAGACACTTTCTTTGAGCTGCATGGGTGGAACATCCTCGCCTACAATAAAGAAAAGAAAAAAATGAGCATGTTACTCGGTAACTTTTGATACACACTGAAACTAGTCAACGCCACAAGGGGAGTGCAAAAGATAGCCTGCGATTGCTCCGAGCCTCTTAAATAGGCATACTACATTGCTGCAAGTATTGACTGCTCATAAATATATATTTTCTAATTCTTTAAACTATTGTAGGATCACTACACGTTTGCGACACTTCAGGAGGCATTCTCAGGTTTAGAAAGCCAGCAATCTGTCTCCAAGGGTAACTTTTACGTTTTTTTGCTTTTATGCTATAAATATGCGTCATTTTAGTACAAATAAGTTACTTGACTCCTTAGTCATTGAGTTCTAGACAATCATCCATATTACAGGTCATCAGGTTCTTTATGAATTTAGGTATGCAGTTTTTTAATTATTATTTGGAGAGGCCAATTCCTAGAACAGCATATGCATGACAACTTAAAAAAGTAAATTCTTTGGAAAA
Organism: Sinapis alba; assembly: GCA_012274485.2. NCBI lineage: Eukaryota > Viridiplantae > Streptophyta > Magnoliopsida > Brassicales > Brassicaceae > Sinapis > Sinapis alba. The sequence goes on along the minus strand of MU105791.1, from coordinate 256,372 downwards.
ATGAAAACTGGATATACCCCAGTAATACCTGAAGGTAGATTATGATCAAAAAGACGTGCCTGCTCCAATGCCATTGATTTAACAATTAACTCGAGGAAAAACCACGCCATTGATAAAACATCGTCATACACAGGTCCAACCCGGTAACCTTTAGCCTGAACAGCCAGACATAGTGTTTATCAATCAACAAAAGAAATAAACTAAGAAAATTCACAACATATAGCTGCACGAACAGGTGACACGGAGATATGCTCTATTAGCTTTGGGCTGAGTGATAACTATAAGGAAATGTACAGCACATTAAAGCAGAGACACGGTAGTAATTTAATCAAAATGTGTGCACTTTATACCTTGCTTCTAGCTAAACTTCCCCACACAGTTGATAATCCAGGATAAACCGGTGGCTGATTGCCTCCAAAATCATCAAAAGAATAATCAACATAGGTCACCAGAAAACGATTTCGGTCAGCATCATCAAACGACACCTGCTGCACCCTGTTAAACCAAATTGAAACGATCTAGTAAGAACAAGGACGTTACTGACTTGTTTTTATACACCGGCTTACAAAATTGAGAAAAATGGCACAGAAAACATAACATCATACTGAGCAATTAGTGCTTGATTATCGATGAAGATACAATAAAAGGATCAAGCATGCTTGTTGTACATGTACTGTGTCTAGTCATACACATTATTTGCAACTCCAGTGACGTTTGACTATCCAAAAAATTTTAAGATCAATGACATCATGACATGGCGTTCTTTATTTATCTAGCTAAAACCTAACCGCTTCTTATACAAATGTTTTAATAATAGTTTCCATGATCCTTTGGGTTTAAGTTTTATGGTAACAAATTATATGATTCAACTAGACAAGTATTTTGATAAATTAAGTAAACTAGATTAAACCTAGTTGAGTAAAATACAGTAAGTTGCATACCGAGTTAAAATATCCACCATGGCTCTGAAAGCTGCGACCTGAGGCAAGTACAGGATGATGAATATTGAGTGGTAGGTGATAAATGATGTTAAAAACAGTCACATGGACAACAGGAATAAGATCTACCAATGCTTATATCACAACTTTATGCTAAAGGAACCAGAAGATTTTAGTTCACAAACCTGAAGAGTTTCTCCACCATTGCCAATAAGATGAAGGAGCATGTTAAGAATTGGGTAAAGAAACTGAAGCAGGGCAGTGGAGTCAACGTGCTTCAAACTGTTAATTGCCTTGAGAGAAAGATAAAGAGCATGTTATAAGACCAGTGGAGAAAACAAATCAAATGAGACAGAGTTAATGTGACTACCTGCAACAGTTCTGAACCCCAGGGAGGGCTTGTTCGGAGGGTATGTCTATCATATTCTAGACAGAAATCTCTGACACGTTCATTGGTGGGATAAAGCGATGAACAAAGTCTCAGTCGCAACTTAAAAATACTCTTGCCATCTTCCAAATAATCTAATCTCTCCTGTGATTATCAGACAGTATCATCGTCAACATTATGTTTGAAATAGTGTTGTACTGATCAAGATATAATATTACATTACACAATTCAGTGTGATTAGAAATTATAAAAGGACATTTAGAATTACCTCACTAGTTATACCAAGGTCAAAAACAAGAATTGATTAACAGGTTCACCTACCACTATCACTAAACTAGACCAAATTACACACAATGTGTTGGCAGAGTATACTTTTATTAATATCGTAAAGGTTTCTTTTGCTTAAGGTGACTACGCCTTCTTAACAGTCTAGCCTTTTTGTTCTTTAACCTTATTTCATCTATGAACAATTTTCATAGTCCCTTTCCCAACTTTTTAAGACATTCATGTGGATTTGACCAGTAATCATTAGCTAAACACCCAGAAAAAGATACATATCAATGATGAATGCATATGATGACGGCATACCTTGGTGGTCTCTTGAAGATAATGGGGAACCAGTTCTCTCATAACTGGAAGAGAAATATCAGACCGTGAGCTGCATTAATGATCAACGAAACTATCAGTAAAAGTAAATTTTTTTACTAAACCAAGGCATACACTTCTCCCAGCTTGTTATTACTGAAAGCACAAAGCCTAATCCAGTTGTTCAGATAACTTCGACATCAATGATTTACTGCATGTTCCAATTTCATTTTGGTTTATATACTAGCACTTTTGCGCACATATGAAAACGCGCCAATTAGCAGTTATAAGGAAATCTAAAAGAGAAGCCTTCTTTCAGAAGAAAACATTAAAAAATTCTAAGACTAATATCATATACATACTGGATATATGTAGATAATGGAAGTGATGCATATCCAATAACTACCTGAAAAATATAAGAGATAATTAGTAACTAGGGACCAGATTCATCAATGAGAAATAAGCACATAACTCTAGATAAATCTTACTGGTCTTGGAGCTTCAAGCTTTGTCTGGAGATCAACATGAAAGAAAGTGAATAGTAGATGATGTGATGGCGTCCAGGTGGCAGGGAGAGACACCTTAATTTCATCATGGTAACTAGCAGCTCTAGCTCCAACAGCAACTTGTGTGTGAGCCCACTTCTGGAGTGACACACCAGGCTCTCTTGGATATATTGCCTAGCCAAATCAAAAATAAGAAGCAAATAAAGACTGGAGAAAAAGCCCTGATCATTTCCAGGACTATGATGATCAAAAATAATTACCTCCAGTGGTTGTTTTCGGACATCTGTATCATCCTTTCTCAATTCTACTCGGATAAAGGGATTTCTCTTCCGACTCAAAGTAACAGCTACAGGATACACATAAAGGCAATGGAAGAGATGCAGAAAAGGCTCGTTTCTTGTCGTAGAGCAGAAATCAAAAGCCTGGAACCACAAGATGGATAGCCAGATCAAAATGGGGGTAAATTATAGCAAGGACTAGAACACAGCTTTCCAGCTTCATAACCACAGTTAGAAAATAGAATGATCCCTGTTTTACTTCTATCCTCTTTAAACCGAATTTATATGAAGAGATCCCCTAATTGATGGGTTAAGTTAAGAAACAAGGAGTTAGAAAACCCCACCAGGATGTAACTAGCTGTCTAGCTCCAAAGTAGAATACGGTCAAAGATTGATTATCAGGAGGAGAAAATAGGTTGACGAAAATAAATGGAAGCTAAAGAAGAAGAACAACACTATAAGCAGTAGATCAAGGAATGAGTAGAAAGAACGACGAAAGCTGGTATACTTACATAATAACAATTGTCAACATTCCCACTTGAGCTCGTTAGGTTTTTTGAAACATCCTCTGTATTCCACTTGGAACCACTGCTATGGGGTCCAACGGAACCAGAACTGGGACACTTCATAAGCGTCAGATCACCGAGGCGGTCAGTCAGATCAAGAGATTCATTTCTGATACTCCCATTCTCAGATAGATCTTCAACGTCTCCATGTCCATTCCTATGTTTCTCAATTTCCAGTCTTAGAACTCCTTTAACAGGTTTATGAACCTTCCGTTTAGGGTCCTGGAAAACCCAAAGAATAATAATATATAAGGAAATGCAGTATGTCCAAATGTTTAAGACACTTTATAGGGATTTTAGATATTCTTCCCCTCCAAATGAAAGCAGCAGTATGCAGTCTGATGCTATATGTGTGTAGGAAGAGACAACTCAGAAATCTTTTTTTCTTGCAAGGTATTTAATAAATATACTCAGACACTAACTACACTTCAAAAAGAAAAAAAAACGAAATGAGGGACTTTACTTTCCTAAAACTCATGAATTAAGCACCATATAATTGCTTACATACATGTCCAATTCATGAAAGACAAACCAAAGGGTACCAAGCAAGTAACAGAGGTACTAGGATGATCAGATTGAACGACATTTACGAACTCAAAATGAAAACTATTTTACCCCATATCTAGTTCAAAGCAATGTAAATACAATTATAAAGAACATGATAAAGCTATGACTAAAAAAACTTGTTGGCTGTGAAAATTAAACATCCTACCTGAATCGACTCCTCAGAATAGTTCTCCTTAACTTTGTTTAAATTAGATATTTCAACTACCACGGAACTTCCACCTGAAGAACCTTGCTTTCCATCTGATGTGATCTTTGCCATGGGTTCAAAAACACCATCATGGGAACTTGACGCAGTCATACTGGGAGCAAGAGGACTGCTAGGGGAAGCAGATTCACCAGTGTTTGTTGTGATACTATTATCAAAAAGTGGAACAACTGCCCAGGCAAAAGATTCTCGGTAAGGCATAATGCGGGACCAGACCTGCAACTTTTGCTTTTCCCTTTCAGTTAAGTGCACCTGATTCGCAAATGGCCAAATAACGGAGTTACTACAAACCGTACTTAACAATTATGATATACATATATACAGCTATCACCATGACTACTCCAAAATACACAATAAGAACACATAGTTAGGACGGTTGATATATGCCATTTTAAGTCACAGACTATCTTTATGTAACTAAAAAAACTCTTAAGAGCGAGGCATTGACATGAGCAAGGGATACGAGAGACAGTAAGGGAAAATTACAGGTTCTTTACGGGAATAGACAGATGTTGTAACGCCTCCTTCCTCCGTTGCGGTTTTTTCTAACTGAATCAGCAAGCAAACTGATGCTGACGGGGCATCTAGATAAAACACTCCACGATTTTCAGATGAAGGTTTGGCCTGGAAGAAAATGTACAAGAGGGAGCACATTCACAATATTTAAGTGAGAAAATAACTCAAAACCAACTTTGCATAATCATGAGAAGCAAAAGACGAAAAAGGGGACAGTTTACTCAGTTCAGTGACTTACATCCTGCATTTCAGTAGGCAAAATACGGAAATAGAAATCCTCAGAGAGTTTCTCCTTCCTCTCTTGATTGTATAATNGCCCCCCCCCCCCCCCCCCCCCCGAAACAGTTAGTTGGAGTGCTCACCAGCTAAGCCAGACTGAAAAGCAAGAGACAAAACTCTGACAGAAATCTTCAACCCACTGTGAAAGGAACAGAAGAACAAATCAGAAGAGATAATAACAATAAGAGAGTATCACAGGTACAGGAAAAGTGAGATTCAAAAAAAAAACCTGGAATAGCTAGCTGCAGGAGACTCAGGAGTTCTCTGACCAAATATCATAGATCTTTCATTTTCCCAATCAAAAGCCGGTTCATAAGCAGGGAGTGGAGGTTGCCCAAAATGCTGCAAAAAAAAACAAACTCATGCCACTGAAACTAAGAGCTGTACAGAGAGAAAAGATTGAAACCTTGGGGGATCCAGAATCAGTAAACGGCGTCCCAGAAACGCTGGCTACATCCTCTTCCAATGTAGCACTCCTAGCACTAGCAAGACGGAACTCTGGAGAAGAACAGCAGAAGCAAGCAAGCAGTGAGAGTTGATTTTGACAAAAGGGCAAAAACAGAAAGGACATGCATGTCTTCTCTTACCAGTCTCAGTATCAGTGTCAGGGCCTTCAAAAATCTGAGTTTGGAAAGAATCAGGCCGAGTAGTCTCATAGTGTCCATACTTATTAACATCCTTAATCCACTCCGTTCCGTAACACTGAACCAATTGGTTCAAGTGCGGCCACTGTTCCAGATTCCCATCAAGCTGCACCCCAAAGAGAGAGAAAAACAACATGACTAAGAGAGATAGAGAGAGAAAGAAACGCAATTTAAGCTCCAGGGGATAGACATACATACCAAAGGTTCGAGCTTGGGGAGAGAGAGAGGCTGACGAGGAATCTTACGGAAGCGAAGGCTAAGGTTATTGTTCTCCATCATATCTTCGAGATCGGAGAAATGTCGGCTACAGCATCTGAGCTACTAGGAAGGGGAAAAGGAAGCACATTTGGAGAGTTGGTGGATAGATCTGGAGGAGAAGAAGGAGTTAGTGAGGGTGAGAGGGAGACATGAGTGGGGATGAATCTTTGTCTTTACGCAGAGGGAAAGAGATCCGTGTGAGAGAGGAAGCAGTTGAGAGAAGAAAGAAAAAAAAAAAGTTAAAAAGATTATATATTTATCAGAGATTACATATAGTTCCTCGCAAGAACAGTGTCGAGCTGGAGTCCAACCACAGTCCTTTCTTTCTACTTATATATTTTTTTTTATTGAAGAGTCAATCATTCCAACGACCAAGACCAGACGAAAATGGTTATCTGTATTTACCCTTTTTATCTAACTAGAAAAATGGGTATTATCGTATACAACAAACGATATCTACTTGTCACATGTTATTTAAACTAGGCTTTAATCAAGTTGCATTTGGTGAGATAGATTGTGTTGTCTTCATAGTTTCAGTTTTGATTCACATGCACCATAGCGTTTTAACTCACAGCCTTGGTTCCAGTCTTGTTCATTCTCTTATAAACTCAGTTCTACTGAATAGTAAAAGCACAACAAGTCTTATGCATCTTTTCATCCTTTAACACTTGCCATTCAACACACAGATTGTTAAATTTCATGCAACTTTCTCAACTCCCATCCTCAACCTGCTTCCTCTTCAACCGTAGCCCACCTTTATTTCGGCTAAACCAAGTGCATACATCAAACAAAGACCCACGGCCATGATGAAAATCTCAGAAATTATTTGGCAAACCAAAAACTTTGTTGAATGATTAGATACAAACAGAAAAGGTAACAGGTCCAGTTCTAATTTCTATTTAATTTTGGTTCCAAAGTTTGTTAGTTTGCAAATTGCTTTAAAATAAAAATCAGAAAGGCCAGGTTTTAAATACAATTAGAATTGGAGTGGAAGTTAAGTAAGAAACAAGTTTTCAACATACAATATTGTACCATCTCTTTTGCCAACAAAAAAAAAAAGAAGAAAGAATCAACTTGCACCAAACAAAAATCCAAAATCACATATCCCTCATGATCATCCAGATGATGGGTTGTCAGTCACTATAGTGGAAAACACAAAGTTCGGAAACGTCTTTGTTATATCTCTACACATACACAAAGCACACGTACAAAAACTGTGTTAGCCCCAGCCTGAAGAAGACAATAAAGAGATATATAGAGAGAGAGAGGCATGGCTTACTTGAGATGTTGAAGGGTCATGTTCTGTAACAGAGAGGGATGGCGAAAAACAAGAGACTGCCACTCTTCCTTATCAATCTTCCCATCCATTTTACTATCAGCTTCTTCAAATGTCTGCACACACCAATCAGTTTTATATATGAATAACGATGAGAAGCCCTATTCAATGTCAATAGAGATCAATTTAATCAAAATCCCACCTTGTCTATGATGCTCTCTATCACGTCATCAGAAAGGTTCATGCCAGATTCAGCTAGAGTCGCCACCATCATTTGTTTCAACTTCACATAAAAAAAGGATCAGAGAAAATTAAAACACAGACACGTCCCTATAATAATACCAACTGTATATACCTCTTGTCTCTCTATAAACCCTTGGTGCTTCAGATCATACAGCTTGAAAGAAACTGCAGAGGCAAAAAAGATCATATCAAGGAGCGTGACAAGGCTGGATATTATGGAAAATGTCATATCTCTTTTACTACTTACACTCAAGCTTATCCTCGTTTTGAGCCTTGGGGTGAAAAACCGAAATAGCACGTGCAAAGGTTTCAAAATCCAGGATTCCAGTATGTTTGGTATCAAACAAGTCAAACACCTGTTAATCTTGAATATGAGTTCACAGCAAGGAAACCTAGGTGAGAGGGGGAGTTAAAAGTTCTTTTACCCTATCAGCAAAAAGACTCTTCTTTCTATTCGTCTTAAACAATACCAACTGAAACTGTTCCTGTAAAATTTGAAAAGATCCTATTGTTGAGTGTATAGGAGGAAGGTAGTAAGTAGAGTGAGGATGGTTTCTAGCATACCTTGTCGATAAGGCCGGCTTTGCTAATGCTCTTGAACATTTCGTAAAGAGCTTCAATCTCATTCACAGTAACTGCAATTGGGACATGAATGACTTGAGTTTGTGAAGTTAAAAAGGAAAAAAAAAAGGTGTAGGAGAAGAATACATACAGACAGTGCCTTTAGCGAGATCCTTAGGGTTGGGAAGACCCCTGGAGTGGTGATTAAGATCAGAATCACAACAAGTCAAGAGAAATGTGGAGAAGTGCTTTAATGCATCTAAACACTGCATCATCATCTCTCCTCCTCCAACTCACTATTTCCATGCCTACCACAAACACATAAAAATGGTTAATTCTCTTCTAAAGCATTGAGAAGAGAAATGAAGAATCGAACACAAGTTTGACGATCCAACGCAGAAATGGATGGCATCAAATGAATGGCATATCGCAGGTACAGTGATGAAAATGATGAGGAAAGAGTAGTTTTGACTTTCAAGAGAAGTTTTTTTACTCTTTCTTTGTCTCGTTTGCGTGTAAAAAGAAGCTTCAGATCACGACTTGTTCCAAAAAGAAAGAGTTATTCCATTTCACCACGATCGCGAGCTGTAGTTGGCTGCTGAGACATGAGAAGGGATCAAACAAGCTCGTTGGCGTATATTAGTCGTCTCTTAGTTGGTTGGTGACAACTTAAGTAGTTTGACATTTTCAATTAGAGAGAGATAAGTATAAATTGTATAATAATGCATTCGTCGAGACCAATAAGATACCTAAGAATCTTTCTGGCAGAGCATTGACACAGGTCTCAGTTCTTGGCAGCAACATGTCTCAGGGCAGCTAAACTGATTCTGGTTCAGTTCTTGAAACCTCTCAGGCGTATTTGCACCGATGCTCTAGAAGACCAAACTCTCATCGGCACTGTTGAATCACTTGTCGTTAGTTAGAGCCACACCGAACCTCACAAGTTACATCCATGACATATATTCTAACGACGCCCCTGTTTTCATTCTTCTTCCGTCTCCTACATCAGACAGAGACTGCGATGACGATATTGCATTAGCAAAACTCGATCACGAAGCACCCTCGGCCATAGAGATTTCCAAATCAACTATCCGCAACAGCCTCTCTCTACTGTAATCAAATTTCACCATCGATCAAGCTTCGCCTGCCGATGATTCTCCATCGCCACCCACAGACCACAGGCGATGATCTCAAACTCAAATCTCCATTCAGACACAGCAAGCAAACGCACAATGTTTTCTCATAGACCATTTACCCATGCCACAAGAATGATACAGGCCCATAAGGCCCATTTTCTTCATAGTAAGATACTGGCCCATTTATTCCTAAATGAGCTTTTTTGATTGATGAGAGGTGACATTGTTGGGGGAGTAGTTTGGAACAATTTTCATCTTTTGATTCTCATCAATAATCATCATAATTCCACTTCCACTCTCCATGCAAATAAATACACATATTAGCTATGCCAGGGGTGTTCTCTCACCCCACCCCCCCCCCCCCCCCCCCCCCCCCCCCCCCCCCCCCCCCCCCCCCCCCCCCCCCCCCCCCCCCCCCCCCCCCCCCCCCCCCCCCCCCCCCACCCCCCGGTTGGGAGGCATTTACCTCATGATGATCACCTCCCATGTGAAAGCAGTTGGTTCCATTGTTTTTGCACATCAGGAGTAAGGGCGGTAAAACCAAATCTTTTTGACGTTATGATTCCGTCGTGAGAGAGGTTTGATGAAAGAAAAGATTCTTTTCAGGTGGGCAGTGCCATGAAATTGCCATTCTCTCTGAATAACTAACTTTGAAATTTGATATAGCCAAAAGAATCTCATTTTTTTTAAAAATAGTACTACATTGCTCTTCTTGTTATTAGCGGGCTATTTATGTATACCAAAGCCAAGGCATGTGACCTCTTTTGCAAACAAGAAACGCAATTGGTGGAACAAAGATGTAAAACAAAACAACTTCTCTGATTAAAGAAACTAGTTCAAAGTCCCCTTAACACAAATAAAGAGCACGACACGAGCAAGTGGAGGAAGAGGGGGAGAGTGTAATACAACAGTTGATGAAACAAAAAAAGGTACAGTTTGATTTGAGTTCAATCAAAGATTAGACATTTTGTTTAGAAAAGACAATTCTCAAAAATAATCTATTTTCAAGTTTTTATCACAAAAATAAACTTCAAAAAAAAAGAGTTTTTGTTAAACTGGCAAAAGACATTTTTATCCCTTATTTTATAGATATATAAATGATGAAAATTAAAAGTATATTTTTCATAGTTCTGAGTTATATATTATCAAATTCAAAGTTTTTTATAAAATTTTAAAGTTCAACCCTTAACTCTAAACTCTAAGTCTATATTAATTAATCCTAGATATATAAATATACATTTACCTTTTAATAAAACATATTTTGATTATGTTTTTACTTATAGCTATTTTGTGAAAATAAACTAAAATCAGTTATTTTAAGAAATTTCTCTTCTAGAAAACCCGAATCTTTAGAACCGGATCTTGCCCTCGTAATCAATTTGTCCGCAGAACTATGGAGAGATTCGATGAGAGATAAATTCACCATCTGGTTGATGTAAGTAAATTCTTCTTACAATAAGAGTTACCCTTTTGCTTGTAAGTTGTATCCCTTTTGTGTGAAATGGCATATGATAACGTGAACTCGAGAGAAGAAGCAAATAGTAACCACAACCCATATGCGAGCAACGCTAAGATTTGCTCTAGTAAGCTCATGTATCAGTCTCCTCCTCACTGCCCTCCAGTCACTCAATAACTAAATAAGTTTACAAATAATATTAAAATATAATCATAAATTCATATTCTATTAAATTTTAATTTTAAAATCACACTATATCTTTGTATATTTCATAAAGATAAATAGTTATTTAATAAATGCTAAATATAATTAAATAAGTTAGTATAGTAATTATTTTTATAATTTATAAAATAAATTTTAAATAAATATGCACTTAAAACAACACACATTTATGAGTTTCAAATAAAGTTATTTTAAAAATTGAATACTAAAAACGAAATATTTAAATTAGTACTAATAAATTTGATTTATAAAATAAAGCTATTTAAAAAATTGAAATTTTAAACATTTAGATCAATATATATTTAACTTGAAAAAATAAATACAAAATTACAAAAATTGTATTATTTTCATTATATAATGGGTCGGATTACAATTGATATTTGTACAGTTACAAGTTTTCCCATTAAATATGCAAACATTAAAATGAATATGCAATGAGTTAAAAACAGATTATCTTATTTCAACTATAAAAATACTAAAAATAAAATGTGATCAATGTAAGATGAGTTAAAAGGATGGATTAACTTATTGAAATTAAAATTATAAAGTTTCAAAAAACTTATTAAAATTATAAAAGTGCCCAAAAACTAAAACCAGTGAAGAAAATATTAAATAAGAGAATGCTCTTTTTCTTTTGTATTTAATTATATCAACTAGGTATTAGGTAAGCTATATTTTAAAACCAAATAATTTTATTTCAGAGACTTAATAAAACGTTTTTATTACCAGAAAAATAAAAATGGTCCACAAACATAAACCAATTTTTTTTTAATTAAGTTAAAAGGTTGTCAGAGTAATTATGCGCTTTGAAAAATTGGATAAGAATTTAGTATCCGTCTTACGCATGAAAGAACTGATGATGGTGATGATTATTCTATTTGTTTCTTAGTGTTATACTATAAGCTAGAGGATTACGAAACCATATCTCTTTGCCTATTTATATATATTAGATTATTATAAAGCATGTGATGTATTGTAGAAGTTGGAGTAGTTGGAGTAGTGGATAATGGTGCTGGAGAAACAATTACAAATCTCCACAAAACAAAAACTAAGAGAAAAGGAGTTGCCTTGAAGGAGCAAATGGTTGAAATAGCCGCCGGCTAATGACTTTTATGTTAACTAATCTAATTAACAAAAAGCAACACTATAAGAGAAGTAAATATCAATTGGCAAAAAAGAAAGTAATAAAGAAAGACTGATTTATGGCTGGAAAAAAATATTCGTTTAACTCAATTTGTTATTCGTTTCAATTCGAACAAAAACTTTGAATATTTATAACTCTATGGAACAAAACAATATTAATGTACGATATTCGTAAGAGATGAAACAAATCATAAGTACTAATATTTTTAAAAATAGATATCCGATATGATTGGTCATATGTATATATACATATATATTTAAAGAATTATATATATATATATATATTATTTTATGTAACTTTTAAAATATTTTATTTATTATTTTAGTTTTTAGAATTTTAAAAATAAATAATTTTTATTTGTGTAATAAATTATAAATAAATTATTTTTAATTTAATTTAATTTTATTTGTATGAATTGAATCGAATAAAAATACTTTAATTTTATTTTATTTGTATGAATCGAATCGAATATCGATTAACATATAAAAAATTTGGGTATCCAAATATTATATCCAAATAGCCACAAATTGGATCATATAAAATAATTGATTATTCAGACAAATATTTTCAAAACCCTAAATATTTGATTTACGTCTACCCCTGATCCTTCTTAAAAAACGCAGACACTTAAACGCATAGTAGCCCGCCTAGTCGCTGTTCGGAGCTTGGCCACAACGAAGAGGGGCAAATCGGTGAAGCAAGACGCTGGTCTTAATAACTCTTACATTGACTGCCTAAAGTTGAAAGGCTGACACCTAAGAGCATGATTAACTATGAGTTCTTAGCATAATTTAATAAACGCTTTTTAATTTTAACAAATAATAAGTTAAAAATCAGTTTTTAAATAAAACATTTAAAAATTGATTTTTAATTTTTTATTTCTTAAATTATGCTAAAAATTCTACCCTAATAATTCCAGTTAATCATGCTCTAACTAACTAGGTTAGTGGACTATTAAGCCTGAAACTGAAAATTGACCATTAAACGTAAAAACAACGTGAAGGCCCAAAACCAAGTTAATTATATACTATCTTTTTGTTAATTATATATTTCATTTGGGGATTTTCTTCTATGAAACTTTAAACTTCTAAATAGATTTTGACATGTGTTTTTAAAGCGCAAGATTATTTTGTTTAACAAATTTTGAATATAATTATATATATTATTTATATACTTGTAAAGTTATAAAAAGTATTTTAATTGTTTTAAAGTGTGCTAAATTTTTGGGATTGTAAAAAATTATGACCACACCATATATTATTATAACTAAAATAATTAAAATTTAGAATAGAACAGTTTTATTAAAATTGAAATTTTATTTTTTTATAACTGCATAGTTTAGTTTTCAGTTTTAAATTTATGAATAAAAGTTACAACTTTATTTTGTGACTAGGGGTATGTCCGTGCTTTGTGCGAGATATTAACTTATTGTTGTTAAATATAATTTTTTGGATGATTTAATTATGTGGTCGTCTTTATTTGTTAAGAGTTTTATTTGATGTTTTTATTGTGTTATATAGTAGTAGGTGGTAGGTTAATATATTTACGTATTTTTTCAATAATGTGTTGTTGTGTATAGTAGTATTTGTTAGCAGTGAAGTGGACCTCTAATGTAAACCATATTGAATTTCAAAAACTTTGCATTTAGACATTTGGTGACTCTAATATTAACGGTTTTAGCATCAAAATTGTATTTTGTTTTTTCAGATTTTTAAACATTATATTTTTAAAATGTTTTTGCCCTCTTCACGTATTTTAACTTTGAACCACTACCATATGTTCATTTTGTTTACTTTTTCAGTGTGCGGTGCTTCTCACCATCATCGGAAAAAGACTCATCTTCGTGCTCTTGTTCTTCCTCGCTTTCTTATCATGTGAGATTATTTAGTATTTGTTGTAGATTGGGTTTATGAGTTTCTAGTTATGCAGTTTTTTCTAACGGTTTTGTAGGCTGTTCCAGCCAACGTTGGTTACTCCTCTTCTTCCTTAGATTTCAGATGATGTTAGGGACTGCATCTCCTTTGGTTGAGTCAGAGTTTAGTATGTAATTTTCCTCATTGTAGGCTTATCGTCGATAGTCCATACTCGTCTTGGTTTTCAAGGTTTGTATGACTTATATGCTCTTTTCTATAGCTCGAGGACGGCTACGTGGTTTACTGATTTCTTTTTGTTTGTCCTTCCCTCTCTGTTTTCTCAATTCGTTGCAACTTTCAACGCTCCTCATGTTTTTGGTGGCTCTTCCTTTCGTCATGTTTGACATTCCAAGTTTGGATTTTTTTTTCATGTATGCTCTCTAAGCTTGGAAAGTTGTTTCTAGTGTCAAGCTTGGACTCTGGTTTCTTGGTGCTTGGTTTCCATTTTCTCTCCCTTAGGTTATTTTTTTTCCTTTCTCTCTGATTCTCTTGGTATAGATGTGCGGAGATAGTCTTTTGGAGCTTTGATCTCTTCTATCCAAAGCTTTGTGGTTCTTCACTGGCATATGTGTCTTGTCTATGCTTGTTTAGTTTGTGAGGTACTTATTACCTCTTAGCTGGTGGTTGATTTTCGGTGCTTTAGACATGTGTCTTCCTGCTTCATGGTAATTTTGACCTTCCGATGATTATTTTTTCTTTGTCTCGTTTCTTTGATTCTTTGCATCAGTGCTTGATCACGTTCCTTTGTGTTTGGAAAATTATTTTTTCTCAGATTTTATCTTTTTACTTTTTCTTTTTTGTTCTTGCCAAGAAACTTTATGATAAGATGGGGTAATTTTAGTCTTATCTGCTTTCAGCTCTGAACTTTTATTGAGTTAATGTTATTATGACATTTTTTTCTGTGATTGTGAAAGTTTTAAGTGTAGATTATGTTCTAATTTTTTCTTCTTCTTAGTTTGGTTGTTCTTTCCAGTTTTTTTCTATTGTTGTTATTATTTCTTTAACTTTTTCATATTTGTATACATGCACTTTAATTGAGAAAAATGTATATATTAAAAAGTTTTTTTTCCGAATATGGTTATTGACATTTAACATTATGGTTATATATTATCCATATTTTCTGTAGATGGAGATGACAACTACCAATATTTCTTATGTAGTAGTATTAAAAAAAAACATCAACTTGAAAATAGAAACAATGAGCGAAGGTTTCTAAGATGTGTAATGTTAACCTTTATCACTGAAATTAGCGTACAAAACATAAATTTAACCGGAGGGTTTGTTTCTATATCAATGATTAACATTCTTCGATTAAGTAAGACCTAATTGAAGAATCAATCAAAGAAACATTGTGAGATGAGATAATCCGATTGTGTTCAACGTAATCACCTCTGGATTAGAATTTGTACCTTCGATCTAATCGTAGACGTTCGGTATCAAAGAGGTGAAGAAAAAGCGTGGAAGTCTGATATCACTTTCACCCTCCCTCCCTCCCTCCCTCCCTCCCTCTCTCTTAATTCTTCATTTTTATTAGATTCAGAAATGTCGTATTCTTTTGTATTTTTGTTATTTATTTAATTATTTTAAATTTATAAATTCTTGCATTATTCATGTTCCTTTGATAATTTCCTAATTTAACAAAGTTGTGAATTTTCAAGAGAAATAAATGAGGAAACGTGGCAGGAAATCTCTCTGTCACTTGTCAAAACAGAGAAAAGATTAACTTTATAAATATATAATATGTTTATCGTTTGTGTTTGTGAAAATAAATTTGAAATATAAACTGCAAAACTCTATTTATATTTTGAGGTTCTAATCTGTTTTATGAAGTGGGATTGAAAACTGTAATATTTTACTTTGAATAAAAATATGCATTTTTAATTAATAGTATATTCATATATTTAAATTTGAAATATAATATACTTTAACCTGATTTACTTTGGTACAATTTTAATAGTTTTATAATAAAATTTATTTAATATGTTTATTCAATCTATTTTTACTTGATTAATACTGTACATACTTAACAGAATAATCATAAAATATGCAATCGTAAAAGCATCAACCATAAGTTGATTCATTATATACCTAAAATTTTAAACATTACCTAGTTTCAATTTTTTATTTTTATTAAGTACAAATATAATAATCTCACTTAATTAATGAAATAATCTTTTGAAATTAAGTATTTCAACTAAAAATATGCACATGGTCAGATATTATATTATGTTTTGGAGTTTATTCCAAATTTTTAAATGCAACCTTGGGGAATATTAATGAGTTACTAAACATTAAGTTCATTACTCTTTCCGTTTCATATTAAGTGTCATTGCAGAGAAATTTTTTCGTTACAAAATAAGTGTTGTTTTAGTATTTTAATGCAAAATTTATTAACTTTAGTTTCTAGTTTACTTTTCTATGGTTGAAATATGGTTACGTGTATGGGTAATGATGTTTTATATAGAAAATATGTAAAATTAAATGTTTTCTTAATCTATGTGCATAAATCTAAAATAACACTTAATATAAAACAGAGAGAGTATTATTTTACAAAATTGTAGATATTTGTAAAGATTTCCAACTTTACTTAAAAATTCCGTGAAGTATATCCTTGTTTGAAATAATTGATGTAAATTACTATTGATTTTGTATAAACTTAAAGGTTTTGTTCTGAAATTATCGTAAATTTATGTGTACATGGTGTGTATAAGAATCATGATTATAAAAAAAACTCATAGAATTACATATATCGTGTACATACTTGTTATCAATTCAAGTTTCTTTTATTATTGTTGCATCGTTTTAAAAATCTGTAGTAGAGCTTGATCCGCGCTACTGTTTGGGTATTTGTTTTATAATAAATATTTAGACATTTTTAAACACAAATCTATTTGTTGCATTTGTACTACTTTAATTTATTATTGAGATTATATATTGTATTTATTGGATCATGTTATATATATTTTTAAATTAGATATGTGTTGGATATGTTATTTAATTATAATAATGATTAGATCTATGTATAAAAGTCAGTGTTTTAAAAAATGGACCAGACTGGCCGGTTTGAGACTCACCTGTTTCAAATTGTGTTAAAACCCGGATTTGAGTTAAACATGCAAAGTTGGTCAAAAACCGATCAACCCTGCTAGAATCGATGATTCAGCTCAATATTAAAACCTGATTTTCTCAAATTTAAATTAAAAATAAAAACAAATTGCAAAATATTTCATAAAATCATATTATTTTAAAAATATATCTGAATAAATAAGTTTTCATCATATTTTAATACTACATGAATTTTTATTTTATTTCCATATCATTTTTAGATTATAACAATTACATTTTTTTGTCAATTTTCAACAGTTATACATATATATAGTTACTTAATTTACAATTAGATTAAAATTTGAAATCCAGTTTAACCGGTTGGACCGATCCGACCATTGACCCTACTATAATGTGTAGTCAATGCGGTCATGTTTTCAAAACAATAATAAATATATTATTTTGAGTTATGTTTGTGTTAAAACAATTTCCATGTATGATTTAAATATATATTTAATATAATATTATTAATATATTATATTTTTTTGAGTTAAAATTTAAATCAGTTAAATAAGTGATCAGTTTATAAATTTAATATTGTATTCAATTGATAGATTTTGGGAGACTGTAACCTTAAAATGTTTAATAATGATATTGAAAATATTTCTTTTATATACTTAAAATTAATAGCATTGTTTTACAAAATTATAAAGAATAATAGTTGTTTAAAAGTGAATAACACATATCATATTCAGAATCTTTTTTTTATTAGTTAGAGAATATTTAGGTAGATAGATAATTAATAATAATTTTAAATAAAAAATTATTATAACTCAGTGACATATAGTTATAATTATTTAAGAAAAAATCAAGGTTAAATACTAAATATATTTCAATTTTAATAGTTTAGATTGGTTATGATCCATTTATTTACTCTGAAAAATTATATTAACTAACCAAACTAAACAATTACTAAGCCGGCCGTAGAAGAAATAAACCTAAACATAATATATTACTATAAAAAACTGGAAGAGGTTTTCATTTAGGAAATAATATTTATTCAATTTGGTCGGATATAGTGTAATTATAATGGTAGTTAGATTTTATAATAGAACTAAAACTATAAAGTAACTATTTTATATATTAATTATAATATAAATTGAGCATACCATAAACAAAAAAATATAGTATATATACCATAATTTATCTAAATATAATTCATTTGTTTCATAATAAGTGTTATTTAAGGTTTTTGCATATAAATTAAAAAATTAGTAAATTCTTTATTTTACTCTTATTTAATATAATTTTTATTTGGTTTTATTAATTAATAAATTAAAATAAGGGAAACAATAGAAAATTTGGTTAATATATGCATTAAAAATATAAAACAACACTTATAATAAAATAAAATAAAAACTAAAAAGATACTTAATATGAAATAGAGGAAGTATGAAATGGAGGGAGTATGATGTAACATAACTATACATACAAGTATATGGTTGAATTTATATCCTAACGGATCGGAGATATATATGGTTGTGAGTTACGTGTACTGGTGGAGTTAATGTATATGTTTGGATTCTTGAAAACTCTGGTTATATGTGATGTGCTTCTAGATATTATGTATGTTATCGTTCTTAGTTGGTGAGAGAGAGGTACAGAAATAACGCTGAGCAATACTTCGAATAAGATATATTTCTTTCCCATTGGCATTGGACATATCTGACTCTTAAATTTCTTATACAGGTTACAAAGAGGGTTAGTTTATGACAGGGAGAATAGAAACAATGGAACTTGAGAGAAACAGTAGGAAGAGCTCGATAAATATTTGTAGAAGTGGAAAAATTGGGAATTTATATTGAGAAATTCTCTTAAATAGCAATTTTTAGTTTGTTCTTCACAAAAATAGTTCTTCAAGAAGAAAATAACCAAAATAGTTTTTTTAGAAGCTAAATTTTTTATTTATATGCATTTATACCCTTAGGGTTAACTAATTTAGACTTTATGGTTTAGAGTTAAGGGGTGAGTTTGGGGATAGGGTTTCAAATTTCAAAAAATAAAATAAAAAAATTGAAAATTTCAAAAAAAAATGCTATTTTGATATTTTATTTTTTTAGAGTTATTTTGTGACAAAAACTTAAAAATGACTATTTAAGAGAATTGCTCATTTATATTTGCATAGTATATGTCGTAATTCACAAACAATATCTTGAATCTAAAATATTTGTCAATATAAGTCGGGTAGCTTAGGACACCTACAGTGGAGAGAAACCAAGATGAATTTCTTGAAAATAAATTTAAATACTTTTAATTATTAAGTTAGTAAGTGGTTGATAAGTGGTATAGAAATTTCTTTAAAACTTGACAAAGTCTCTTGTACAAGAGACTCTTTTTCTCTATTTCCTCTTTTTCATTTATTTTTTTACTTTTTAATCTGAGAAATTATGAGAAGAAACTCTCATTACTGATGGTCTTATATCTGACAATATATTTTAGTTTAAATTTGCCTTTTGAATTTAAAAATATTTTTTATGGCTTAAGTTGTAATATTAGTACAAAATCAAAGGGATCTTAAAAAAGTTAAATGTTGCAATAGTATTATAGATCTATAAGCTCGACAAATCAATATATTAAGATGCAGAGACGAAACCAAGCATAGACTGAGAATTGGAGACAAAATGAAGCTGAATCAATTTTCCAACCTTCCTCTGTTCTCGAATTCAAGTAATATTCATGCTTTTTTCTTAGTTTTTGCTCACTTATGTTTGTGATAATGATTTTAGTTCTCTGTTTGGATTCACTGCATTTGTTTGCTTTATTCTTTGTTTTGTTCACTTATATTCTGTTCGAAACTAAGAGCATTCACAATGGTGGATTCTATTGTGGAGTCTTTAAAACTTTTTTTTTTGATTTTTTTTTAAAATTAAAAAATAAAATAAAAATTAACTAATCGTGTGCCGCCACGTGTCGCAAATAGTGTAAAGACCGATCCTTATTTAAAGATTTTAAAGATCAAATCCTTAGGTTTGGTGGAGACCACTGATTATTTAATTATTTTTTCACTAAGAACCCTCTTAAGGATTCCCCATTGCGGGTGCTCTAAGAGGCTTGTGTTTGATGTCATCGAAACATAGAGAGACATAGTTTATTAAGAATAACATAAATAAACAGTCCACTATAGGTTATCTAATCTATTAAAACAGAGTCTTATTTTTATCTACTGTTACAAGTTGTCATTTAAATTTTGGACCCTTTCAAAAGCATATCATTAATTTTACAAGCTACCTATTTAAAATGTAACCAAACTACTTAAACTAAACCAACGTCACGCTAAACCAACCGAACTACCTTCGGTTATTTACTAATAAAAGAGCAATACAAAATTAAATACACGTATACTTATCAAGACCTGACTCTGCTTATACCATAGCTTCAATACTAATTCTCTTCGGTTCATTAATTGCACCTGCAACACATTAAAATCTAACTAATTCGCATTTTGTCCATCTTTCGTAACATTTTAACTATCTATATACTTACATGTGGTTGGAATAATACATTTTTCATAATAGCGACATATATATACATTATAAATTAAAAATTAACATCATATACAATTTGTCTATATATACTATTAAAGCTAGAGAAAATAATAATAAGAAATATCTTATAACAGCGTTAAAAAAAATTATCACAAAAATAGTATACAAGAAAAAAAAATGATCAAGAAATTTTATTAAAAATGTAAATATACACTTATATCTCTAGAATTAACTATTCTAAACTCCAGGTTTAGAGTTAAGGAGTAAGGTTTTGGGGTTAAAGTTTTAAATTTTTCAAAATAAAAAATAAAATATTAAATTTTTCAAAATAAAAAAGACTATTTTAGTCATTTTTTCTTGAATGCTATTTTTGTGATAAAAACTTAAAATAATGCTATTTAGGAGAATTGTTCAATAATAATATATCCAAATAAATATATTCTACAAAATATAAACCACAAATTTGATAATTATATAATATAGATTGAATCATTTTTATGAAAATTCGATAAAAATATATATTCGCGCATAGCGCGGATCCGTATCTAGTTAAGAATTACGTGAGAAATCCAAACATAGAGAGCCATTAGTTTAACCGTAAAGCTAATAAAAGTTGACAAACTATAATGGACTATTTGTTTACTTACTTTTAGAAACATGTTCTTAATTCAAATGCAAACCCAAACAGAGGCATTATCCTCTATCCTCTAATATCTGTGAAACATGATTTCAATTTTTATAGATGGTTATGTTATGTGTCTCTCTTTCGCACTCAGCTTAGGTTGTTAGTCCGAGTTTATTTAAGTTTGTTCTTAAATGTTGTTAAGTTAGTCACTTTTGTTGTTTGCTGGAAGTTTGTGTTCTGAAACTAGTATGTGTTAAAGACTTAAATTGTGTCTTATGTTTAATAAGTTAGTAAGTTATATCTACTTAGTAAGGTTAGTAAGTGATACTTGTGTCTTGCTTTCTTTGTACCTAACTTGATGTCTCTTTTTTATAGGTTTTGGTTGTTGTATGTCTTTTTATTTGCCATCTTTTAACTGCAAGCTTGATCAAATTATTCAAAATGTTGCAGGTATATGTTACAAGGTCTAACTGATGGTGATTATTTGATTTGATGACAAAAGAAGATGAAGACTTGCAATCTTTGTATTGTATTTTGTATGTTCTGAATTCATATATTCCTTTTTTTTGTTTATCATATGAACTGAAAGTTTTTTTTTTTGTGGTTTTTGAATCAAATGTCTATTGAAAATGTTTTCTGTAAAAGTTATATAAGTATGTGTAAGAACTTTTATTTCATGTTTGTTAGCTAAATATATTAAATTGTATTAAAAATGTACATCCCGAATACTCTATAAAAGTACACTATAATTTTTTTATAATCGCTATGCATAGACTAACCATCCGACTAGTGCTTGGCATAGTTCTGAACAAGCCCCTGATTAATGGAAACTCTGAAATCTAAAGATGTAAAACGAGTTTTTTTTTCTTTTCAATAGATATTTTTTTTTTGAACACCTTTCAGTGATACATTATTGTACCACTAACTGGGAGGAAAAAGAAATGATATTGATTAAATAAAAACTAGATGCCAGCAGTGTACCCGTATCATTGGTTGAGTCAGATTTGAGTCTGTGTTATAAAAAGCTACCCTACTCACCAGTACTAGTACACTCTAAGCCACCGTCAGAACTCAGCTCTCCGTTCTAAAGCCATGGCCAAGAAGGGCATGGAGAAGGTTTTTCTTCGCTTTTTTTTTATCTTCTTGTTTTGTTCTTCTCTCTATAGAAAGATATTGTTTACCAGTCATAGCTTTCTTTTCTGCTCTTTATTGTTTTTTATTATTATATTGTGTAGGTTTTTGTATATATGGGATGTGTATGCATGTTTTTGTGTGGATTCACTAAAAAGAAATGCGATCGTATTAAATAAAGTTTCAATTATATGGAAGTTATGAGAAGAATCTCTGTTTCTTTCTTAACTTTTGTGTGTCAGAGATTGAATCAGTTCTTCTGACTCTTTCTTTTGGACTGACTAAATCTAAAGAAACGTCCAATCCAAGTGTATGTTGTCACTTTACATAGTTTAACTACGGCAGAACCTGATGACTTTTGGTGATGTCGATATGTGAAAAATAGGTAACTATGATGAAGTTGAAGGTGGATCTTGATTGTGCCAAGTGTTACAAGAAGGTCAAGAAGGTTCTTTGCAAGATCCCTCGTGAGTTCCTTCTTCACTCTTTTTTTTTGGAATCTATTGAATTAAATTTTTTGTTTGATTTTGATTTGATTGGTGAGGAAATAGACTGAGTGGATAATGATTTTGTGTGATTGGGAACAAGAGAAATCAGAGACCAATTATTCGATGAGAAGTCCAACATAGTCATCATCAAGGTGGTTTGCTGCAGCCCTGAGAGGATCATGGACAAACTCTGTTCTAAAGGTGGCGGCTCTATCAAAACCATCGAGATCGTCGAGCCACCCAAGCCGCCTCAGCCTCAGCCACAACCCCAACCTCCTCCTCAACCTGCTCCAGCCCCGAAGCAGCCAGGACCAGCAGGGCCAAAGCAGCCAATACTGTCACCACCAGTGGAGCCGAAGCAGCAGCTAGGACTGACACCATCGGCAGTGCCGAAGCAGCCAGGACTTCCACAACCAACGGTACCCAAGCAGCCAGGACCGCTACCACCAGTGGTGCCAAAGCAGCCAGGACCGCCACCACAGGTGGTACCGATGATGCCGCAATGGCAGCCCGTAGCAATGTGTTGTTGGCCATACTACAACGGTTTTGGAGGAGGAGGACCAGCGTTCTATGGATACGGAATGTTGCTGCCACAACCATACGAGTGCTACGGCCGACCAATCTACGATAGCTGGGGATGTGGCCCACCACCTAGTTACCGACCATGTCATCTCACCAGATGCAATTGCTTCAGCGAAGAAAACCCACTAAGCTGTTGTTGGGATTGTTAAATTCTATGTCCAACTTTTTATTGTTCAATTAGTACGATATCGTTCATTTTGGGTCTAAGGGGTTAGATCCACATGGATTTACTTTTTGTTTCCTTCTTAGAAGACTTCGTACTAATTAGAGTTGAACATCTCCTTATATGTTAGATTCTTCTTTGTCTAACTTCTAATATGAAACTTAGATTGACATCTCACAGATGCTCCATGCGATATGACTCATCTTCCTTTTTCCAATCTCCTTAATTCTTTATTTTCCTTCAAATATTCTTTTTCCAATGGAAAGAATGAAAATAATGTAAAGATGTTTACGTGTAGTGTTGTGATACGAGAAGGAATAAGGAAGGAAGGAAGGATCGTTGTGTTTGTAAATGGTGGCCATTTCCATTTAGTTGACCATTTTGAAGCTGTAACTGTAAAATTAATATTAAAAAATGTTACATTTTCTTAAATACAAACCAAGAATAACAGTATTTCCTTTTATCAATTAACTCAGGCAGAATCTAATGATTTTTACTTTTTAGTGATGAAACAGTTTAATGCCCCGATTGTCTAAGGATGTCGAAAAGCCCAAAAATGCCGAGAAACCCAAAGAAGCTAATAATCCTAAACAACCTGAAAAGCCCAAGTTTACGGAGGATCTTAAACAGACTGAAAAGCCTAAGCAGTCATAGAAGCCTAAAGAATCTGAAAACCCCGTAACTCCTAAACCCATCACGATACATGCTCCAGACCCGAAGCAGCCAAGACCACCACCACATGCGGTTTTGATGATGCTACGGCCGAACAGTCTACGATAGCTGAGGAGGTGGCCGACCACCTTCTTACCGACCATGCCATCTCACCAGATGCGATTACTTCAGTGAAGAAACCTGACAAAGCTGCTCCATCATGTGATATCACTTATCTCCCATTTCAATCTTATAAAAGATCCTTATTTTTCTAATACAAATAGTGAAAAGAATATATATATATAGATATTTACCTGTAAAATGTTGTGATAGAACACATAAGGGAAGGGTCCTATTTTGGAATTGGTAGCCATTTTGCATATGGTCGTCCATTTTAAAGTTGTAAATGTAAACATTTTTCAAATCAAAATAAGTTGTTTCATTTTTTAAATACTCCTTCCGTTTCAAAAAGATGAATATTTTATAAGAAAATTTGTTTCAACAATATACATTTTTTATATTTCCAATATAATTTTTTACTGATTGTGAAGTTCAAAAATATTAATTGCGTTTTATAAAGTTTTATTGGTTTAAAAGTATAGAAAATATAAAATTACAGAAAACTATACATTTATAATTAAGTTTTAATATATTTTATTAAAAAGTGTGAAAATTTTAAAACTTATAATATTTTGAAACGGATGTAGTATAAACCAAGAATAATAGTATTTCCATTTATCAGTTATCTACTGCATGTGTTGCGTCCGTGATTGAACAAATTATTTCTTCCAAATAAGTGTTGGTGGGATATTGGGATGTTAAAAAGTTTGTGATGCATCATGCATAAGAAGCTTTTAATCTCAATTAGTGATGACTGACACCAATGAGATGATTCCTATTACCGAACACCCAATTCTTTATCATTATATTTCTAATTTTGCCTTCTTATAAAATGTTACAAAATCGTTTACATAAAATTTCATGTTCATATTTTCTTTCAAATTCTCGTTTACTTCGGGGGTTTTGAACTATTTTCTTGCATCTAATAATTTAATTTTCTTGCATCTATTCTCGTTTACAGAGAACATAATGGAGATTTATATTCCTGAGAAGCCATTAATCTAAGCTGCTTCTGCATTGACCTTTGAGGTTAACTGTACTTTTGCAACCTTAAGGAGCATTGTGTTAGAGAGAAACATCAAGAACTTTGCACTGGTAAAACTCTTCTTGGAGTCTGAACATCTCGTACAAGGGGTCACACCACTATTTTCAGATGTTCATAAGGTTAGTTCTTAGAAGATTAAATGGCTTCCGTAGATTAGTAGACTGTTTTGATCATCATGTTAGAATAAGTTTAATTTGTGCTTAGTTCTAAGTAAGAATTTGAATTCAAGATTTTCTAATCTTGAAACTTGAAAGCTTATGTGGTCAGTTGCCTCCGACCTTTGCGTACACTTATTCTCACGTCAGTTGTCAAAATTGGTTAAAGGGATTTGAAAGCTTATAAAAATGATAATAACCTTTATTATAACAAGTTATTAAGTCTGCTATCATGTTTCTTGGTCTTTATTTTAGTTAACTAACTCATTTTGAATCAAATATGTAGAGGAAGATGAAGAATTAGTTGATGACGAAACGTTACCATCCTTTAAATCTATTGTCGATGAAGAAGATGATGGCTGATAGCGAATTATTTTTTTAGTGTTTCAGTTCAGCTTGTTGATTTTTACATTTCCCTTTACAATTTAAGTTTGACATATTTTCAGCTTGTAGTTTATTTGGTGTTGGATTTATGCTTATAATTTATTTGGTGTTAGATTTATGTTTGGAATTGATTTGGTGTTGCTTTCATGTTCTTTGGTTATATAAAGCATTGATGTGTCATTGATGGTTTCAGAGCAACTACCTCGTATGTTGCTTCAAAGAAATTACAAATTCAACTAACTTGTATGTTGTATTGTCTAACACTTACGAATCTCGTGAGCTGTTGTCTAACATGCCTAACTGTTATGTTGCTTTCTATTAACAACAAAGCTGTTTCATACAAGCTGAAGCTGTCATTTGCCTTGTCATTTGTCACTAATGAAATCAACATGCCTTGTAAGTGACCCGCGAGTCAACACGCAAACAAAGAGAACTATGCAGGGCGTGATTGGACCCGCGGGGCAACCCGCCGCAGGGCAACCCACCGCAGGGCAACCCGCACGGTCTGATGCGCTGATGGAACCGCTGCAGGTTTGTCCATGTGGACGCGGATCAGTCTGTTTGACAACTCTAATTATATAACTCAACTAATATCGTGAAAACACGTTTATTAATATGTGGTGTATGATCAAATTACAATTATACCATCTTCATCCAGAAGGAAAAGAACAGATAAACGATTTTCCAATTTTATTTAACTTCATTCTCAAAAAATTCGAAAACGTCACTAACACAAACTCTGTAGAGAAATCCTTCCAGTTACATGAAAACTTTCAGAACTGCCTTCTCTCTTAAGCTATGTCAAGTCTGGAGAGGAACGACATGTGCCCACCACCACGTTGCTGGAAACTAAAGTCTCCACTGTTACTACTTGTCTGCTCATACTTGTTTCTGGAAGTTGGGTGACGTCCATCATTTTTATTGATCTGCATATGGCAGAAGAAATATAGCCAAAAACTGCAAGGATATGTAGCATACATATCTTCAGGGCAAATAAGACATGTAGAGATGTTACTCATGGGTTCGACCCATGTAAGCCCACTACTGGGGGAGCAGGGGGGTCTTGGACAATAAAATTAATGTTCATAAAACTACAGGTTTTGCGGGTCTGACCCATGCGGTTTGCTGGTGGGTGGAACGAAACTATGATGGTCCGCGGGTCAGCGGGTTACCAGCACAAAATGAATCAATGTCCCAATTTTCATTTCATTCAGTTTTCATTCGAGAACTAATCAATTCAACGATTCTGATTCAGAATCACACACCACGGTTCTGGTTCAGGCTGACTTTTTCTCTATTTAAATATAATGTCATTAGCTTACCTTGATTTCTTTAACTTGTACTTATCCTTGTCAGGTATTTACGACAACTTCATATTTGGTTATAACATGGATAGAAATATGATAGAAGGTCAGATTTTGGGGGGAATACATAACCAGATTATGTACACACACATATGGTTTGTGTAACGGAATCTCTGCGAGCATTGAGTGCCAATATAGTTTTCTGTGAAAATGCACCATTCATGTTTTGGCCCATACATCTAGAAAAATCCAATGAAGAAACATATACCAATATAAACGCAAAGATCGATATATAGCAGATAAAACAACCATTATTATTTCACGTAACCGAAGAAAACAATATGGAGTGATATCTAGGGCTAATTTCGAGGTATTGTGAAACATTGCGCCTGTTATTTGTCGATTTTGGAGTAAAGAATTTGGGAGCTATTTAAGTGAAGGGTGTCTTAAATGCTGCCATGATTGATCTAGACAGAGCCGGGCTTGACCACATTATCTTGAACCAATTGAATGGGCCCCAACTTTATGGGGCCCCCAATTTTTGAAAATTTTACAATATATATATAATGATATGTATAAATGTGTAAGTGTAAAATAAAAAGTTTATAAAAGATAAATAAAACTGCAAAATTATTTGTAGATATGGTAGAAAATTAAATTAAGTTTTTATATAAATACAAATTATAATAAATTTAACCTTTCAAAACAAATAAATATTTAAAAAAAAAAAAATTGTATAGGGCCCCAAAAATTATAATATAACTCAGGTCCGGCTCTGGATTTAGAAAAGTGGATCCACCGGAGGGATGAAAACGGCTACACGTTTGTAAATTACTTAACGGCGAGGATAAGGGAAACCACGAGGAAGTCAGACACATGAAAATTGAGTAAGAGTTGGACTTGTTAATCTCTTGGCCCTAAATAATTTAATATTTTGCTTGTATATTTAGTTTGGTAGTTCAAAATGGTAATGGGCAATATGTTTGTAGTTTGGCCACAAAAAAATATATGGGAAAGGAAATTAAACATTTGGTACAGTTAAGAGTTTGATGTGTTTGTATTAAAACTATAAATCTACTGTTATTCAAATATGATTTAAGAAAAACTAGTGTTATTGAAATTATTATTTTATAAACTATTTAAAAACGCTATTATTATTATTTTTTTAAACAAGTTGCGAATTTTTTAGTCGTTTTAGAGTGTTTTGGTGGAGTTTCTTAGTTAACAAATAAAATCTTAAAATTTATAGTTTAAAATGAGGTTTAAGATGGTTTAACTTAAATCATTTTAAAAAAAATTTAATTCACTTTTCTAAAAGCTTAATAAAAATTAAATAACTTCAAATTATCAATTGAATACACTCATTTTTCTTTATTTGACATTTGAAAAAATTAGAGTTAAATGTCAGTTTCTTGATATAATTTTTTAAGTATCATAACTAAATGGTCAGAAAATAGTCTCTTTTATATTGAAGAGACTTTTTATTTTCCTTTAAGTAAAAACTTTTTTTTTAAAAGGTCAATTTGTTAGTATTTAAGACATAGGCTTGATAACTCATTTGGCCTAAATAATATTTTGCTTTTGTGTTTAGTTCGGTGTCCTAAAATGTTAATGAGCGACTAGATCTTGACCCGTGTGTCCGTACGGGTATTTGTTTTCATTTTTATACATTGTTATTTGTTTTATCAAATTAATAGTAAATAACTTAACAGTAATTATATAACAAATTGTAAATTTAGGTATTTTCAAATATAATAATCGTATAATTTATATTTGTAAATTTAACTTATTTGTTTTAAGTTATCAATTGTATTTCTCATTTTTATAAACATGATTTTTACAACTCTAGAGTGAGAAACAAAATAGTGTTTATTTTACAGTTTGATCTGTGTATCAGCGCAACTATTATTTATATTTAATTTATATAAAAAACTCTTAAATATATTATTATAATTTAAAATATAAGTTAAATTATATTTTCAGTTTAAAAAGTTAGATTAGATTTTATTAATTTGAAATCTACCTCAAATATGAAAAACTGATTCTAATCTTTTATAGTTTAAATAGATTTATTTTAAAATTTATTTAAACACTAATTTATTCATTTATGCATTATTGCATTATTGTATCTATCTTGTAAATCAATATATATATATATATATATCTTCTTATATTTAACATAATTTTTTGAATTAAAAACTTGATATATATATATATATATATTATAAAGCTAATTTGTTTTCATTTTAAAAATTTGCAATATATAATTTCAGATAATAAATACATATATTATTGTAATTAATTAAATTAGAAGATGTTAATTTATTATATATAGCTGAGTTAGATTTATTGATTTGAGAATTCAAACAATTGATGTTTAAATTTCTTTTGAAATTATTAATATGATAATTTTATTTTGAATAAACCAACAAATTAATCTGATAATTTAATCAATCTCTTAATTTTTATTTTACTTGCAAAGCTGAATTTTATATTTTATATTTTTTTAGTAAATAGAAAATTGTAATCTTTTAAATATATTTGGTATCTAAATTTATGAATATTGAATATATTTTTTTATGGAAACAAATATTTATTATGTTTAACATTAATTAAGGTCAAGAGTAAAAAAAGAGTAGCATTAGTTGTAATTAATATATTATTTCAAGGATTAATTTATATTTATGTTTTAACAGATTAGATATGTTTACAGTTTTGCCACGAAAATTACATGAATAAAAATATTGTCTTTATTAGTCTTTAGAAAAACTGAATTAAATATTAATTTTTTGACTAGTCTGAATATAATTTTTAAAGTGCCATAGCTAAATAGCAAATAAAATAGTTTATTTTATAAAGTATGGATTCTTATTACTGTCATGTTCACTTTCAGTCGAGCTTTGGAAAAACAAAAGGTCCATCTGTTAAGTCTTTTATTTCAACCAACTAAATCCGCATGTGACTCGAATCTTCCAGCTATTTTTTTTTTTTGTTGTTTTCTCTCTTCCTATCTTCTTACGTATGAAAGAATTGCTGATGATGATTGTTCTATTTGTTTCTTAGTGTTATACTATAAGAGCATGTCCATTGAAGGGTTCTTAGGGAGAGATTCTTACCGGGATTTAAGAACCGGTTCTTAACTTTAACAAAGAAAAAGTTAAGAACCGGTTCTTAAATAAGGTCTTAAATCCCGCTAAGAACCTCTCCCTAAGAACTCGGAGATGGTCTAAGCTAGACAAATACAAAACCATGTCTCTCTCCCTGTTTATATTTGATGAATACAAAGTATGTGATGTGGCATTGTAGAAGCTGGAGTCGTTGGATTATAGTAGTGCTGGAGAAACAATTACAGAGATTCTCTATCTTTTTTATTAGAGTAAATCTCTACAAAACAAAAATTAAGAGAGACAAGGAGACAAAGAGTTGCGTTCAAGGAAGAATGATTGGAACAAGGCTGCCGACTCATGACTTTTATTTCAACTACTCTAATAAAACTAGCAAGTAACATTAAATAATAATACCATTTGGGAAAAGAAAATAAGAAAGAAAAGATTGATTAGTCACTGCAGTAAATGGCAACTCTGAAAGCAATAGATGTGAAAAGAGTTCGTTTTTTTCAATGATACATTATTATACACTAATTACGAGCAAAAAGAAATGATAAAGTTTTTGATTAAATAAAAAAATGGATGCCAACTGCGTAAACGTGTCACAATGTCGTTGGTCGAGTCAGGTTTGAGTCTGATATAAAATGCTACACTTCTCACCGCCATCCATCTCTCTCTCTCTTGAAGTAGACTCAAAGCCACCGTCCCAATCAGATCTCAGATCTCCGTTCCAAAGCCATGGCCGAGAAGGGCAAGGAAAAGGTTTGTCTTCTCTTTGTCTTCTTGTTTTGTTCTTCTTTTGGTAGACAGAGAAAGGTTTTTGTATATTTTAATTATTTTAATTATTAACTTGTGAAAGGTTTTTGTATCTGTGCGATGTGTTTGTTTTTGTGTGGATTAAAAAGAAATGCGATCGTATAAAATAAAGTTTTAACTTTATGGAAGTTATGAGAATAATCTTTCTTTCTTAACTTTTCTGTGTCAGAGATCGAATCAATTCTTCTGTCTCTTACATTTTCTTTAGCAGTAATTAGATCTTTAGAAACGTCCAATTAAAAAGTAGTTTAAACTAAGGCAGGACCTGTTGAATTTTAGTGATGTCGATGTCTGAAAAACAGGTAACTATGATGAAGTTGAAGGTGGATCTTGATTGTGCCAAGTGTTACAAAAAGGTCAAGAAGGTTCTTTGCAAGATCCCTCGTGAGTTCCTTCTTCACTCTTTTTTTTGGGATTCTAGTGAATTATATTGTTTTGTTTGATTTTGATTTGATTGGTGAGGAAATAGACTGAGTGGATAATGATTTGTGTGATTGGGAACAAGAGAAATCAGAGACCAATTGTTTGATGAGAAGTCCAACATAGTCATCATCAAAGTGGTTTGCTGCAGCCCTGAGAGGATCATGGACAAACTTTGTTCTAAAGGTGGCGGCTCTATCAAGACCATCGAGATCGTCGAGCCACCCAAGCCGCCTCAGCCACAACCCCAACCCCAACCTCCTCCTCAGAAGCCTAAAGATGCTCCCAAAGCCGCTGACAAGCCTAAGGAGGCTGAGAAGCCCAAAGAGGCTGAGAAGCCGAAACAGCCTGAGAAGCCCAAAGAAGCAGAGAAGCCTAAACAACCTGAAAAGCCGAAAGATGCTGAGAAGCCTAAGCAACCTGAGAAGCCAAAAGAATCAGCTCCCAAACCCGCACCAGCAGGTCCAGCACCTACTCCTGCAGCTGCTCCAGCCCCGAAGCAGCCAGGACCGCCACCACAGGCGGTGCCAATGATGCCGCAAGGGCAGCCCGTAGCGATGTGTTGTGGACCATACTACGACGGTTATGGAGGTGGGCCAGCGTTCAATGGATACGGAATGCCACCACCGCAACCGTACGAGTGCTACGGACGACCAGTGTACGATAGCTGGGGAGGTGGCCCACCACCTTGTTACAGACCATGTCCCCTCAACAGATGCGATTACTTCAGCGAAGAGAACCCGCAAAGCTGCTCCATCATGTGATATGATTCGTCCCTCTTTTCAGTCTTTTTAAATTCTTAATTTTTCTTCAAATCTTTTTTTTTTAATACAAATAATGAAAAGAAATATATAGAGATGTTTACGTGTAATGTTGTGATAGGAGAAACGAATAAGGAAGGATCGTTGTATTTTGTAAGTGGTAGCCATTTCCATTTGGTTGTCCATTTTGAAGCTGTAAACATTAAAGAAATATTGTTTTATTTTCCTAAATATAAACTATTTATAATAGTATTTCACTTTATAAAATTGTGGTGTGCCTGTGGTTTAACACTTTTTTTTCCAAGGAAGTACCGGTGGAATATGGGAGGCTACAAGTTTCGTTTTTTTTTTTTGTTGGCAGAGGCTAGAAGTTAGTTATGCATTATTTATAATAAACTGTACTTCTTATACAATGATATTTTTTAATCTCAATTTGTGACGAGATTGATTCATAATCCCTAATTCGCACATCCAGGTTTTAGGAAACTTGAGGTCTATTTCTATTCTTGTAAAAGAATTAGAGAAATAGTTATATTTAAAATTAATTATACTGTTTGTTTTCTTTATAAATCTAACTTTTTAAAATTCCTTTTATGTGATACAAGCTATCAATTCTTTGTATTTCACATTTTCAACTATTTCTATTTACAGATTTTGACAATTGTAATTTTAACGGTAATCACGTATTTTCTTATTTATTTTTTTGTAACACACGGTAATCACGTATTCATTTCGTAGGTATCACCTCCAAACCCCAATGCGTCATCGTCTATAAGAAAGTTAGTTGCACTACGCGTCGGCTTCCAGCAATAAAACAGCACGCAGTTAACTTCATAAACACTAAACAACAGAGGTTTTCCTTTTCTTCTTCTACAAAGCTGCTTCAACTAGAGTTTGTTGGATAAGGTCGACGCTACCACAGCGACGAAATAACAAAGAAAGAAAAAAAAGAATGTCATTTCATCTAAGCTCGTCTCCTTCATCGCTTCTCCACGATCCGTATCCTCTCTGCAATCTCCTCTCGGTTCATCCCAAATCCACTCCAAGAAGCTTCTTTTGCTCTTACAACCCCAACTCTCCTCCCTTTAACTCCAAAAATCTTCTTCAAACAAGTCATGTGTCTATACAAGAAGCTCTTCCGCAGGAAACCCAGATCGAAAAACCCAAACTTGACGCGAATTCACCAGGTTCTGGCTCCAAAAGATACGCCTGGGTAAACCCCAAAAGCCCTAGAGCTTCTCAGCTTCGTAGAAAGTCTTACGATTCGAGGTACTCTTCTCTTGTCAAACTAGCCGAGTCCTTAGACGCGTGTCCCCCTAACGAAGCCTATGTCTCCGATGTAATAGCTAAGTTTGGTAGTAAGCTCTTTGAGCAAGATGCTGTTGTTACCCTCAATAACATGACCAACCCTGAAACTGCGCCTCTTGTCTTGAACAATCTCCTCGAGACGCTGAAACCCAGCAGGGAAGTGATTCTATACAATGTTACAATGAAAGTGTTTAGAAAGTCTAAGGATCTTGAGAAGTCGGAGAAGTTGTTCGAAGAAATGCTCCAGAGAGGGGTTAAACCGGACAATGCAACGTTCACAACGCTAATCAGCTGTGCTAGGCAATGTGGTTTACCTAAGAGAGCTGTTGAGTGGTTTGAGAAAATGCCTTCCTTTGGGTGTGAGCCTGATAATGTGACTTTGGCTGCTATGATCGATGCTTATGGTCGTGCTGATAACGTTGAGATGGCTTTGAGCTTGTATGACCGTGCAAGGACTGAGAAATGGCGCATTGACCCTGTTACTTTTTCAACTTTGATTAGGATATATGGTTTTTCTGGAAACTATGATGGGTGTCTCAATATATATGAAGAGATGAAGTCTCTTGGGGTGAAGCCTAATCTTGTTATTTACAATAGGCTGTTAGATTCTATGGGTAAAGCCAAGAGGCCTTGGCAGGCGACGATAATCCACAAAGATCTTATTAGCAATGGCTTTGAACCCAACTGGAGTACTTATGCTGCTCTTATTAGAGCCTATGGTAGAGCTCGTTATGGCGACGATGCACTTATTATCTACAGACAGATGAAGGAGAAAGGATTGGAACTAACGGTGATTCTTTACAATACTCTCTTGTCCATGTGTGCTGATATTGGATATGTGGATGAGGCTTTTGAGATTTTTCAAGATATGAAGAGTAGTGGGAGTTGTGATCCTGACAGCTGGACCTTCTCTTCGCTAATCACTTTGTACTCTTGCTGTGGGAGGGTCTCAGAGGCTGAGGCGGCTCTGCGTGAGATGAGAGAAGCTGGTTTTCAGCCTACTCTTTTTGTTCTTACCTCGCTTATACAGTGTTATGGGAAAGCCAAGCAGGTTGATGATGTTGTTAGGACATTCGAACAAGTGTTGGAACTTGGTATAGAGCCAGACGACAGATTCTGTGGTTGTCTTCTGAATGTTATGACCCAGACACCAAAGGAGGAAATCGGTAAACTCATTGGATGTGTGGAGAAGGCTAAGCCTAAGCTTGGTCGCGTGGTAAAGATGTTGGTAGAGGAGGAAAACTGTGAGGAAGGTGTGTTCAAGAAGGAAGCATCTGAGTTGATTGATTCCATAGGCTCTGATGTAAATAAAGCGTATTTGAATTGCTTGATTGATCTCTGTGTCAATCTCAATAAGCTGGAAAAAGCTTGTGAGATTCTGCAACTGGGGCTGGAGTATGACATATATTCAGGTCTTCAATCGAAATCTGCTACCCAATGGTCCTTACATCTGAAAAGTCTCTCTCTTGGGGCAGCCTTAACGGCTCTTCATGTTTGGATTAACGACTTATCAGAGGCTGCTCTGACATCTGGAGAAGAGTTCCCTCCGTTGCTAGGAATCAACACTGGACATGGGAAACACAAGTACTCAGACAAAGGTTTAGCAGCTGTTTTTGAGTCTCACTTAAAGGAGCTAAATGCTCCTTTCCATGAAGCTCCAGATAAGGTAGGCTGGTTTTTGACCACTAGTGTTGCGGCAAAGACATGGTTGGAGTCTAGACGTTCATCAGGAGAAGTTTCTGCATAGCTCTCTGTCTTTGGTATGTAGCTTTGATATGTCTATGTGGCTTTGAGTGGTTTTATTCCGATACCTCAAGTTTCAGGATCAGGAAATATTTTTGTAATGCTAGCAAACTCAGTGTTTATACACATTTTAAAACAATTCTACAGACGCTGATTAAGTCTCATATTCTTAGTTAATGGTCTTTTCTTCATTATCCTCCTGTTGACTTTAATGATGAGGGGGTGGCGATTTGAATTTGCCTCTTGGAAAGCATGCTCTATTGATATATGTTTTGAGGACCCAGTTTGACATTTTGCATATGAAACAAGATATGTTTTTCAAGTGCTGTTACCTTAGCTGACCGTAATTAAAGAAAAAGAGTTAGTGCGCATATTATGGTTTGCACGTTGGTCGGAGGCTGAATATAAAGACTGTAGGAGTCAAGGCATCATCACAAATCACATCACTACTACCAAACAACATGGGAAACTGCATTCATACATTGCGCAGCAAGCATGGAAACATAGTTAGAGATTTATCATTGGATGATGCAGCAACAAAAAAGACCAATGAGCCACCTCAAGAGGTAGCTGAGCAGAAAACAGGGAAACGGCGGTGCGTAAAGATCATTCTAACGAGGAAGCAGCTCGAGCAGCTACTTCTGAAATGTCCAGAAGGCGTTTCTTTTAAGCTCCCAGAGACTTATGATAGCTGCAACCGTAAATGGAAGCCATCTTTGCAGACAATAGAGGAGGTAGATAACTTATGATGCGGCTTCATAGTCATTTTGCTGTACAGTTATTAACCTCGTTGTGGATTGAAGCTGAGTTGAGAATTTTGATAACAACTCAGTCTAGTAGTTGGATTCTCCTGTGTAAATCTTGTATTCAGAGGAAAAATCTTGTGATATGTAAAGGGTTCTACTTACAGTTCCTTCAATGAGTTTGTTTTTTTGGAACCTATTATCTGAATATGTCAAAATTATCTATTTGATACTTCAGTTTTTATTTTTAAAACTTTAGGGAAAACTGCATTTTCTTCGTCGAAAATATCATATAACAACACATACAAACGATTTTCCAATTTCATCTTAATTCCACATGGTTGTAAAGTTAAATATTTATTACCACACAAATTGAAAAATCAAACCGTAAACCCATATAAATGATTAAACAGTTGCTTCTCAAATATTTCAAGGCGGAGCCGATGTAAATCATGTGCATGATAAAATCATGTGCATGATAATCTTGGAGCCGAAGGAGAAATTATTGGGATGAAGAAAACCTTGTTGCTAATCTTGGAGCTTGAGTTGTTAACCTTGGAGAAGATGACACTATTGACGAACTAGATTGATGATGAATTGAAAGACATCAACACTGAAGTACACCAAGAACATGCTAATCTTGGAGCCGGAGAAGAAGTTATCAAGTTGAAATAGTTAGTTATGGTCGAAAACTCGACATCTTTTGGGTTTGTTCGATAGAATTGTTAGAAAATTTGGTATGTTGTGATTATGCTTGAAAGGCATCATGATGATGACGTTTGGTGTCGGATTGGAGTTGACCATGTTCTTAGAGTCCATTCATCACATACATTCTTGTGTTGTGTTGAGCTAATGCATGATCAATAATATGATTTTGCTTTTACGTGATCTTTATAGAAGTTGTGTGTTCTGATCTTTATAGAAGTTGTGTGTTCTGATCTTTATAAAAGTTCCTTTTAATTACTACCTCCGTTCCACTAAGATAAATGTTTTACAAAAATAAATTGTTTCACAAAGATGTATTTTTATATTTTCTATACAAAAATTGCAAATTTCAATAAAATTAATTGAATTTATTGAAAGACTATTGGTTAAAATGCATTGAAATTTGATAATTTCTAAAAACGATGTATAATTAATGTGTTTTCTTAATATGTGTGAAAACATCAAAACATTCATCTTAATTGAACGGAGGAAGTATAAGATATGTTGTTTTTTTGTACCACTTTTAACATGGATTTGTTTTATAATAGTTCGTACTGTTTCTATTTTAGTATATTATAGTTGCTTCTTTCTTAGGTTATATTACATTGTTAATGTTGTATAACTCTTCTTATCAATGCCAATAAGATGATGGTAATGAAATCAAAGATTCTGACTATGCTAAAGCTACGTGAATGCTTTCAAGAATATATGATATACCATACCTATAGTTTAATGTCTACCAGTAATGGTGATGCCAGAAACAATCCAACAAGTTATCCAATACCATTTGAGTTCACAAGACAAGCATCATTAAATGCCAAACGAATTCCAAAATTTAGAATGTGAGACTCAATCAAGGTTTGAGTTCTAACATAATGTTAGAACTTAAACATTATGTGGTTTTACGGTTTTATCTTTCATTTGGTATGGTAATAAGTATTAAACTTTACAAGCAGATAGAATGTAGACGAGTATGTAAAAACGTATTTATTTGTTGCTATATGGTATTTCTACTGGAGAAATATGTCGTTTTCTTTTAATGTTAAAATTATTTATTGGCATTCGGTTTGGTTCTAGTTCGTTTTTTTTTGGTTTTTTGATTCTAGAAGTTTAAGATATATATGTTCAAATATTTATAAAGTTCGGTTCGGTTATTTTGGTTTCCGCTCCGGTTCCGATTTTTTTGGTTCTATAGATATATAATTCACTAGTATAATTAACATAATCCAGATCCGAACCGAACTTGTCGGTTCTTCGGTTCCAGATAAATATATGCATGGTTAGTTAAAAGTCAATGACTTTTGTGGTAATAACAATGAAGTTTGATATGCAAACAAAGAAAAAGTTGATGCATTTTCATTGGATATGATATAAAGAAAGAAACTTTGCAAAGAGATTATATCCCTATTCCTTCATTATTCTCTTTTTAAGTTTAAGCAAAGTCTTTGTTTTGGTAATCAAAATGAAGAAAAGAGACAAACCCCATTCCCTGGACAAAGGCATCTCCAAATCCAATGCATCATCCATCAATTCTAAAATGACGATCATGTCCCTTCACATTCTCTAAATTTTGGGGTAATCATGTCATTCCAGGTAAGAGTAATCATGAATAGTTGGTTAATTTAATGGTAAACAAGGGAATCTTCACCGAGCACACAAACAGCCCACTAAGGAACATGACTTGAGAACATGCGTTGATCAACAAAACCAAAGGTACATGCTTTTTGACCTTAAAACCATCTCAATCTCATTCCTCACAAGTTGCATATTGCAATCATCAGAGTTTTGGTTCCAGCAACTCTTATATTCTATCCCTCCCTCTCTCTCTCTACCCGACCAACAAGAAATGGAGATTCAAGCAAGGCTAATGGAATACAAATTCCATTTCATGGTCGCAATCATCGTGAGCGTAGTTCTATCGTCCCTCGTGTACGCAGCACCCAGAGTTCTCGACATGTTAGCTTATTTTTGGCCACTGTTTGCATCAACGGCCGCCTTCTTGGCCATAGCAATCACCTTCGGTGGCTTTCAACAGCTTTCAGATGAAGCAACCGGAGAGGGGATCATGGACTACGTCGCTGGACGGCCTGATGATTCTCACAATTAAGTATTATTAAAAGAAATATTTTGTAACCAAAGTCTCCATCTTTTCAAGAGCCTTAACATGTACAACGTTTAGTGCTTTTATATCAAATAAAATGTATTTACCTAATAAAATCAAATATTGATTGATAGACCACCATAACATGTAAGAACAGAGTATTATTATTTAATGAAAGAGAACAAACTCTAGTAGCTATTGTTGGTCACTATCCGTATTCATAAACGATCTCGTTGACACCAACCATGGATGAAACAACTTGGAGAGGATATAGAAGCTTCCACTTAAGATGATCATAATGAGAACGGTGGAGATTGGCTCTCTCAAGTTTAGATTAACTCTTCTTTTAAAATATTATTATTTTTGATGAAAGAGTTTTAATGAGAGATTTCCACTAATGATGTTTTTTAAAAGAAAAAAAATTCATTGATAATTTCTTAACATAGTTTCTGATTCAAAGATATAATTTAAAAAATAAAAAGAAAGAAAAATAGGATGCATAAAACTAGGCTTGAGAGGATTGGGTATCAGTGTATTTTACGATATCTAGATCTGGATTCTTATATGACGGATCTATGTTTTTACTATTTTTATCCGGATTTCGGGTTCTCCGATATTCGGATGTCGGATATTCTCATAAAAATTGTAATATTCGGCGGATATCCGAATCCGGATTAGGATCCTTAAAATAAATAAAAATAATATTAAAATATATATAAATATTAATAATAATTTAAAAAAAAAGTAATGCAATGTTTTTAATTATTTCTAAGTATATTATTACAAAATTTATACTTGTATAATATTATAAAAACAAAAATACAAACAAATAAAATTAGCTTATATATATATTACTTCTTTTGAAAGAATTATCAATAAAAATTACGGATCCGGATATCCAGACTAAAAAATCAAGATAACCGGATCCGGATTTTTGGAACGGATCCAGATAGAATCTCGGATCGAATCTCGGGTCAAATCCGGATATCGGATAATAAGTCCACATAAAACAGAAAAAGCTTGTTTACACATGTCCAAATTATACAGGTTTAAATATACTTTAAATATTAAACCTCAAGAAATAAAATGACCAAAATAACACTTTTTGTTTTAAAAATTTTAATTTTAAGTTTTTATTTTTAACATTTGAAACTATACCCCCAAAACTCTACCCCTTAATTCTAAACCTTAAGTCTAATAAATGTATATTTACCTCTTTAATGAAACATTTTAGTCATTTCTTCTTTAAAATATATTTTGTGAAAATAAACTAAAAATGATTATCCTAGATAATTTCTCTAAAATTAATTACTATCTTTAAATTAGAACAAAATCTATATTATTATTTGCGAAGTGATTTTTCGCAATGAAACTCTCACGTTAAAAGTTAGTTCGGTTAATATCGTTTATACCCTTAAAAATAAAAATATAAATTAGTTCTAAAATAAAAATGAATTTAAATAAATTTTATTAGATAAGTAATTAAAATTAATAATTAATAATACTAAGAATTATCGAAAATCTAAAAAATATATTTTAAACAAAAAATAATTTTATAGATATTGTGTTGTTATCCAAAAAAATATCTTTTAATAAAAAAATTAAAAATTAAAAAAAACAGAAAACACATAACCAAATACTAATCAAGTAAAATCATTAATTTTATATAAAATACTTATGTCCGGTTAATATCGTTTATACCCTTAAAATAAATATATAAATTAATATTGTTTATCCCCTTAAAATAAATATATAAATTAATATTATTTATACCCTTAAAAAATATAAATTAGTTCCAAAACAAAACGAATTTAAATAAATTTTATTAGATAAGTAATTAAAATTAATAATATTAAGAATTATAAAAAAATCTAAAATATATATTTTAAATAAAAAATAATTTTTATAGATATCGTTTTGTTATCCTAAAAATATCTTTTAATAAAAAATTAAACATTTAAAAAACATAAATCACATAACTAAATATTAATCAACTAAAATCATTAATTTTATATAAAATGTTTATGCCAAGTTAATATCGTTTATATCCTTAAAAATAAATATATAAATTAGCTCAAAATAAAAATAAATTTAAATATTTTTGATTAGATAAATAATTAAAATTAATAATTAATAATACTAAAAATTGTCCAAAATCTAAAAAAATATTTTAAATAAAAAGATAATTTTATAGATATTGTGTTGTTATCTAAAAATATCTTTTAATAAAAAATAAGTTTAAAAATAAAAAATACACAACTAAATATTAATTAAATAAAATCATTAATTTTATATAAAATATTTATGCCCGTATGTGTGGATGAAACTCCTAATATTAATGTAAAATTGAGAAGAAACCTCCAGAAGAGACTACAGGTTAATCATGCTATGCTCTGAAACTTTCCACAACAATAACGAGATCCATATCGTTAAATGGAAATTTGGTGAAGCGAAGATATATTTTTTTATGTAATGTGAAATAGTCAAAGATCTCCCGTGTGAAAGTGGAATGTATCTAGGGTTACTATTTTCATGATAAGCAATTGAGTATCTACTAAATTTACTGTTCTTTCTGTTTTAAAATTTAAGATATTTTAGAAAGTTTTGACATTTCAAAATATATTTTTTTCTAGAAAAATATAAATGTTTTAAATTTTGTAAATAGTTTTAGTTCTACTAAAAAGGAAGTAGTCAATTGAACTTTATTATAAATTTTATAATTGATTTTTTAATTTATATATTTAATAATATTTTTAAGTAAAAACAATTTTTTTAAATATTTGTAATTTCATCTAATAGTTTAGAACATAAACCACGATCAGAACCAAATTTAAGACATGATCCAAACTCAGATCTAACTACAAACCCAATCCAAACTCTTACTAAAGCTTTAAAAACAATGAGAAAACACAATGTTTTCGAATTTGGAGTTTTAGATATTTAGGAATTTTGATTTTGGGTTAAATAAGTCGGTTCTTGGTCAGGTTATAAGATCCACTTGTTAGTTTGAGCTATTAGGTCGAGTTAATCCAACTTAGATTTTTTAATCGGGTCATTTTAGGTATAGTTACGTTAGTCACTGGTTAATTTTGAAAAAAATATTAAACTAATTTTAAACCGTTATTTGTCGATTTTGGTTGGTTCTTTAAACTTTAGGGGGATGCGGATTTTGATCTTTCTAATTGAGAGTAATAGATTTAAATACTTAAATTGTGTGCAACTATGTAAATGTTGAAAGTTCGTGTACATTTATTTATTACTATATGAAATTTCTAGTGTGGAAATAGGTCACTAACCCTAGAATTATTGAGCTCAAAGTTCTAGTGTAAAAAAAGAGCTTAGAGCAAGCAATAATTTGAGTCAAACTATCGAAAAGAAAGTAGAGAAAAGTTTGTTACGAGTCGTTGCACTTTCCTCGACAACACCGTTTAAAACGTTTCAGACTTGGGGCAATCAAAATATCACCGTGGCCGTCTTCTTCACTCTATCTCTGTATATCCGTCATTGGGCTTAAAGAGTTTAGCCCAACAACTTAACCAACTCGTCTTCGGTTTAGTTACACCAAACCGGATTCAAAACCAGAATCATGAACCTCATTCTCACAGTTTGCTATTTTTTAAAAGAAAAAGAAAAGAGAAATGTTTTTTTTTTTTTGTATTAAAAGACACGATTCAATCCCATACTCCTCATTTCTTCTTCCTTCTTTCTTCGTCAATTTCTTCAGAAGTCACGACAGATCTGAGTGAATCAAGCTCAGGTTTTGTCTTCCTCTTGGGTCTCTACTTTCTCGGCAATAGAATTCAAAGATAGAAGCTTTAAACAAAAGCAAACCCTAAACTCGGTGTCCCAACAAGAAACACGTGAATCTCATTCTTCTTCTTCCTCCCATCTTCCATCTCACCGTAAGCGGCGGATTCCAACGCATACATCAATTCTCTTTGATTCAATACCTTTACTTATCCATTTCAATGTATGCTTCAGGAGAATCAATGAGTCAAAAGTTCTGGGAAAATCAAGAAGATCGGGCCATGGTGGAATCCACCATAGGCTCCGAAGCTTGCGACTTTTTCATCTCATCTGCTTCTTCAAACCCTTCCCTCACCAAGCTAGTCCCCCCTCCTCCAACTGATCCCAATCTTCAACAAGGTCTACGTCACGTCGTTGAAGGTTCAGACTGGGACTACGCCGTTTTCTGGCTAGCTTCCAACTTTAACAGCTCAGATGGTTGTGTCTTGATCTGGGGAGACGGCCACTGCCGTGTCGTAAAGGGTAACTCGGGAGACGAGCAAGACGAGACCAAAAGGCGTGTCCTTGGCAAGCTCCATTTGTCCTTTGTCGGTTCAGATGAAGATCATCGTCTGGTGAAATCTGGAGCTCTTACTGATTTCGACATGTTTTATTTGGCGTCTCTTTACTTTTCCTTTAGGTGTGATTCGACTAAGTATGGTCCTGCTGGAACTTATGTCTCTGGGAAGCCGCTTTGGGCTGCAGATTTGCCTAGCTGCTTGAGTTATTACAGGGTTAGGTCCTTTTTAGCTAGATCTGCTGGTTTCAAGACTGTCTTGTCTGTGCCAGTGAACTGTGGTGTTGTGGAGCTTGGTTCCTTGAAACTGATTCCAGAGGATAAGAGTGTGATTGAGATGGTGAAATCTGTGTTTGGTGGATCTGACTTTGTTCAGGCTAAAGAACCTCCTAAGATCTTTGGTCGACAGCTAAGCCTTGGCGGGTCGAAACCACGGTCAATGAGTATTAACTTCTCCCCTAAGATGGAGGAGGAATCAGGTTTCTCCTTGGAGTCCTATGAGGTGCAAGCGATAGGAGGTTCGAATCAAGTGTATGGTTATGAGCAAGGGAAAGACGAGGCATTGTATCTAACTGACGAGCAGAAGCCGAGGAAGAGAGGGAGAAAGCCAGCAAACGGAAGAGAAGAGGCCTTAAACCATGTGGAAGCTGAAAGGCAGAGGAGGGAGAAGCTGAACCAGAGATTCTACGCGTTGAGAGCTGTGGTGCCTAACATCTCTAAGATGGACAAGGCT
This sequence comes from Sinapis alba, assembly GCA_012274485.2. Lineage (NCBI taxonomy): Eukaryota > Viridiplantae > Streptophyta > Magnoliopsida > Brassicales > Brassicaceae > Sinapis > Sinapis alba. Next base: position 212,713 of record MU105791.1, on the reverse strand, counting down.
TCACTCCTTGCGGATGCAATCACGTACATCACGGATATGCAGAAGAAGATAAGGGTTTACGAAACAGAGAAGCAGATAATGAAGAGGAGGGAGAGTAATCAGATAACTCCGGCAGAGGTTGATTATCAACAGAGGCAAGATGATGCGGTGGTGAGAGTGAGCTGCGCGTTGGAAAACCATCCAGTATCAAAGGTGATACAAATGTTTAAGGAGAATGAAGTTACGCCTCATGATACAAACGTGGCTGTTACTGAGGACGGTGTGGTTCATACATTCACTCTCCGGCCTCAGGGTAGCTGCACCGCTGAGCAGTTGAAGGACAAGCTCCTCACCTCTCTCGCACAGTAGTAGTTGTTTTTAAAAAATGTAATACTGTTATTATTGGGTTGTATCAATGTACTACTACTAGTACCAAAACAAGATATGGCTTAGGAGTGTGTAATTGTTACTTTTTATGTCATGTTGAGATTTGTCTTTTACATATAAGACTAATTGAGCAGGGAGCTTCTCACTCATCTCCTATATAATACATAAAAAAAAAACAGAAACCAGACCGTCTTTGCTCCCTTCTCGGTCAAAATTTCAAACACCTACGGTATGTCTACCAGTTGTTGAGCTGCGCTGTAACGCTTTTCACGACCGCATGGTACTGAGTGTGCAAGTACTTCTTTGCCTCGTCGGAACCAGGCTCGTGAAGCCATTCATCGTGCAGTCTCTTGGCTATTGGATTCTGGAATGGATCTGTACTCAAAGCCTGGATCCAAAAAGTCATGTTATGATGGCTACATTAGTTTTAAAAGAAAAGATAAAAGAACTATGAGACTGCAGGAAAACTTACAGTATCATTCATATAAGTAGCTTCCAGTGAGTTGATCAGTTCTTTCGGAGTCTGTCCCGTCTTTGGCGTAATCTGCCCACCACCATTCAAGCAACCTGTTTCGATCAAGCATTTTGAGGAATCGTTAAATAATCATAACAAAAGTGACTTCTTTTCAAGTAAGGTTTTGCAAAGTAGAGAAGATGAACCTGCAGGACACGCCATAATCTCTACATACTGATAATCGCACTTGCGTGTTTTCAGTTTCCTAACAATATTCTGAAGGTTCTGGAAACCGTAACACAGCGCGAATTTCAGCACTGTTTTACCTTCCAGCTTCAAGAGAGAAAAAAAAGACAACGAACGTGAGACAAAGACCAGGACTAATGAGATCAATCGTTATTGCCTGTCTCTAGGAACTTACTTCAAGAGTCAATTCACGAAAATCAGAGTTTCTGAGAGTTTTAAACTCAAGAGGACCTTCAACAGTGTGTCCGAATAATGCTTTTGCCGCATGTCTGAATATTGTCTCTGCGTAACCACCAGAACTCCCAGCTACACCATAAAGATGTCCTTCCTCAGTAACATTCGTCAGCCTATTTTGTTTTGAAATGAAAAATTTTAAACATGAATCCATCACCCTGAAGGAAAGAAGAGGAAATAATAACAATGATCTTTCTTACATTCTGTCGAGTGGAGATTCCTCGAGATCTTTAAACTCGACTCCTTTCAACTGCAACACACATAATATAATAAACAAGAGCCATATTCACATTATCTGCTGGATGGAAGCAAAGTTAAGAAGAAGACAGGGTTTAGTTTAATCTTTATCACCTTTATTAAATCCAAAATTTCACCAGTTGTTAGCACCGAATCAACCTCAGTCAGGTTATCATCAAAGACAAAATCGTCTCTCGCTGCCTCCAGCTTCTTATCGTAACAAGGCATCACAGTCACATGGTAAATCTCCTCCAACCTAGTTCAATGTAATGGTCAACGATGATGTATCCGACAATGTAAGAAAGAGAACAAATGATAACTAGAGTGTCAAGAGTACCTGAGTCCTAACGCTTGACATAGATGGTGTTTGATGGCAGCTCCAATAGCTTGCTGAGGACTCTTAACAGAAGAGACATACGGCAGAACAAATGAGCCAAGCGTCTTTTCAGCATAGCATACCCAACCTTGATTCAACAAAAGAACCATACAACATTACTCTCACATTCGAGTAAGTCAAACTAGTGAAGTTGTCTTACCAGGACATGCGGAGGAAAGCACAGGGAGAGGGGATTGAGAATTATCACCATCTTCAGAACTAGCTTTCTTGAAACGGTTAACAAACTCATTACAAGCTTCAATAAGCACTAAGTCTCTACTACAACTTGTATCAAACACAGCTTTAACTCCGAGAGACTTTAGAAACGTAGTTAGCTTCTTGAAAACCTGAAGAGGAGAGATATCGTAGTGAACCGCAATGGAGGCTCTGGACTGGGGAGAAAGGGAGACAATCACATCTTTGCCTTTGCTAAGAGCAGAGAGGAACTCGTCTAAGCTTTGCTTCTCAAGCATAACTGTCTCAGCCGATGTGATGCATCCACTGCATCAAAAAATAAAAAAACACCATTACAATTTACACCTTAAATTCTACGTTAACTAAAGAGCAGCAAGAGAGAGAGATAGAGAGATAACCTGCAAGCCAAGCAATCCTTGAGAGAGATTTTGACCGGTTCGAGCTGCTGTTTAGGAGTAAGCACAACCTTCAAAAGCAAAATCACAGCGTAAAGAAGTACACTTTTAGCTGGTGGAGATATAAATATATAAAGGGAAGCACAAAGCACAAAGAGGCTCAAGAACTGACAAAAAAACAACGAAAGGATTGAAATTTGGGACCTGGGGTCGATCAGGCTTCTTGTCGATGGGTTTCTTTGAGCCTTTGAGAGATACGACACAAGCTTGAGATGGAGCAATGAAATCATTGAGATCTCCGAGCCTCAAGGTCGGTGAGAACCTCTCCGACATAGCTATTCGCTTTCTATTACAAACTTTGGAGAAGATGAAAAATAGCAGAATCACAAACCAAAGGGGACAACGATTGAGGATTGGTGTCGGGGAAGCTCAAGGTTTTAGAGAATCAAGAACGGTATCTTCTTCTTCCTGTGGTTCCAACTTTCAAGTGGGTTCGATCAAAGCGACGAACGAGAGAGACGAAAGTAAAGAAAGAATCGTAACCTAAAAGGGATTGAATGGTCAAACACGTAAATTACATACCGGTCCTTGTAATTTTCCTAAATATACTGTAATTAGAGTTGCTAGGTCGGTGTCACACAGAACCGAACATACCACAATTTGGGCGTTCGACTTGTTGTTCGGTTTGGTGCAGATATTCTGGTTTTTAATATTGAGTAATTAGGACTCCTACCAAAGAACTTTTGCCTATTTTGCAATCTACCAAATTTCACTGATTGTCTTATGTGTCTAATTATTTGTGATTTTACTGCCCCTATTAACACAATAATGAACACTACAGTTACATGTAGGCAAAATCTTACAAAAAGATTTTGTAAATCTTATACTCGCATTCATAATCTATTAAACTAATAATTTTATTATTTTTCTGTTTTAAGCCGATTACCCAAAAAAAACAAAATATTTATTTTTGTAGTTGAAAGTACTTTTAATCTTACGCTTCTTCTCTCTTTAGTTTCTTCTCCCTCAAATCAAAAATAACATATTTGAATGCTCATCTACTTAAGTTTGCAGAAGAGAGAAACTCTATAAACAAGTACAATATTTTCTTTAATGGGTCACGAATCTATGGATGTTTAGTCTTCGCCACCTTGTGCGACTGCGCCGGTAACTGTTGTGGCGGCGTCTTTGCTTGCTCATGGATTTTGATTTTACCGATAGACGAGGAACTCGTGCTATTACTTGAAGAGAAAGGTTCTGGGTAAACCCATATGCTTCGTTGCAATTAGAGAGGTTGATTTCTACAAGCATGAGCCTTGGGACTTAGGAGGTTCTCTTGTTTTTTTTTTAATGTTTGTGTGATTAGGTTTTTCTGTGAGACATGTGAGTTTTTTTTCCTTATTTGAGCTTTTTTGCAGTTTCCACACATGTGAGTTCTCAGATCTAACAAAACGGGGTTGATATATAGCTAAAGTTTGAGAAAGTTTGAGTTTAATCACACTTGAAAAGCTTGGGGATGCTTATCTTAAGAAAGTTAAATGGTATAAGCAACAACTTGTACAATAAAAAAATTTCATTACATGATAATATATTAAATCATTGGTTACAAGAAAGTTTAACAAGCTAAAAGGAAAAGTATACATGATAAAACTTTCTTATAACCGGTTTTGTAAAAGCTTGGGGGTGCTTATTTTACTTGAGATTAATCACACTTCTAAAAGCTTGGGGATGCTTATCTTACGAATGTTAAATGGTATAAGCAACAATTTGACAGTAAAACAGTTTCATTACATGATAATATATTAAATCAATGGTTTCAAGAAATTTTAACAAGCCAAAAGAGAGAGCAAACAATGCTAAAATATTTATAACCGGTTTTGTAAAACAATCCCTTGGTTACAAGAAAGTTTACCGACCCCCAAGAAAAGTTAACCAGGCTAAAATTTTCGTAAAAGAGGACTAGACCCAAAAGACATTCTTGCTTAAAACCTAACTATATACATTATATCACAATAGGAAGGCCAAGTCAACTCTTGGATTTAGAAATCTCCACACCCACCACTGATCCCACTCCCTTAAGACGACATCTCTTTCCCCTATCCAGTTGCGTTGCTTCCAATGTTTGGCCCAAACCTGTCATTCTTCAATCTCGTTCTTCTTCAACTCTCCTCGAGCCTTGATAATGAAGTTTTTTTGGAAATTTGTTTGACTAGAGCGATATAACGAGTTCTCAGAAAATTTATCAAAATAATAGTTAAATACTTATTGATGGATTCTAATAAAGCAAAACCTAACAATATTGATCTTGTTGGAAAGGTATCATAAAATTTTCCAAGAAATTGAACATTTGATAATTGACTTATATTTCTTCTCCATCTACCAGACCTTAGGCTTACTAAAATTTTCTATACGGTTTATTGTATTGAATTTTAATGTCAAGGGTTTATGATCAATTGTTTATGGTCTAATGTGTTTATGTTGGGTTTAGATTTTAGAGTTTATGATTTGGTTAGGGTCTAGAGTTTATGATTTGATTAGGGTTTAGGGTTTACGATTTTGGGTTTAAGGTTTAGGGTTTAAAGGTTTATGATTTTGTTAGGGTTTACGATTATGGATTTAGGGTTTAGCTTTATGACTTTGAAGCATAAATTGTTTTATTTAGCTAACCAACAATTTTATTGGACGATAAATTATAATGATATTAACTGTATTTTTAAATTTAGCCATATAATTATAATGTTAGCACTCAATTCATATGATGTATGTGCAGTAACTTACGTGTTGCAACAAGTGACTGAATCAAAAGAAAATTGTTAATGATTTAAACATGAATCATGAATCTAAAATGACGAATATTTCATAAAACATAGACGAACTTTTTATTTATTATCATAAAGCGTTTTAACCATAATTGAAATGATGGCTAATTTAATGTGAACCCGGTTAACAAAAATGGAAAGACACTAATTTTAACATAACAAATATTTAATTACATACATTGTACTAAGTTAAATAGAAACTAACCTTGTGTCACTTGCAATAAATAATTTGATAATGCAGTGGAAAGTAGCTACACTAAACATTTGACACAATACATTATGTCAAATAATGAATGGATGAGATAAGTTTTGAAAATTTAACTAAATCTTTTCACAATCTTTGCAAATCTAGATAAATCATTTTTGTCAGAGTAAAGTTTATGTGTAGTAAGGTCACTTTCGTCTTTAAACACTAGGTAGGAAACTCAAGTTATACTGTTTTTGACATATTCTTAATTTGGCTATCTTTCATTGTTTTTGAGCAAATTAACATTTTAATATTTCAGTTCTATTTTGTCTTTTTATTTATATGGATTATCCAAAACTTACTAAAGAATTTAGACTAATCATTAACGAAAAATTAACTAATTAGTTAATAATTATAATTTGTACCACTGAATTAACAACTACGAATTAGTTAACAACAAATCGTTTAATCGATTTTACGATTATTTTCTAATCACATTATTTTATAATTAAACTTTACAGTAAATTAAAAATATTTAAAATGTGACATACAAACTTTAAGTGTTATATATTTATGTATATCATTATTTCATTTGACATACAAAATATAAATTATAAATATTTTACTAAAACATAATTGGTAAGAAAATAGGATTTTGGTTTTTGGTGAGAAAATGGAATTTTTGCTTTGGTGGGGGAAAATAAAATTTTACATTTTGGCAAAAAAACAAGATTTTAGGTTTTCAGCAGGAATTAATTTTGCATTTTTTTTGCATAAAGCATTATTTGCATTTTTAAGGGAAAACATAATTTAGTGTTTTGTGGAATATGGGATTTTGCATTTTGACAGGAAAAAAAAATATTTTACGTTTTTGGTGGAAAGTTAAGATTTGCCAAAAACACAGATTTTGCATTTTTTGTGAAAAACAAAATTTTGTATTTTTGCTGCATGATTCTGTGTCTCTAATAGAAAAATGAATTTTTCATTTTGACGGAATAACAGGATTTTTTTATTTTGGTGAAAAGATAAGATTTTGAATTTTTGATAGCAAAATGAGATTTTGTATTTTAGGCTTAGCGGAAACATGATTTTGCATTTTTGACGAAAACATGATTTTGTGTGTTTTGATAGAAAAACCGAATTTTGCATATTAGCAAAAGAACATATTTGTATTTTTAGCGAAAACATCATTTTATGTTTTTGACAAAAAAAATGATTGTTTTGCATTTTTAGCTATCTAATTTAACAATTGTCTTTAGTCATTCAAAAAACTTTAAGATAAAAAGACAATTAAAATATTTATAGACTTTAGTTCAGTTTTAGTTAGTTTCTTGTTGTCCGAAAAGAAAAGTTTGTTTCATATGATTTTTGTTTTGGTTAGAATAATTAAGCTAGATATCAACTAAAACAAATAATAAAGGTCAATTCTCTTAAATAGTTACTTTAAGTTTTTGTCACAAAAATAGTTCTCAAAAAGAATAATGATGAAAAGATGTTTTATTAAAGAGACAAAAGACTGTTATACTCTTTACTTTATAAATATATAAATAATAATAATAATAATAATTAAAAAGTAAAAAACAAATTTAAAAAAGATTTTTTATAATTTATAATTATATGTTCAAATTCAAATTTTTTATAAGTTTCTTTTTCGAAATACTCTTTTCAATTTTTTTTTAAAAATTTACTTTTTGAAACTATTTTAAATTTTGTTTAAAAAATATAATATTTATTTTCTATTTTAATTTTTTTTAAATCACTCCTTCTTAACGCTAAACTCAAAGTTTATGGTAATCCTAGATGTATAAGGATATATTTATCTTTCAATAAAATGTTTTTGGTCACTTTTCTCCATAGGGAACTTCCCAATAATAAATCTAATTATAAATATTTTAAATAATTTTATATAGTTCAGATAAATTTTCAGATATTTTGGATGAGATCATTTAAATAATTTTGTAATATTAAGTAACTTGTTTTCCTTCCTAATATTTTAAATTTTGATTATTTGAACTAAAGACAATTAATGATTTACTATGGTTTGGATATTTAGTTATTTAAGTTTAGGCATAATCAACATTTAAGTATAAGAATTATATTTGAAGTATATAGATACTTATTCAGAATTCAACTTTGGTCCAAATGAATATTCAGATATAAAAATATTTACAAGATTCAGATATGTATAATTATCGGTGTTATATAGTATCTCGTAATTTTGTTTAATTTGTATCTTTCATTTTTGGTAAGCTTACACAAGATTTTTTTCATTTTTCTTCTAATAAAACCAGGCAAATCTAAACCGAAGTTCAGATTAGTTTCCCAAGTTCTATAAAATGTTCTTGTCAGTTATCACCAATAATGTGAAACTCGAATCATGGCCAAGAATCACAAAAGATGTTTGTTTTGAGCAGCAATAGTCAGCTCCTCAACAGGATTAGGATACAGAGTTTTGTTTTTGATCACAACACTAGGTCCAGTTTTACATATAGTGTTTCACTGTCACAAAGAACATCATCATTTTAACACTTTTTGGTAATTTGGTTTCTTAACGACAACATTTCAACACTAATAAAGAGAGAGGATGCTGGCTTTCACTTCACCATGGCTAGGTTTGGCGGTCTTTGGGTGGTGGCACCATACAAGCGGAAGAGACTAAAAGCAGAAATGCAAGAAACGAAAACCATAGCAATGGAAGCAAGCATGGCGCTGGCTACTCCTCCAGCTCCTCGGTTGCAGAACTTGCCAAACATATTGCACACCTTCATCCATTGCAGCTCTTCCTCACCTCTTATTCCTATCACACCAGACTCTGATGCTGCTGCTATAGCCGCCACACTCATGTAAGCCATCGCCTGCTCATTCACACCCATTACATTGCAAGTTTAGACTCTTCAAAGTGACATTAGGCATGGGCATTTCTACCTTAACCCGAAACACCTACCTAAACCTGAACCGAAAATCCGAAACCGGATCCAAACCGTAATATAAAAATATCCGAACTAGCTTAGTACTTTGGAGTTCCGATATAACCCAAACCGAACCGAAATCCAAACTAGGATCCGTATCCGAAATTAGTTAAATATATTGCTATTTTTATATATGTTAAGGTAGTTTAGTTATTTTATAGTGTCTTAAAAGATTTTTGTAATTTATTTTATTTATTATTTTGAATATTTTTAGTTAATTTAGATAGTTTAACTAATTTTTAATTAAATTTGTGAATAATATATATATTTTAAATTTTTTTGTCAATTTTCAGGTTTTTAAAAATATATTTTTAGACGATTTCAAACATTGGTTATAATCCGATCCGAACCATATCCGGAAAGAACCGCACCGAACCCGACCCGATAGTTAGTAAAAATCGAATGAGACTTGTGAACATAATACCAAAAATCCAAAAATCCGAATCAACCGAACTGAAACCTATTGGACATCCGAACGCCCAGGCCTAGTGACATAATGACATCGACTCCTAGATCCAATTTTGAGTACAAACAAGCAACATTCCTACCTAAGTGTTTTAAGTACATTCAATTTTCTTCTACCATCTGATATCCAACCAAAACCCCATTAAATGCTTGTAAGACTTTTCAACATAGCAAACCCTACTCCTCCCTAATATGACGCTGAGCCGACCATGAGAGATCAAAAACGACAAAGCCAAACCTCACACCTACTTCACTAGTCATGGCAACAATAATGTATCGAAAGAGAAACACAGACTAGACTCTCACTCACCTGATCGCCGGAGAATATCGCCCAAGCTAGAGGTTTGCTAAACAAAACGCTTCCTTTCATCGAACCCACCACGCAACGAAGCAACTGCAACGAAGAGTAAACCGCAGCTATCCCATTGGCGACCACCAGGAACCTGCATCCCACAAGAGCAAAACATAAAGTTCCAACCTTCACAAACCTCTCTACCAAAGTATGTACTTGTTGATGAGTTAACTAACACAAGCGACTTCATGTTGGTGTACTTAGCCCTCTTCTCGATAGTGAAGATTTGCTTGACCTGAGTGTCTGTAACAATTATAATAAGCGCGAGGAAAGCCAGAGCAGTGACGGAGCAGCGTAAGAGCAGCTCCGTTAGCCTAAGTCTCCGATCAATCAGCTTCATCTTGCCTCCGTGGTAGACAGAAACGTTTCCGGGACTGATTCCAACCCCCAAGTAACTCATTTGTACACTTAGAGAATCCAAGTGTTTGGACAAGAGAAGAGACTAGTGTTTGAGAGAGAGAGTACAGAGACCAGTTGGGTTAAAGAGTTTAAAGGCCTTAAATAAAAGGAAATGCTCACTGTCCCACGTTATTTATTACTACTTCCTCCGTTTCATTTTAATTGTCGTTTTAGATTTGGCACACAAATTTTGCATATTTCCAAAATAAAAACCTCATTATCAATACAGCTAACCACATTTCAACCAATAAAAAATAAATTAAAAATAAAAAATCAATAAATTTTGTATTGAAACTATAAAACACACTTATTCTGAAATGAAAATTTTACAATACAACGACAATTAAACTGAAACAGATGGAGTATTAGAAAGAAAAAAAGGTTCATGCTTTGAAACTTGACATCTCTTTTTGAGTACTTGTTTAAAGACGTTTTGTTTTGCTAAACCTTTTTTTATCCTCAACATTGATTGAGACACAGAAACATCGTCTTAGAATCTGCCAAGTAGTGCAAAATCTCTTGTAAAGCGTTGTTGTTACGTAGTTAGAGATGCATTTAATTGATCACAAAATCCAAACCCCTCTGTAATTAAGATGTAGGTTTTGAGCATTTAAGTGTCCCCTCTATCAACACGAAAGTGAAGTATCAAAATGACGTTTATGATTTAATTGAAAAGATTATGATGCTCTCCATGTTTAATCTTTTAATGTTCTAGGAAAGTGGAAAAGAAAGTAAGGAAGGATTTTGTGAATTATTAAGATGGGACTTTGCATGGCGCCACACACATACACAAGACTATTTATTACACTTCACATCTCCCCTCCCCCCACCCATTAGCCTCTTCTCTAACGAAGCCCATGTTTGGTCCTTGGATATGTTTCAATGCCCCATGTTTGTAATAAAAGATTTAGAGATGTGACACAACTGCACGTTTATGTCTTATTAATTAAAGATAAACTGCTAATGAGGTTGGTGGAAATGGAGATTATGTAATGCCTTCAAATTGATTGCTAAGATTGATCACCAAACTCACTCCCCATCTTTTAATATTTTATTCTTTCTATAGGTTCCAATCTTGTATTGGCATATCTTAATGAACCACATGCACTGCATCGTGCTAAGTAAGTACTACTACCACGCGTATATTGGTTATCCAAAGTCGGTTATTCAAGGATAAAAATTGACAACACATAGGGGAGTTGTTGAGACGATGTGCTGTACTGACCCAAAGCACAGCCATGAAAACCCGAACCACTTGTTAGTGGTAAAAATCCAACACAAGCCGAACAACAAGATTCATATAAAATGTATAAAACTGTCAAGGTAGATGAGAAAAAAAAAACAGTTCGGCCACAGGTTTTAGGAACGGCACACTCTTTGATTTAGTTGAACATCTCTTTAGAGACTAGAGACAGAACAGAGGACTGAATTGGTTGTGATAAGTCTACACAGAAGCTGCAGAGAGCTTTGAAGCTCAGACATACAGATTATACATTTACTTTTCTTAAGAGTACGGGTTATGCATAGAGGTGGTTATATATCTACCAAAAGTCATAATAAAAAAAGAACCTAATCATTTTGGCTATAGTTTATAACAATTTAACTGACACATTTTACACTTAAAGCTACAGTTTCACTAATTGCAGCCTCAAAATTCAGAAACATTAAGTTATTGATATATGTTATCAGTGTATGTAAAACAGGTAAATATTCATTAAACTTTGTTATTCATAATAACATATACAGAAGAGTTTATCTTTTAAATATTTCAGATCATACATCATTCCCCAATGCATCCTGCAGGACCTCCATAGTAAAGAGCTCTTACCCAAGGATCTCTATTCTCATGAACATACATTGCTCTATAACACTTTGAACTGGTCTCATGTTCCCTCAGACTGTAGGGTTCTGGATACAAAAAATTCCCCCTACCATCGATGATTCTGATATTGTTCACATAGGCTGCCTTACCTAACCCCTCACTAGGCCAATGCCCACTTCCCATTTCTGGAGTATTCTCTGTCACTGGACTGTACACTTGACCTCCCCAAGCTGCATAATTTGCTCTGTTACTAAATCCCGCGGTCTTGAACAATGATGCTGGCCAGTATCCAACGTTCTCATGATTATATGCAAACCACCAATCTCCTTTGACACGATCCTATTCTCGTTTCAAAAAGATGAATATCCAAATGACTTGATGAGAAGTGATCAAAGATGAGTTGATATTAGTAAGAGTATCTAAACTTTACCTGATACAAGGTCAAGGCTATGTCATATTGTAAACCATTATAGACAGAAAGTGGTTGAAGAAAGGAACCAAGTGGTATATTCTTGCTGATTTGCACAAACCCAGGACATGTTATATCGTAGCAGCCAAGATTGCTTCCTTCTATCTGTTATCGCAATAAACAAGGTTTATATACATATATAGAACTTAAGACCTTGAAGCTGAAATACATATACAGGTAACTCAAAACTTACACTCCAGTAGGTGTATAAGCGAACATGATCTTGCGAGAAACTGAACAGTGATGGATTCACCTTTTGTATATACATATGCCAAAACTTTTTGTCAGCTTTCATATTCATGTGATCACTTTACTTATAGCAGAAGGACAAGGAATAAACTTACCATCCACCCAACAAAAATGCTGGAAAAACGTTCTTTAGGCCCTCCAGCAACTGCTATGAATGCAAGACTGATTTGATCTTGCGAGACTTGTGGTTCCCACAGGTTCAGATGTCCTTTCACTCCAGTAAAAGTTTTAGGTCCATAGTTAACCGCTGCAACCTAAAAATCCATAAAGAACAAAGAAACTTAAGAAAAAGAAAGTGGTGGTTGGTACTCTAAAACTAATGGTTCTTACATAATATTGTCCAGTTCCATCAGTGTTATTTCTCTCTGTAAGAAAATGTCTTGGGCCATTGAATCCCATTGATTTCAAACGCTGTGCATGCATAAGATCTTGCATTGCAGTCCTTTTGACAATTACTGTTCCATCTTGACAATTTATGCCGTCTGGAAGAAGCAACAAGGGATCAACTTTACTTGAAATGTTGTTGCTTGTGATCCATTCAGGTGCAGTTGTTGGCTTCAGCTGCATATAATCCAATGTGTTCAAAAAATTAAGCATTCTCTAAAGAGCTTCATCTTTGATACAAAAGACAGAAGAGGAAGAGAAAACTCTATAGAAAGAAAAGAACCTGAACAGAGTGGTTTTTGAGCAGAGGATGATCAAAGGCTAGTTGTTTGTGAATGTCGATACAGTCGTATATAACACCATGTTCTGTCTGTTCAAAAGCGAAAATGATTAGATATGATTCATAGTGTAAGCATCAAAGAACAATGCAGGCCAACCTTGAAACTCTTGACTGCAGGTTTGTTGATAGCTTTGAGTTGCCTCTCCAGTTCTTTCTTCTTTTCTACGGATGGTATTGCTTGGTGTTTCTGAGCTGCTTCAGTGATCAGAATAAAAGTGATTGTTAACAGAACCAGTAACACAAAGTCCTTGAAGGAAGCCATTGATTCTAATTAAAACTTATTCTTATCTTTCTTCTCCCTCTTCTAAGATGTTTACCTAGAGAAAACAAACAAGTTTCCACACTATAGTCTAAATATAAGGTTCATTAATTCATATCTACTAATATTTAGTGTCACATTACCAACACAAGTTAAGTACAGTTAATAAAAATAAATACACTATGCTTTTGACAAAAAAAAAAAAATATATATATATATGTTAAAGACTGATCATACTTTAAAATTTGAGAATATGTTAAGCATACGACTTTAAGAAAGCAAATCTGAATTCATTTATGAAGTGTATTGCTATTAATATTATTAGAGCTCAAGATGTTCTTATTAAAGAAGTCTTAAGCGATTGTGACTTCGGTTCAGCCACTGTTACAACTTACACCTGAGGTATGTATATTGAAACGTGGGTTCAAAATCTTGTATCACAATTATTGTGATTTGTTGAATGTGATACAAAGGGAAATGCAACAAATCATCGACTTACAATTCACCCAGCTCAAATGCATTGAAGGTTGAAACTGTTCCTTAATTGAGTGCTCACCCTCGGGCAAACTAGAAAATAAAGAGAACAAATAACTGATTATTAATGCTCACTGTAAGCGAGAAATTGTTCGACAAGGAAGGTTAATACATAAAAACCAGTTTAAGCCCTTTGAAGAAACATATCTTGAATAGATGAAAGTGAAGAACTTTATAGGTATGGTTGTAAGCCACAACTGCACATCATACTCTCGTCCATCTACACAATTAGTTCTTTAAGAAAATTTCTACTCAACTTTTTTTTTTATAAAGACTGAAACCTAATAAAGTGGTTCTTGAGCAGAAGATGATCAAAGGTACTTGTTAATGTCCACGCAGTCAAAAAAATATCATCATGTTCAGTCTGCCGAAATGCAAAAGCAATAAACTTGATGTGATCCAAAAAAAGAAAGCGAGCCTGATCGCATAAATAACCAAAATTTATGAACATTGAGTAGCATATTTGTAGAAAGACTAACTTTCACCTGGTTTTAGAAATTGAATGATCTCTTTTTTCCTCCTTCCATGACTCTTAACTATCTCTATTCCCACGAGACTATCTATAGAGCTTCTGAACATTGTCGTCATCACTGAAGAATTTGGTTTGGTCCGAAACCAAAATTTCAGGGGCTCTAGGAATTAAAACGCACAAAGTTAGGAAACTAAAGCAGTTAAAACTGAGAAGCACTAGAGCATCCGCAGTGGGAGTCTCTAGTCGAGAATCTCTCAAGTTATCCGCAGTGGGAGTCTCTAGTCGAGAATCTCTCAAGTTTTAAGAAATTCTTCCAAAATTATTACTTTTGGTGAGAGATTCTAGACAATAGAGTTCCACTAATGATGCTAATGATGCTCTTAACTTCCTCTTTGGAAATCTCATATTTGATTCATAGAAACGATAACGAAATACACAATCAGACGAAATCGATGTTTCCATTGCATCAATTGGTATCATAACCGTGCAAAATTCCTTTTAACAGGCGAGAATTAATTAGCATGGCTTTGACACCAATCGACGTGATGAAAACGGGGTGATGATTGAGAGCTATCGACTTTGAACAAACCCTAGTTAATGCGTACATACATACAATGGTAGAGGAGATTCAACATGCCCTAAAATCCAGAAAGTCCAAGCATTTTTTTGATCAAACCCTAAAATTCAGAAACCCAAGCCTTATTATACTATTTCCCCTATTTAACAAATATTTTATCTTTTTTACTTTTGAGTGAGAAACAAAATCAAATTAAGGAACTATCTCATCCTCTCGAAAAAAAGAACATAGCGGTTCTTTTGTATTTGCCGGCAATCTCCCTCCATAGTGGGCCGTGCTCCTCACCGCCGCTATGTGAGGGAGGATCTTCTCCTCCTCTTTAGTTTAGTCTAGTTTTTACTTGGTTTCTGTTCAGTTGGGTGAGGGTATCTTCCACGGTCCGGCGCGTGTGACTCTGGTACTTTCTCAGGCAGTTCGTGCTTGCCCTGTGGTGGCTTGTCACTCTTGGTTTGTCTCGTACTTGCTTCAGAACTTTGGTTTGGTTCAGGTTTTCCGTCTCAGATCTATCTCCAGAGAATCGCTTACCAAAGGTGGAGGTGTTTCGTTTTCCTCGTTGATAGTGTATCTTGTCGTAGGAGTTGGAATCTTGCGTTGTCAAGTTCTCAGAGTCTTGGAGTCTTTTGTGGCTGAATCGTTGTTCGTGTCCTTTAAGTCACTGACGATTAGGTGAGTCTTTATAGAGGAGACACTTGAGGTGGTAGCCGGTGCTTATGCTTTTGATTTTCTTAGCTCCTTTGTGTTTTCTGCTTGTCTGAGTTCATGGCTTGAGAAGTGCTTCCAGTTCCTTAGCTTAGTTTCAGGTGAAGTGTTGGTTCGAAGGGTTGGGTTCAGTGATGAGTCTGGCGCCATATGTCAGATTGAGGACCTGTTGACAGTGCGGTGTAGCTGCTGGGAGCAGTGCATGTGCTTTCGCTAACGTCTTCTCTGGACTTTCTTCAACCTTAGTTCTTTTGATGTTCGTTGCTTCGACTTTGTGTATGTGTGTGCACGTTCTGGTGCCTCTATCCCGCGTTTGGTTGCTATCCTCAATTGCTTGTTCATCAGGTGGTGTTTTCCATGTTATGGCTCTCTTTTATTGGTATTGTTCTTGTGTGGAGTTGTCTGTTTCTCTGGCCTTTGTTCTTCAACGGTGAAGCGTCTTAAGAATCTTTGGTTTGCTATTGGCTTCTCTTTGGTAAATAAGTTTGATTTGAGGCATGTATTCCCTTACTCTGCTATGTGATTGGCGGTTGGACTTGTTTTGTCTTTCGGTTTGGGTGTCAAGCTTGTCAAGTGTTATTGGTCTTTCCTGATTGGAGGCTCATCCTCGGTTTGTTGGTTGTCTCTGCGTAAGCCTCCAATAGTTTTTAGGTTTATGATCTCTACAGCCTCTTCCTTGAATTTAATACTCTCAATTTCTTAGGGATTTAAGTATCAATGTTTCAATCTGTTTTTATGTGCCCGTGTGTGGGTTTTAGTTACCTGTCTTTGGGTTGTAACTACATGTCTTTGAGCTTTAGCTTATGAATGATATCTTCTTCTTCTTTCGGTATCAGTAATAGCCCATGTATTCTTCTTTTGAATAAATCATAATCCATTGTGAAAAGAAAAAAAAGAGCAACAAAGGCCGACCATCGATAAAAACTAATTAATTAGCATGGTTTTGACATCAATCTTGTGCAAAATTGCAAAAAAAAAAAAACTCAAAATAAAAAGTTGTACATATAAATAAAAAAAGTAAATAAAAATTCAAAAAAAATTAGAAAATTTTAGAAAATTAAATAAAAATTTAATAAAATTCAAAAATTCACAAAAAATAGAAAATTAAAAATTAAAAAAAAGTTTTTTTTAAAAAAAAAGAAAAAAAAATCATAAAATTATAAGATTATTTTTAATAATTATGGTAGATATGTCAATCACGACAATGATGGTAGATATGTCAATCACAATATTTTGACAACCGTCATTGTCAACAATGATATGCATAATGCATGTACTACATTAATTTTTAAACAATAAAAATGTCAGTTTGATGGTTGTTAACAACATTGTTATTTGTGAAATTTATGAATTTTTATTTATTTTTATGATTTTTTTTTTTAGTTTTTGTCTTTCAGTTTAATCTTTTTAAATTTTTATTTGATTTCTGATTTTTAGTTCATTTCCTGATTTTCAATTAATTTTCTGAATGTTTATTTAATTTAATCTTTTTTTTGAATTTCTGATTTTAATTAATTTTCTTATTTTCAGTTAATTTTTTTGAATCTTTATATAATTTCATAATTTTTCTTTTAATTTCTGCATTTTATTTAAATTTTCTGAATTCTATTTAATTTTTTCTGAATTTTATTTAAATTTTCTAAATTTTAATTTAATTTTCTGAATTTTATTAAATTTTCTAAATTTTAATTTAATTTTCTATATTTTATTTAAATTTTCTAAATTTTAATTTAGTTTTCTGATTTTTATTAATTTTATTTTTATTTTATGAATTAAATAATAATTTTTTTTTGTAGTAAAAAACCTACACATCATCGTTATTATATGCATAACACGTCAGTTTTTTATTATGAAAATTTTTATGATATAAATATCATTTAAAGGTTAAAGATGTTAATTAACAATTTTCATGGTTTAAATTGTCAGTAAGTATCACTTTATAAGGGCTACGGGCTAGTGAGCCGACACAGTCCGATATATCATCATGTTCGTATGTACTATGGCTCTGTTGGTTTATGTATCGTGCGACTTTCAACTAAATATGCCGCGCGATCTTTGTAACTTAAACGGGGAAAGAAAACATGATGCATCCATTGTAACAAAGAATATTTGGTTTGGATATATTTTTACATTCAACTAGAAAAAGGCTACAGCTTTTAAACTCAAAATCATTGAATTCCACCCTCTTCAGGACTTTGATTTTGAACTCCACGAACTTACAGACATATTTGCTCACTCTGGTCGAGAGTATTAGCCACGGTAAGATCCCAACCTGCATTTTCACACATCCAACACTCTCATTCTCACACCAGACCAAAGAAATGGATTGATAAAGAAGAAAGTTTACCATCACATGGCCTGTCAAGTGACCTCCTGTTCCCCAAGATAACAAATTCCCTGAGAAAACACACCCACATTCAGTTTCTATTCAACCTATGTTGAACCAATTGTATGACAGCTTTAACCGGTAAAAATCTAATTAACTAACTCACCAAAGGGTTGAACAAGTTGCTTAGCAATAATGGTAATGTGAGTCCTCCAGAAGCAAAATACCAAGATTAGGTATACCAAAACCTAGAGATAAAGTTCTTACCACATCTCAATTACTGAGTTTTCTAGAATTTTTTTTTTTTTTTAAAAAGAAGAAGAAACTTAAGTTACCTTTAAAGCAAGCAGAACCTTGCCATGCTGATCGTATGAGAGATTATTTTCTTTGTTATGCTGCTCTGCATCTGGATTTCACAAAGAGTATTAACAGACACACACACACTTATCCAGCAAAAACACCATATTGCATCAAATTATAAAATCTAATACTCCCTCTGTTTCATAATAATTGTCATTTTAGCTTTTTGCACACAGATTAAGAAAACATTTAATTTTTCACATTTTCTATAGAAAAACATCATTACCCATACACCTAATCATATTTCAACCAATAGAAAATTAAACTGAAAAATAAAATCAATAAATTATGCATTGAAATCCTAAAACGACACTTATTTTATAACGAAATTTTTTCTCTAAAACGACACTCTTTGCGAAACGGAGGGAGTATGTATGTATGCATATACTCACATAGCTGCTGACCTCCTAAGTTTTGCAGCTTGAGCAAACGTGGCCGGCCTGTGAAAGTGAACTCTGATCTTTTTTTTTTTTTTTTTTTCAAACCACAGCTTCTGACAACAAAGTGCTTACTGAGACAATGCAGTGGCCTCTCTCAAAACCTGCTTAATTTCGGATTTCAGCTCTGCTTCTTTCGTATTCTTCTTTGACCCTTTCTGAATAAATTCCACAAGAATGTGAATTGTTGTTGTTAAAGCTCGTTTTGACGTTCGACACAAACTGTGTTTTGTTCAACCTCAAGCCGAGGTTACACACGAACACAAAACTCTTCACGGAAACGCTCAGAAACACGAACACGCAAGAAACGAATGAGAACAAAATAAAGACAGGAGCACACACACGAATTGTTTACCCAGAGTTCACCGATGTGGCTACGTCTCTGTCAAGATGTCTTGAAGCGCCAGCTTCCCATTTTTGTAGAATCTGGTTTTTCCTTCTCCACCTGAATGTCTAAAACCAAGCATATCCAGAGTACCAGTGGAGATCAAATTCCTTTTGAGCTTAGGAATATACCTCACATTTGTGAGTACCTTAACAGTTCCACCATAGGTTTTTATGTTTATCGTTCCTATCCCCTGAATTGCAACAGCATTGTCATCTCCCAGCAATACTTGTCCTGAATTAAGCTCCTGAAACTGATCAAACCAATCTCTTCTTGATGTCATGTGATAGGAGCAACCTGAATCGAGAATCCATTCTTCTTTATGCCGATTGTCAGATACATACAATGCATCATCCTTTTTATCCACTACAACAACAGCTTCTCCAGATTCATCATCACCATACTTCTTCTTACGAGCATAGCAATCCTTCTTCACATGCCCCTCCTTATTACAAAACCAGCACGTGAGTCTAGAACCTGAGCCTGATCTCGATCTTCCTTTACCCTTCCTACCACTGCTACTTGGTGTCTGTCTCTTATCAGGCCTGCCACGAGCAAAGTAACCTTCACCGTTTCTCTGCAAAGAACCCGAGCTATATCTTTTGACTCCTTGAATTCTAGCTCCTTTGATCTAGCAGCACTCGTGACTTCCTCAAGGGATAATGTTTCCCTCCCATACTTGAGTGTTTCTTTCAAGTAATTATATTGACTTGGAAGTGATTCCATCAGGAGAATAGCCTGAACTTCCTCAGATACCTGCACATTCACACTTGAAAGATTTGAAACTATCTTCAAGAATTCATCAATATTCTCATCTATCGTCTGAGATTCCTTCATCTTAAACGTATAGAATTTATGTTGCAAGTGTATCCTATTTGGTAAAGACTTAGAGAGATACAACCTTCCCAATGTTGACCAAGTCGATGCAGCGTCAGTACACGCCTCGATCTTTCTCAGTACGTGATCGCCAACATTAAGGATGATAAGATTCATCGCTTTCTCAGATCGCTCCAGCCTCTCTGACTCTTCTCTCTGCAGTCTTTCCTTAAACACATCATCATCCTCATCTTTCTTGATCACAGATTTTGGAATTGATGTTTGCTCCAACAACACATCCTTCAATCCCAAGACTGAAAGATGAGCAAGCATACGCTTCTTCCACAAGGAGAAATCTCCTTTACCATCGAACCTCTCAACATCGATCCGTGCATTCGCCATTGATTCACCAGCTTCAAACTCAGCAACCTTGAATCAACACCTTGAGCTCTGATACCACTTGTTGTTGTTAAAGCTCGTTTTGACGTTCGACACAAACTGTGTTTTGTTCAACCTCAAGCCGAGGTTACACACGAACACAAAACTCTTCACGGAAACGCTCAGAAACACGAACACGCAAGAAACGAATGAGAACAAAATAAAGACAGGAGCACACACACGAATTGTTTACCCAGAGTTCACCGATGTGGCTACGTCTCTGGGGCCTGGCAAGGCAAATTACTAACTCTCCAAGGTCACGCGAATTGCTGTAACCTAAAGCTGTAACCCTAATACAATCTATGCTTTTCGATAATATGTAAAACCCACGAGCTTTGCCTTTTTAATAAGCAAAGTGTGTTACAACTGATAACCGGTTTAATAACCGTAAACCATTGAGTAATAATTAACCGGACGTTAACCCAACGCCATATAACCCAATTGTCAATCTCGACGTGGTTCAAGCTTCAATATTACTGATTCTTCATCACCAACGTAACAACATCAAAGCGTAAAAAGTCGATATGTTCAAGGTCGGATAATGCATTGCACATAATCACTCATGCTGAACATAAAAATACACTTGAGCTGGAAGCAAATATAACTAGACTGTCAGATCTTTTGTCATAGGAAGAAGAAAAAAACAGAAGTCTTGAATATAGTTTAAGACATAACCACAAGAAAACCAGGATGCTGAGCACAAGAACAAAAAACTTGGACACTCTCCTTACCATGGGACATCCTGCAAAACAAAATTGGGGTCTTGGATAAAAAGAAAACAGAGTGACAAATCAAGTAATTAATACTCAATGTCAGACATGATTGACAAATTTTGTTCGTGCTAAGCCTATTCTTGTTGAATTTGTTTGTTATGTGCCTCTTCGTATTGCTGAAACAAAAAGAGGTACAATTTGCACTACAGATAAACAAAGTTGATAACTTGGTGAGTGCAGATTCGTGTGTTGTTGTCAAAGCAAAAAATGAGGTTCAACAAACACGAATAACTTACAAGGCAGTTGAAACAGATAATTGTGTTAAGAATCAAAGATTCAACAAAGGATGTTACTCATGTGGTAGAAGTGGACATATTGCTAGATACTGTTATGAACGTATTAACAATATTTGACAAACCTGGAGACAGAACAATTGCTTTATTGAACCAAGGTGCTATGGAAAATTTTGGATTGCTAAATATGTTATGTATTCAAAGAATGACAAAGACAACAATGACGATGATTTTGAAGTAAAAATTTGCAACTCATATCAGTTGGAACAAGTTCAGAAAAGTAAAAAGAAAGTTATGTTTGAAGATGGTGAAAAAGGAGAAAATGATACAACCGAGAGTGCATTTCAACAGTCTTCAACCCTCATGAGAACCACCTATAAAGCTTTAAAGGAAATAGATGGAAGCATATTGGTTGAGAAACCACATCATGTTTCAAAGAAGTGCTCTTGGTCTGGTCTATCTATATTCTTATGTAAGTATGAACACAAGCAGGGGGAGATATTTGAAGATACTTAGGGGGGAACACTGATACCTTCAGGGGGAGTAATGGCACAAGTATGACACTTTTCTTTTTAAAGGCTAGAGTCATATATTGTTGCTTTGTATTGGTTGCTATGAGTGCATGGCTTGGTTGACATACTCACATAAAAAGAGGGAGATTGTTAAGACCAGATTTTTTAAAGCATGATTTTGAGGTTGAACACAAATTTAGAAATCAACACTTGTGTTGGATTTCAAATTTGTGGTAGTGACGTTTTTTGTTGTGATGATGTGGCATAATAATAAGGAAATTACATCAAGGAGCTTAGAGATAAAGATAAATCTGGAGGATTCAAACTTATCTAATTACAACGAGGATTAGGAACTTCATGTGTAATAAAAGAAGTTTAAGACATAGTTTGTAATTTAGGGCTTTGTGTGATTGAAAAAATGTGTCTACAAAGTCAGAGAGTTAAGAGATAGAACATAAGAGATTTTAGATTGATTGTTTAGGAGATTATAGATTGATCAGTTAAAAATCATGTTTGTGTGAAGGTGCATAATTCTGATTAGACAGAAACATGTGTTCTCTATTTAAAAGTTTTCTAATAAAACAGTCTTGTTTGGAAGAAGCAAACTTGTTTTTTGATATACATATGTGTTCTAGGTCTTACATAAATGATTACAGAAAGTAATGCGACCACATCCTACATCTCGGTTGTGAACCCTTTAAGCCCTTCTCTAGCATTGAATGCTGAGCTTGCATATTACCGAGCAGCGGCTTCAATTTAGGATTTTGGAAGCTTGCGGACTTTAGTTTTTTTTTAACTCCGATATAACATGGACTTGTATCGGTTGAGCTCCATAGCCCACAGGCTTAAATGGGTTATAATATGCGGACTTTGGAGCCTACTCGTAGAATACTCTTCACTCTTCACTCTTCAGCTGACTTTTATTAGCATGGACCTTATATGTGAGCTTAATCACCAATGATGTCCAGGTCGGTCAATGCAGGGTAAAATTGTCAGTTTAAATATTCCGACCCTCAATGTTTGTCAAAGCGAATGGGTCGAGACGGTGTTTGATAAGTTTCCCGGTAAACAACACGATGAACTCATAGCCACCACAATTCATAGTCAACAGCTTCGTTCAGGACCATGACATCGCTACGTGCATTCTCAATAAGAAGTCAATGATCTGAGAAGACACAAGCTGTAATTTATCTATCTAATTTTTATTATATATATATTAGGTTTAATTGGGGAAAAAGACACTTAGAAGTTGGATTTGTCCCCCTAATACTTTATCTAATATTTTTGTCACATTAAGATTTTAATTACTGTTAGTACCATTATACCCTTAATTTAATCTAAATTAAATTAAATTTAAATATAGAATATTTGTTATTTAATTTAATTTATACATTTTACATTAAAAAAACAAATCTTAATTCCTTTTAACCCTAGACAAATCCCCAATTCTCTTCTTCGTCGTAGACTTCTAACTTTCTCCTTCTTCTATGGTGAAATCACTCTTCCATACCTTCTAGCTTCTTTCTCTCTCTTCGTCCACCACTTTCATAGATTTGCAGGAATTTACTTCTAAGATCCATGACGATGTTCTCTTGTTTCTCTCTTTTCAGATTGTTTAGGTAAGTAACCTTCCTCGTAGTCAATCAGCTCTTGTACGATTTTCTTGTGTTTAGACTGAGAAATCGTTCTCACGTTGCTTTGGTTTATATAAGTATGTGAGATTCTGTTTTTTCGTTGTGTTTAAAAACCTCCGTTTTGGTTTGTAACTGAGCTGTTTCTGCGATGAAGAGTACGAGATCTTTGCTAATGTTAGAAGTTGATAATATCCACGTTCAGATCCTGTAGGTTTGGATGCAAGTTCAGCACTATCAAAGAGTGTTACGCTAAAAAGTTATTTGGTTATTTGGCTATGTAAATCTTTAATCTTTGAGCTTGTTTGATTTTTAAATTGATTCTTGTTATGTGACCAGGTTTGCTAGCTCCTCACATGGCGTATATCAAGAACATTGATCCTGGTTTGACGTTGTTCCTGTTTAACTACAGGATAGATCACTTCATGGTATCTTTGAGGCTGGTGGAGAAGGACAGCTCAACATTGATCCCAAAGCTTGGTCTCAGTGGTGGTGGTGCAAGGCGTGGTCGTAGTGGTGGTGGTGCGGCGGAGAGAACATGACGTTTAGAGTTTAGATGTGGCAGTGGTTTAAATTTTGGTTTAGGATTAAATTTGTTTGTAAAATTTGGTTTCCAATCATGTAGAGACAGTTCCAAGCAAAACCAAACAAAAAGCTCGTACATACACTTCTTCTAGGTTTTAGTTAAATCTATTAACAGTAATACCAAACAACAACGTTACAACATTCTTTGAGAAAAAATATTTGTTCTTGTACATTGTGTATACACTGCTGCAGCTGTATATTACAACATTCTTTGAGGAAATACACAAAGAGTCTTTATGTTATGTGGTTAAATGTCTCGTGAAGTTATCATGGGTGGTGGGTTCGAACAATAAATTTATATTTTTTTATTTTTTTTTTAAATTAAATTAATGAGATACAATAGATATTATGAGAGACTTATGGTAGATTTAGTGTACATTTAAGAAAGATATTAACCGAAAATATAGAAGTTTTCATATTTTCGTAATTTGACTATAATATGTATCCTATGTTGGGCAGAACACTGCAAAGTGGGTGGGAAATCTATTCTTCCCTAGGCGTATATCATAGATTTGTGGCTATAGATTATAATCAAGCTACATGTAGATTAAAGACATCTACCTAGAATATAACTTAGCAAATTATAGCTAAGATAGAATATATAAGAAAGTTTTGTTTGTGTTATATACCCAAGATAGATCTATGTATAATATTTAGTATATGATTTCTAGATTAAGTAGATTGCCAAAATGAGTATTCTATCTTCAGCTAGGACATAAAATAAAATGCGATTCCACTATTTTTTTTTTTAAATAAACATATAAATAGTCATACTTATGATTTCTATAGTTTTTATATTTTTATATTTTTAAAATTAAGTTTACTATTTTTTTTATGACACAAAGGTAAAATCTGTCCAAAATGACCAAAAATATCAAAAGTCTTAAATGGACAATTTTTTTAAAAATGTCTCTTTTTCCAATTCTCCCTATATATTATCATTGTTTTATAATGTCCAGGGAAGAAAAGATACTACAACGCATCTATGGTTTTGTATATTCGGCTATCAACTAAAATAGTAATATACTTTTGGTCTTTTAGAATAGATAAATAAAAGGTTTTATTTTTGAGAAAATAATATAAAAAAGTTGGCATCATGGCAAGTAAAATCCACAAAGATTCTGAATGATGAACTTAATTAGAGAAAAATGTTAATTATATCTTTGACCAAAAATAGTAATTATATATGTTAATATTAGTTTGACCGTGTAAGAGTTAGCTTCTGAAAGGTTGGACGATTATCTTATACAGATTGTGATGAGTGCAAACGTTACTTAATGTTTTGGTTCTGATACCTAAGAATGATTAATGATTCAAGTTACATTTGTGCATTCTTATTATTGTTGATAACTTTCTATGTACGAGAATTTTTTTTGTAAACATGTCCAGATTGTTAATTCGTCAATTTAAAAGGTATTTGTCAATAGAAAAATATCTCTAGGCATGTATATATAAATATAAACAGTCTTTACAAAAACTAGCATACATTAAAAAATGATAAACAAATGTTTACGCACGCTGTTTACAATAAACAGTTATACATATATCACGCTGATATGACATAAAGATGCCTTCTGGGTTAAAATACGGATAGTTCCATGCTGGAAAACTCAACAAATTTAGTTTGCATCCACTATGTAAAATATCTAATTTATTAATTTAAAATAGACCTAGTTATTACCAAGAGAAATTTAGACCACCTCCATTGGGAGGCTCTTAATATAAGTTTTAAAGCAAAGACAACAAAAAATAAATGAAAAAGAAAAAAAAAACACATAACCGTTGTTTAATATGGGCTTTTAAGAGATGGTAAGGAACCCATACGTGTCAGTTTTATATTGGACAACCTCAGTAATGACTCTCTCTCTCTCCTTTGTCGCTTCGAAATTCATTTGGTCTTCTTCCTCCATTTTCGAAGACTCCATCTTCAAGCGAGAGACAGAACAAAACGCAGGTTCAGATTGTGGGTTTCTTTCTTCTAAAAAAATCAATCTTTTGGGGGGTTATAATGAGCAATTGGAGAAGACAAAAGTCCAGAAACATCAATCATCATCATCAACAACCAGGGATGACGATGACGCAATCACCAAAGCCCCCTCTTGGTATGACATGCTCTGTTTTCATCTCTTTCTCTTTGTTCTTTAATTTCGCAGAATACTGATTAATCTCTTGCAGTGTTTATTGATTAGGGTTTGTGTTTTGTTTATCTCCTGCAAAATAGTGATTAATCTCCTGCACAGAATAGTGATTAATCTCTTGCAATGTCTCTATCTTTCTCTATTATGTGTCTGCTGCAGTGTTTATTGATTAGGGTTTGTGTTTTGTTCATCAATTTTGGTTTATATGTATTTAAATGTTAGTGAAATTAGAGAATCTGTCACAGCATAATTGACTTCATCTCTCTGTTGGTTTGTAAAGGTTTGGTCTTTGTCTTTAACTCGTTAATTCTGTGCTAAGGTAGCAGGAAGAGGGCGTGTAAAAATGATTGACGCATCAAGTGTTGTTCAGAAGCTTGGCGACGGCACCAAATACTTATCGAACGTGACTCTCATGATCTTGAGACACAGATATGGCATCAGATTTATCATTGTTTCTCTTGCAGTCTCAAGATAAAGGTGGAAACGTTAATGCAAAGGAGTATCATCTGCTACCTCCAAACCATCATTAGTTTATGGAAATGTTAATGCAAGAGGTTAGTACATTTTGCGTTTAATGCATGTTAGATATTTGTTTAGGTTGGGAATTAAATAGACTTAAGTGTGAGCGGTGCACGAGCTTCTCCGAGGACGCGTTAACGGCAACCAAACGGTGCATGGTGCTTTGCAAATGTTTAATGGCTTTAACGAACTCCCCTGCTTCGCGACGACTGTTGGTGGAGAAGAGGAACTCTTCGGAGGAAGAGAAAGAAGAAGTCCATTTGATATGACAGTGTTGATGTTGCTTATACATTCCTGTACAGCTGACTCGGTGAGGGCTTGGTGAGCTGGTTATTTCTCAGGTGGAGGAGATGATCAGAACAAGTTGTTTCTTCCCCATTCTTGAAACTCTATTTTGTTTTTGCTCTGTTTATTTCATTTTAAAGTCTCTCTCTATTTCTATGAAGAATATACTTTGTTTCTTTTGTTACTTGAAAAGAAAAACTTATTGTTTGTTGTTTGTAATCCAAGTAAAACAAATTTAAGAACCTCATAAGGGTTCTTCCATTGGACCTTAACAAAATTAATTACATTAACAAGGGTTCTAAATTTTAAAAAGTACACAATTAACAATTAAACTAATCATTAGAACCCATCAAGGGCTCTAACCATTGGACATGCTCTTACATCTATAGTCACTTTCTGACTTTCCTATTACACTATAAGCCACTTAGTGTTTGAAGCACACATTATCATGCCAAAAAACTTTAATATCTTTTAACTAAATACATCGTAACTGAATCACCTTAAATGCCTAAAAAAACTAGTATGCGAAAAACCCTCAACCTTACTCGATTGAACAACATTCCTTTGATTATATTCATTATCTTGTGTGCTACTCTCTACTCTAATCCAATCCTGCATCCATATTTTCATCATCTAGTTTGCTACTCTCTCTCTCTCTTTTAATTTCAAATCTTAGATCCCCGAAAATACCTAGAGATGGGGTTTGTCGTCGAGAAGACGTCAAGTGGCAGTGAATACAAGGTCAAAGAAATGTCTCAAGCTGATTTAGATCATCTCTGTGAAGCAGTCCGACACCATTCGCCGCGTGAAATCAAGTCAAACACCATTTTTGTTTCTTCAAAGGTAAAACCAAACCTTTTGAGTGATGATTCGAAATGGACTGTGTAAAGTTAGATACTTATAATTTGGTTACTTTCAGATTCTAGTTTGTTTTTTCTAGAGTTATCTTTTAACATATCTTTTATTCATCAGGTCACAGATTAAAAGGTTTGGGCTTTGTCATTGTGAAATGTGAATAGATAGAATTCCATCTGCAATAGAGTCTATGATTGTGGGGGTTCAGTTCTTATCCTTTGATTGTTGCAACATAGTCTATGATCCGTCGCTCTCGAAGATCTGTTGCTCATTGTCTTCCTCCGACGAATTATCCGACGGTTTGTTTCAGATTCACTTTCCTCTTTCTGAAATTTTATGAAACTCAACTTCTTTGTATCGATTTGAGGAATAGAGTTTCTAAATATAAATCTGGAGATCACATTGTCTTTGTGTGGTGTTTGTTTCTAAATTGTCTTCATCTCCTAGATTCTATCTTTTTACTTTCTCGATCAAAGTTAATGGGCTCTGTGTGTGGTCCTTTTCTTGATAGTCATTAAAAATCTTTGTGTTTTCTTTCAAATTCCAGTTTCTGCAAAAGTAGGAAGGCTCTCGGTCGGATCCAATCCAGCTCCTAGAGGCGAAGGTGATGGTCTGTTGTCCTCTGCTGAAAGAGAGAAAAATGACTATGACTTGCTCTCTTTGTGCTTCCAATCAAATAGTGGATCATTACTAGTAGTGTTATTTGTCATTTGGTCACTATGTGTATTATAACAATGCTTATCTTTTGGTTACCTAAACTTCGGAGTGTTGATTGTTTCTCTTGTTTTTGCCTTGTGTAATGTTGAATTTATGAAATAGGAACTGATGCTTTATCCCTAACGTACATTTGTGTTTTTTTATATTACTAGAGAAATGGATTAGTTCCTTGAGTATTCTATCTTCGGGGTGTTCTTGTGTCACTTGTCTTGTTAATGCAGTGGAGACACGGTTCATATGACTAAGAGTTAGTTTTTTTGCATATAGGCGTCAACAAACATCCATCCACGTAGTCACATTTCTACTTTTTCACATTTTCTGTCTACAAACATTCATCCATATAGTGAAAAAATGTGGATA
The DNA here is from genome assembly GCA_012274485.2 of Sinapis alba. NCBI lineage: Eukaryota > Viridiplantae > Streptophyta > Magnoliopsida > Brassicales > Brassicaceae > Sinapis > Sinapis alba. The sequence goes on along the minus strand of MU105791.1, from coordinate 183,844 downwards.
TAAATGGTTTTAATTTGTTCACAAATAGCCATCCACAGCTTTTTCCACACAAACATGGCTATTTGTACACAACATTTAATTCTCGTGTTCACAGTTTTCTTATTAGGTTTCTTTATTTTATATCCACGCTCAATTATCCACAATTTTTGTGTCCATATTTATCCTATCAACATTTTTAAAATTACGAAAATGTTCAACTTTGCTCTAAATTATCATGTTCCAACCACCATTGCGAGAACTCACCTGGCCCCATTCCTCTCTTTTGCAATTTTGTCGTGGCACATGTTGAGAAGCTTTGGGGCTGTCCACAATTTTATGTCCAAATTTTTCATGTCCACAGCTTTATATAATTTTTTAATATGTAATATATTTATATAAATGTTAAAAATAGAAAAAAATTACAATTATTAGAACAATTATTTTTGTTTTGTATATCTTAAAATTTGAGAAAACTGATAAAAATAGAAACATGAGATATAATAATAATAATAATAATATAAAATAAAATAAACTAAGTAATTTAATTGTTATTAAAGCAAACTAAACTTACAAGTGAAAGTGCCTCACAAACGAAACACAACATATTCTCGTTTTCATTAAGAGTTGATTACTTAATAAGCCACTTTTTGAGTTTTCTTTACACCAAATGCCACTTTCCACTTGTAGCATACATTCACAAAAATCAAGAGAGTTTTTGGACTATTTTGTTCTTACCGAGAAGAAATGAAAAATTGAAATATTGTTAGTGTTGTTTTTGTTCAGTTAACTTTTAGACATTTATTAAATTAGGTTTCTCGATTGTTGAAATTTTATAAGGACCACAAGATCGTAAAAAATATTAATCGAATGGCTCATGTTAAAATCAGCAGTTTAGTAAGTGACATGCATTCAGAATTCATGGATGTGGATGCTATCATGTCCACAAATATATTTTATGTGGTTATGGATGCTTTCGTATCCATATGAAGATGTTATTTTGTGGATGGAGAAAAATATCAAATATTATGTGGATAGACAAACATTATGGATACAAAAATAGTAGACATGTAAATTGTGGACAGATAAATATTACAAGAATGAGTTATAGATGAGAATACAACATGCAAGAGAATACAAAAATATTTAATATAACTTTGTGGATAAGATTTTCTATTCTAGAATTAGTCGGTAAGTTCCATTAACAAATTTTGTTGGAATTGTTTATCGGAAAGTAATCTAAAATCTATATAAAACTAGAAACTTTCTTCTGAATCAGCTTACATGATTGTTGACGGAGAAAACAACTTCGTCGCCACAATTGTCGTTAAGGTTGCGTGGACAAAGATTCGTGGACAAATCAAATCGGAGATAACAACTTTGGAACTCATCCACTCTCTGAAACTCCAGCCACAACATATCCCAAACTCACCCATGGCGGATCCCAAAATCACCCACAACCAATGCCGAACTCACCCACAGCGGATCCCGAACTCAACCACATCCGATATCAAGCTCAACCGCGGCAAATCCCAAGCTCATCCACTATCTGAAACTCCACTGCAGCTATCCCGAGCTCACCCATGGCAGATCTCGAGCTCACCCACACCGAATCCCAAGCTTATCCACACTCTGAAACACCACTACAGCTACCCCGAGCTCATCCACAGTGGATCCCCGAGCTCACCGACGTCGAATCCCGAGATCATCCACTCTCTTAAGCAAAGAGAAGAAGAGAATCAAAGAAGCGTTGATTAGGTTTTATCAATTTGGGAATTTGGAAATTAGAGTTTCAAAAGAGATGGTCAATATCTTGCACTCCTCTAATGCACGCCGTAAACGAGAAATTAGGAAACTTTTAGTGAAAAATAAGTTTAGGTGGCTGAGAGAAAAGGTGAAACAAGGGATTAGGGTTTGAAATTGATTTTGAAATGGTAAAGTGAATTGATAGAAAAGAGACGGACCCTTTTAATTTTAAAAACGTAAAGTGAAAACAAAGAAGAAAGATGGACCCCATATAACTCTAGTTTGGGTTACTCAAGAAATCGCTAGAAATTGGTTCTTTCTTCAGTTAAAAGACACTAAGGTCTTTGCCACACCGTAAAGTATGTTTCCAGTGATAAGTGGCCTCAGACGTAATAATAAAGTGAGAAAGTGACTCAGAAAGTAAAAAAATCTTTCATTAAATGTATAATTGTCCAAACAACATTTTGGTTCCACGTAAAAGTGTTTCGCATATATAAAGTGGTTTTAAGTGTAAAGAAAAATTATAAAATGACCCAGAATGTAATCAATTCATAATTCAATTTGAGTAACTATAATTGCACTAAGTTTCACAACAGAATTAGAAACGATATATATTAACTATACTTTCCAGATTTCGAGATTCTTATATTCTAAAAGGGCAAAATGAAAATTTTGATTTTTTAACTAAAACTGCAAAACGTTTTCATTGAGCGCTTTGCTATATTGGTTATTTAACTCTGGTTTAGTTAGTCTGACCATATTAATTTTTTCTTTAAAAAAATCGGGTATATTAAATATAACCTGCATGCAATGATTTGGGTTATCATATACCATAAGCAAAATTTACCACAGCCACATACTCCTCAACTAACCGGATATTATCAACACCACATACCATCAAATATATTCTATGTAAGTTTTTCTTTCTTTTACTCTAATAGATGATTATTACTCGACACGCTTGCATATAAATTGTTTTGTAAACTGATAATTATTTACAAACCTGCACACCATTATTGTTTATAGTGCAAGACATTTTAGTATAATTTAATACTGCTTTTAACCATATAGTGCATGAGGTTCACGATTGCATGTTATTGCTCCTAACCATAAAGCATATTGTTATTGATATTTAATTTGTTGATCATATAGTCACCATCTTGTGAGTTAGTGGATAGTTTCTGTGTTGGTTTGTTTAATTAATAGTTTACATATGTATAGCTTTGCGGTTAATAAATTATTGATCTCACTTGTCTAATTTTATTGGTCAAATTTTTTTAATCAAACTAGATTTGTTATCCGCGCTACGCGTGGAAAATATATTTAAATATATAATATCTATTTATTTAGTTTTTAACATGTTAAACTTTTTTTTAGAAATATGATAAATATAAGTTTGAATAATACTAAATCACAACAATTAAAGATTTGATAATTTTTATATGAGACCAAGTTCTTAGAAAACCATTAAACAATTGAGTTTGTTTAAAAAAGATAATACAATGAATAATTCACCATTTATTTTAAAAGAGTAATAATAATTTGACATCAAATTGAAAGGATGATAGTTTGAAAGTGCAAAAAGAGAATAATGTAGGATTTTGTTGGAATATAAAGTTTGTTGGATGAAGATTACACATAAAATGTAAATAGTTGAAGAAGTTGAGAGAGATGATGATTGTAGATCATAGTATGAGTTGTTTCGAAGGGAGATGTATTGATTATGAGATAGATGTTTGAGGACTGCATTAGTATATTAGTATAGAAGGAAAGATGGGTTTTACTTTCATCAGTGATTTAGTGAGTAAATATTTTTTCTTTATTAAGATTTTTAAGAGTCTTTGTATGTTGTATTTAGAATCTCTTGGTTTTTAAATTATTGGAATGAAAAAATAATCATTTATATGTTTTAATGGTTAATTGCCGAAGAAAAAAATGTTAACATTCATTTGTTTTGATTTATTAGAAAACCAAATACAGTAAAACATATATAAATTAATAATGTTGGGACTTTAAATTTTATTAATTTATAGAGATTAATTTATAAAAGTTTCCTTTTTTAGATTTCTTATTTTAAATATTTTTATTCTAAAATAAGAAAAATATTAGATTTTAGTGTATAGGCATTAATTATTATTTTTAAAACTTAACATTTATATTAGTATTATTATATTATTTGTTGTATATAATATATATTGCATAGAAATTAATATAGTTTTAGATATAATATTACTAAATCTTATCAAAAATATATTAAGTGTTAAAAAAATATAATAAAAAACAAACAATATAATAATAGGTTCTTACTTATATAAAATATGTATATATATAAGTTATTAATTTATAATTTTAATGGGACCATATATTTACATAGAATTTTAATAAATTATTATCTTATTATTTTATCAATTTGTGTCAAATTTTGAGTCAGCCTAAAATGGGATAGATAAAATTTTCTAATTTATATAGATTATTAATTTATCGAGTATTAATTTATAGAGGTTCTACTATAGGTAGTTTCTACTCTTTCTAGATTCAGGTTGAGTGAACAAACCAACACATTTAGTGATATTTTATTTAAGTTTAAAGATCTACGATAGAGTTTTGTCTTCGTGAAAAATAAAAATTTCTAGAGTTTGTATGACTTTCTCTAACTAAATACTTATAAGATGTCATGTCATTTTAAATATCAATATATTTATTATAATATAATATATGAAAAATAGAATAGAATATTTTTTTTATTTAAAATAATATTAACTTGTGTTTTAATATATATTAGTTTAGATGTAATGGTTAAAGTTTCTTATTTTTTATTAATATTATAGTAATCATGTCTAACTCTTTATTAAAATATTTATAAAAATTATATTTAAGTATTTATTTTTTATGTAATATATATTGTCTACATATCATTTGATTTAGTTTTTAAATATTATTTGAATAAGAAGTAATTTGTAAGTATTTATTATAAGATATATATATTGGATCCTTTCTCTTTATCACAAAAATATAATAATGTATAAATATTTTATTTATTTATAATAATATTATTTTGTTTTTTAATATATATTAGTTTAGATATAATAGTTAAAGTTTCTAATTTTCTATTAATATTTTAGTAATTTTGTCTAACTCTTTATTAAAATATCAAAAAAAATATTTAAGTATTTATATTTTATGTAACATATATTTGTTTATATATCATTTGATTTATTTTTTTAATATTATTTGAAGAATAAGTAATTTTTAAGTATTTATTATAAGATATATATTTGATCATTTCTCTTAATCATAAAAAAGTATAATAATGAATAAATTGTTTAATGACATGACAATATAAAAATTTATGATAGACTCATTTAATTTGCCTATGTGGGTCTTTATTATAAAGAAGTAGAACGATGGGAAGACGAAACGAAATCATTAAGTTAGATTAAAGAAGACGATTGATGGAAGATGAGGTTATGAAACGGAGGTGGGAAATGGGAATCGCATAGGCGAAGAAGGTGAAAGATTTACGACGAAGTTTTGTTTGCGTGAAAAATAAATTTTTAGGGTTTGTATGACTTTCTCTAACTAAATACTTATAAGATGTTATGTCATTTTAAATATTAATTTATTTGTTTTAATATTTATTTTATTATTTATTTATTTAAATATAATATTTTAAAAATAGAATGAAATGTTTTTTTTATTTGAAATAACATTAATTTATGTTTTAATATATATTAGTTTAGATGTAATGATTAAAGTTTCTAATTTTTGTTAATACTTTAGTAATTATGTCTAACTCTTTATTAAAAATTTCTAAAAAGTTTATATTTAAGTTTTATTTTTTATGTAACATATATTTGTTTATCTATAATTTGATTTAAATTTTAAATATTATTTTAAGAATAAGTAATTTATAAGTATTTATTATAAGATATATATATTGGATCATTTCTTTTAATCAAAAAAATATAATAATGTAGAAATATTTTTTTATTTAAAATAATATTAATTTGTGTTTTAATATATATTAGTTTAGATGTAATAGTTAAAGTTTCTAATTTTCTATTATCATTTTAGTAATTATGTCTAACTCTTTATTAAAATATTTGAAATTTTTTATATTTAAGTAATTAATTTGTGTTTTAATATATATTAGTTTAGATGTAATAGTTAAAGTTTTTAATTTTCTATTATTATTTTAGTAATTATGTCTAACTCTTTATTAAAATATTTGAAATTTTTTATATTTAAGTATTTATTTTTTATGTAACATATATTTGTTCATGTATCATTTGATTTACTTTTTAAATATTTTAGTTTAAGTTTATAATTTTTATTAATATTTTAGTAATCATGTCTAACTCTTTATTAAAATGTCCAAAAATTATATTTAAGTATTTATTTTTTATGTAACATATATTTATTTATATATAATTTAATTTAATTTTTAAATATTATTTCAAGAATAAGTAATTTTAAGTATTTATTATAAGATATATATATATATATTGGATCATTTCTCTTAATCACAAAAAATATAATAATGTAGAAATATTTTTTATGGGGTGAATGTATAAATATTTTTAATGACATGGATGTTTTAAATGTTTTAATTGGAAGATTTTTTGTGCCCATGTGGCATAGCTCTAAAGGGTTTATATTCCCCTTTTAATATAGTATAGATCACAAAAAATATAATAGTGTAGAAATATTTTTTATGGGATGAATGTATAAATATTTTTAATGACATGGATGTTTTAAATATTTTAATTGGAGGATTTTTTGTGCCCATGTGGCATAGCTCTAAAGGGTTTATATTCCCCTTTTAATATAGTATATAGATTTATTATTACTTGTAAGCAACGTTTCTGCATTCAACATCAAATATTGATATTGCCTTATAAGCTTTATACGCAAATTTATAAACATATAATTCATTTTTATTATTATTTTAAAGATAATTGTAATTTTCTTTTCTTTATTTAGAAAATTTGACTATTCTTTTATTGTTTCAGTGAGCTATGTCGAATTTTACTAGTATTGAATTTGAAGTTCTTGATATCACTGGAAACAACTATTTGGCTTGGGCATTAGATGCTGAGTTTTCCCTTAGTGCAAAGGGACTTGAAGGTACAATCCTAGAAGGGAATCAAACTCAAAGCAAAGATAAAGCAAAGGCTATGATATTCCTTCGTCATCATCTCCACGGAGATCTCAAGAATGAATACCTCACTGTGAAAGATCCACAAGTCCTTTGGAACAACTTAAAGGAAATGTATGATCACCAGAAAACTGTGATCCTACCTAAAGCTCGTTATGAATGGACACATCTGAGGTTACAAGACTTTGAGTCTGTAAGTGATTACAACTCAGCCTTGTTCAAAATTACTTCCAAGTTAGAGTTATGTGGGGAGAAAATCACGGAAGCTGATAAGTTAGAGAAGACATTCTCTACTTTTCATGCAAATAATGTTGTCCTGCAGACACAATACCGTGAAAAGGGATTCCTGAAGTATTCCCAATTTATATCTTGTCTCCTTGTGGCTGAGCAAAACAATGAGCTTTTGATGAAAAATCATGGACTACGTCCAACTGGTTCTGCTCCATTCCCTGAAGCGAATGTGACTGAATAGAACAACACTGGCCGCGGAAATGGCTACAATCGTGGTCGCGGTCGTGGCCGTGGACATGGTCGTGGACATGGTCGTGGACGTGGATATGGTCAAGTTTGAGTCCGAGGAGTTTCTTTTAAGAACTCTAACTCTCACCAGAAGTGGGAAAAGAAGGAGGGTAACAAACAAGCAACTGAATGTTACCGATGTGGAAGTAAAGACCATTGGGCTCGTACATGCCGTACACCAAAGCATCTTGTTGACCTGTATCAAAAATCAGAAAAACAAAAGGGAAATAATGTGGAAACAAATATGGTGTACGAAGGTGGAGAGGATGACTTTGATTTTGGTGATGCCACTCACCTTGAACTTTCCGATTTTCTCATTGACGAAGAGAAAAAGTGATTGAACAATGATCATTTAAGAGACGTTTTGTTTTTATTTATTAATTAGCTTTTAGTTTTTGGCTTTTGTTTTTTTTATTTACTATTTTGTCATTTCTTTTGCATTAATAAATTTAATCTATTTTATTATTTTATATGAGATTATAATTTATTTTATTTATTTATTTGAAGAGAAATGGATGGTGGAGATTTATGCTTAGCAGACAGTGCAACTAGTCACACAATTCTGAAAAATAAGAAATATTTCTCTCATTTATTAAATAGAGAAGCAAGTGTGAGTACTATAACAGGTAGTGCAAAGATAATTGAAGGCTCTGGAAGAGCAAATATAATACTTCCTATGGGAGCACAACTTGAAATTGTTGATGCATTGTATTCCTCTAAGTCTCAAAGAAACTTATTGAGTTTTAAAGATATTCGCAGAAATGAATATCATATTGAGACAATGAATGAAGGAAATATTGAATTTCTTCATATTACAAGTATTATTCATGGCTCTAAGAAAGTAGTAGAAAAACTACCAGCATTCTCCACTGGATTGTATTACACTAAAATTAGTACAATTGAGGCAAATGCCATAGTAAACCAGAAGTTTACTGAAAACATTACTGTTTGGCATGACCGGTTAGGCCATCCCGGTTCAACAATGATGCGAAAGATAATCACTAATTCATGTGGACATCCACTGAAGAACCAGAAGATTCTTCCTAATGATTATTCATGTGTTGCTTGTTCTCAAGACAAATTAATCTTAAGGCCTTCACCAGCCAAGATAATTCATGAATCAATAAACTTTTTGGAACGTATTCAAGGAGACATTTGTGGACCGATTCACCCACCATGTGGAACTTTTAGATAATTTATGGTTCTAATCGACGCATCAACAAGATGGTCACATGTTTCTTTGTTATCAACTCGCAACTTGGCGTTTGCGAGACTGCTTGCTCAGTTAATCAAATTACAAGCACATTTTCCAGATTTTCCTCTAAAGGCAATTCGCCTAGACAATGCTGGTGAATTTATGTCTCAGGCTTTTAATGATTATTGTATGTCTATTGGGATAAGTGTTGAACATCCTGTAGCACATGTTCACACACAAAATGGTTTAGTTGAATCATTAATTAAACGTCTTCAGTTGATTGCTAGACCATTGCTTATGAAATCAAAACTCCCAGTCTCTGCATGGGGGCATGCTATACTACATGCAGCAGCACTGATTCGCATAAGGCCAACGAGTAATCATCAATTCTCCCCATCACAATTGATTATGGGTCAAGAGCTAAATATTTCCCATCTTAAGATATTTGGATGTGCAGTATATGTTCCAATTGCTCCACCACAGCGAACTAAAATGGGACCTCAAAGGAGGTTAGGAATATATGTTGGATATGATTCTCCATCAATAATTAAGTATTTGGAACCATCCACAGGGGATTTATTTAAGGTCCGATTTGCAGACTGTCATTTTAATGAGTCTGTTTTTCCAACATTAGGGGAAGAAAATAAACAGTTGGGAAAAGATATTAATTGGAATGAATTATCATTATCTTACTTTGATCCTCGAACTAAAGAATGTGACTTAGAAGTCCAAAAGATAATTCATTTGCAAAGCTTAGCAAACCAGTTGCCAGATGCATTTACTGACCCAAAAAGAGTGACCATGTCACATATCCCAGCTGTAAATGCTCCAGTCAGAATGAATGTTCAAGAAGGACAAAATCAACCTGCTAATGAGTCTAAGATACGCCTGAAGCGTGGTAGACCTATCGGTTTTAAAGATAAAAATCCTCGAAAAAGAAAAGGAGCAGAAATTGGCAATAATGAAACCGAGGTAATAACTATGAATGAGAAATCTCCAGAAGAGAACATGATACAAGAAGAAAATCAGGTACCTGATAATGAAGAGATCTCAACTAACTATGTCATGTCTGGAATAAAATAGAACCGAAAGCAAATCGACGTTGATGATATTTTTGCATACAATGTAGCAGTTAATTTAATGGATGAGGATCATGAACCAAAATCTATTGAAGAGTGTACACAAAGAAGTGATTGGCCAAAATGGAAGGAAGCAATAGATGCTGAATTAAAATCTCTTGCAAAGAGAGCAGTGTTTGGACCTGTAGTCCGTACACCTAAAGGTGTAAAACCAGTGGGATATAAATGGGTTTTTGTGCGAAAGAGAAATGAAAATGGTGAGATTGTGAGATACAAAGCACGTTTAGTTGCTTAAGGATTTTCAATACCCGTAGTTGATTATGAAGAGACATACTCTCCTGTGGTGGATGCTACTACATTTAGGTTCCTTATCAGTTTGGCGATAAAGGAAAGACTTGATTTACGCTTAATGGATGTAGTCACAGCTTATTTATATGATCCACTGGATACTGATATTTACATGAAAGTCCCAGAAGGATTTAAACTGCCAGAAGCAGCAAACTCTAATCCTCGAGAAATTTATAGCATAAAGTTAAATCGATCTCTTTATGGACTGAAACAATCAGGACGCATGTGGTATAATCGCCTAAGTGAGTACTTGTTGAAAGAAGGCTATAAAAACGATCATATCAGTCCATGCATCTTTATAAAGAGATTTGAGAAAGGATATGTTATAATTGCAGTACATGTTGATGATTTAAACATCATTGGAACTCCTGAAGAGATTTCACTTACAATGGAATACTTGAAGAAAGAATTCGAGATGAAAGATCTTGGAAAAACAAAGTTTTGTTTGGGATTACAAATTGAGCACCTCAAGAATGAAATCTTAGTACATCAAAAAACTTATACAAAAAAAGTGGCTAAACGATTTTCTATGGATCAAGCACATCCTTTGAGTAATCCAATGGTTGTAAGATCACTCGATGTGAATAAAGATATCTTCCGACCTAAAGAGAAGAATGAAGAAGTCCTTGGTCCCGAAGTACCATACTTAAGTGCAATAAAGATATCTTGCCAGTCATACAAGACCTGATATATCATTTGCAGTGAACCTATTGGCAAGGTTTAGTTCATGCCCAACTCGTAGGCATTGGAATGGGATAAAACATATACTTCGTTACCTCCAAGGTACGAAAGACATGGGCATATTCTTTCCTAACCAATCCACAGAAGATTTGATTGGTTTTGCAGATTCTGGATACATGTCTGATCCTCATAATGCCAGATCACAAACAGGATATGTGTTTACTTGTGGTGGAACTGCTATCTCTTGGCGTTCAATGAAGCAAACCATTGCAGCTACTTCTTCCAACCACGCAGAGATTTTAGCCATTCATGAAGCTAGTCGTGAGGTGGTATGGTTAAGATCTGTCATTCAACATATACGAGAAGATTGTGGTCTATCTACAGGAAAAGAAGCTCCAACAATCATGTATGAGGACAATGCTGCATGTATCGCACAACTCAAAGATAGATATATCAAAGGAGATCGGACGAAGCACATTCTACCAAAATTCTTTTTTACTCATGATCTGCAGAAGAATGGCGATGTTCGTGTTGTACAAGTTCGTTCAAGTGACAATTTGGCTGACTTATTCACCAAGGCATTACCTACTGCTACTTTCAAGAAGCTGGTTCATCTTATTGGATTACGTCGTCTCAAGGATCTTGTCGTCGGTATACATGAGGGGAAGTAATGGCGCGCTGCACTCTTTTTCCCTTAACCATGGTTTTTCCCATTGGGTTTTCCTGGTAAGGTTTTTAACGAGGCAGCATCTTACGCGCATAATAGACATCAAGGGGAAGTGTTATATTTATTGTGATGTCGATTATAGAAAGTCTTGTTCACCAAGATTTACTTGTACTTGGTCTCCAAGCAAAACCCTAATCTTGTATCCCTATATCAAGAGTTCATTATTCATGGAATAAGACACACAAATTACTCTCTTCTCTTCTTTACTCAAAATAGTTTTGGTTTTAAATTAATAGATTTTCAAATTATTTAATTATCAATTTTATATAATGTAAATTAAGTATTTTACAGTCTTTATGTTTAAAGCTATATGTTAGCAACACCATATATTCTTTTGTCTACCGTAATCAATAATCTAAACAAAATTATCTCATTTCTTTAAGCAAAATAATACCACAACCAATGGACAGGCCTTAAACCTATATTAGTACACATGAAACATTATATAATAATGACAAAAGTTATACAATAAAAACTAACACCATCGACAATACTAACAAAACAAAATAATTATTTATATGTTGAGAAAACACATTATATCAAGATAATACATAATACAAAATATAGACTACATTTTGGAAATTCATATAATATAAACAAAATAATTATCATGATAAAACTGAAAAATATTTGCGCACAGCAGAGATCCGTCTCTAGTTGCATATTAAATAAATGACACTCCAAATATGGTGCAACATATCCCGGTCAGCTACTGGATTCAGAGACATCAACATCCTCTGAGTATAAAACACATTTGCTGGCTTTTTAGCTAAGATTGTAATAGCTTTTTTTACAAAAAAAAAAACTTTATTTTGTTGTTCTATTCTAGTTTGGGTTTCGTAGATTTAAATAATAGATAACCATTTGATATTTAAAAAAAGAAATCAACATCTATCTTATATTAGAAAGATACAATTTAATACATCAAAATTGTATATTATGAAAATGAGTTAGACAAGAAAAGTCTTCAAAGCAACAGTTCTAAAGGAATTGCAATAAAAAAAAAAAAAAAATGAATTGAGTTGTATTTCTGCAGCGTTATGACAGAAAAAAACAAAAAGATCTCTCGAAGACACTGAAAACATAATTTGTAAATGATATCTTATGCCTGATTTTTAATATGTTTAGATATTTCGAAATATATGATCTTGTATATTTCATATACATAAACGTAAGACAACCAATGACTTTTTCTTGTTTAGCATAAAATCATTTTTGGAAACTGAAATTCGCACTGTCTTTTTTTTTTTTAGGAAAGTTAGGATAATCCTAATTTTTCAAAGGTCCTAGATATCTATTAAATCATACGCCAAACAATCAAGAACACGAAAATAAATAGACTAAAAATATAAGAATCGAAAAGAGAACAAAGTAGGTCTTATTCTGAATCTGTGTAGGAGCGTTACAACAAGGTAAGAGCCTTGGCTGCCAGAGCTGTCAGCGAGTTCCTCAGTTCTACAACCGAAGACTGTAAAAACCTAGTTGAGTCGCAGCTCGATAACAAAAATGGAAAATTGCATATTGCTCTAAATGCTAAGTTTTTGCTGTGTAAAAACGTCTCTTTATGTCTTTAGCTTTAGCTCCCCTTATATATGCCTTCATGTCGGTTCTCGTCTCCCTTTTTGCCCCTAAGTCAAGTTTATCGCGTCGCGGAAATATTCCTTTTTCTTCTCGATCTTCATCATTATCTTGGAAACTTGATATTATCTTCCGATTTCGTGAGATTTGCCTCCTTCTGCAAGTAAGATACACCGTGATAGCATTGGTGGACTTGATTTTGAATGAAATTGTAAGTGGGTTTTGGGTCACGCTCTAGGCCTCTTTGGGTCGTTTACCGATTTTAAACATTTTTACGATTTTTTCGAAAGAGAGCATCTTGATACGACGTCAATTCGACGAGTAAGTTCACACTCTCGCATAGTTTAGACAATTGTGGTGTTAAGTTAACCGTCATCGTTTACACGATAACCATGAACTTCATTCGGGAATATGAATCTTCGCGGTTCTTATTGTAAGGCTCCAATGGTAACTCCGATCAAGACGGAACAAGGAATTTACCCGTCAAGGTTAAACGAAAGGCATAAGATTTGGTCCAACTCGCCATTTTGGCGAGTAGTACTGGTCCAACTCGCCATTTTGGCGAGTAGTACTGGTCCAACTCGCCAAAATGGCAAGTAGGATTGCTTGTGTGATCCAACTCGCCAAAATGGCGAGTATAATTGTTTGTGTGATCCTACTAGCCAAAATGGCGAGTAGGACTGGTCTAACTCACCATTTGTGTGATCCTACTCGCCAAAATGGCGAGTAGGATTGCTTGGGTGGTTCTACTCGCCATTTTGGCGAGTTGATCTTGTTGCTTGGTCCAACTCGCCATCTTGGCGAGCTCGGGCTTGTCCAAATCGCCAAAATTGTGAGTTGGCCTTGACGCTTGGTCTGATTCTCTTGTTTGGTGAGTTGGACGATGTGTTCGGACAATTGAGGTTTGTAGCCATTTTCATTGTTTAAGGCTTAAAGTAATCTTTATTGAGGACTTATCATCTCATTCCTTTCCGGAATTGATTTAAAACTCGGTTTAGTTTTTTTGCGCCTTTTTTATCTCTCTTTTTCCAAAAACGATTTTTTCCGAGAAGTTTCTGACGTTTGATTTTGTCGTGACCCATTTTGACCCCAATACCATTTGACAAAGCACACCAGAGTCTGATTACAAGTATTAGAAAGGGATACAAAGCTGGATGTCGTACAAAACAACACCATTTGACGCAGCGTATGATTTAGATTGAACGATCGATCTTGCAAATAGTATTGCAGGAGACAAACTCTTTGCTCAATCAAAAGATTCACATGAATATCTTGAGACCAAACGTCTTATATTGATGCACTTAATCGAATCAAGACAAGGTTAAAAGCAGAATCTCAATAGTTTATTAAATCAAAAGTATCTGAAACATTATGTCAAAGTCTGTTTATATAATCCCCACTTTTGGATAAACACTGTTAGGTAAAGGAATTATAGAACGATCGACTAATCAAAAAAAGTAAAACAAAACCTTATGCTAAACATAACTTTAATTAAAATAATTTGCAGTAAAAGCAACTACTAAGAAGGAGAATTCAAACATCCATTGGCGCCATACTTGTAGATGCCATTGCATCAGGACTCCCCGAGTAAGAAGGATTCAACACTGAATATGGAACCGTGTTGGTGTCGATGTAACGAGAGAGGTATTTAACATTAAAGACATCAAAAGGTGTGACATCTGCTGGGAGACGAAACGATAGGCGTTATCATTTATATGTTTCAGCACTTCTAATGGGCCAATCTTCTTGGCTTTAAGTTTGTTATAGGCATGACAAGACATCCGATTGTTGGTAAGTTGGCCCACACGAAGTCTCCCACTTCAAAGACCAACTTTCGGTGGTGTAAATCAGCAGCACATTTATACTTTGATGAAGATGATTCTAAGTTTGTAACAACTCGGTCGTGTAGCTTTTTCAAAGAGTCCACAAATGTCGATGTATCGCTATGTATGCGTGTACGATCGGGCAGGTTAGACAGATCAACATGACCCCGAGGAATCATGACGCAGATGACCTGAAATGGACAAAATCCCAAACTGCAGTTTAAAGCATGTTTATGTGCACATTCTGCCTGAGGAAGCCGTGAATCCCATGTATTTATTGCATCGCCAACGAGAAAACATAAGAGGTTGATGAGGTAATGATAGTGAACGAAGAAGTTGGCTCATATCTAACGTTGTACCAAGAAGTTTTCACAACGAACGCCAAAAGTGTCCAAGAAACCTCGAATCACGATCGGAAACAATTGAAAGAGGCAGCCCGTGAAGACGATAAATGTCTTTAAAGAGCAAAATCACCACTTGCAAAGCATATGTCGTCTAGTTTAAAGAACATTAAAACGTCTTTAAAGAACAAAATCAATGATTATCACTTCTAGTTTATGCTAGATCTTATTCAGGCAACTTCTTTCATGGTGTAACTTTGAGTGGTAGCAGAAAGTTTCGGTGATTCAAAGTGACGCAAGCAAGCATCAGCAATGGATCATGAAAGACATATGTGCGGATTAAAACTTGCATATAAACGATAATAGTGGCCAATAACAAACACGGAAGGCTAATTATATATTTTCATTGCTAACACATTATTTATACATATATTATAATATATAACCATAAATAAAATATAATAGTATATATCAATATAAAGTTAGATAAATGACATAATATAAAATGTGATGGTTACAAGATAGTTAAATGAAGTTTAACATTCAAAATACAAATATCATTTGTAAATTATATCAAACAAGCATATGAATAATTTCAAATGTTATGCTAAGATAGTGTATAGCCGGCTAAAAATTTATGTGTGTTTTAAATATAATATTAGTTTCAGCAGAAAAAATACAAAATATTTGAAAACATTGTTAACCTGATAAAATAGGCAAATCTCAGCTAAAAATAGTTATAGCTCGCAATAAAAAAAGGTAGACGTCTAAATGACTTAGTATCATCAAAGTTTGTTTTACCTTAGGCTGTGTAGAACTAATTTGATATTTGCATTGAAGTTAAATGAAGTTTAACATTCAAAATACAACTATCATTTGTAAATAGTAGATTTTGCATTGAAGTAATTTGACGTTTAACATTCAAAATACAAATATCCTTTTAAAATTGTATTAGACAAACATATGAATAATTTTAAAGTTATATTAAGATGGTGTATAGCCGGCTAAAAATTTATGTGTTTTAAGAATAATATTAGTTTCAGCAGAAGAAAATACAAAATATTTGAAAACATTGTTAACCTGATAAAATAGGCAAAGCTCAGCTAAAAATAGTTATAGCTCGCAATAAGAAAAGTTAGACGTCTAAATGACTTAGTATCATCAAAGTTTATTTTAGCTTAGGCTGTGTAGAACTAATTTGATATTTGCATTGAAGTTAAATGAAGTTTAACATTCAAAATACAAATATCATTTGTAAATTGTAGAGTTTGCATTGAATTAAATTGAAGTTTAACATTCAAAATAAAAATATCATTTGTAAACTATATTAGACAAACATATGAATAATTTCAAATATTATACTATGATGGTATATATCCAAGCGAACTTAAAAACTTACGTGTTTTTAAAGCATAGTATTAGTTTCAACAAAAGAAAGGAAAAAATATTTGAAAATGTTAATACCAGGATAAAATAGGAAAAATCACCTAAAAAGTATTTTAGCTTGCAATAAAACAAGTTTAGACGTCTATATCATTTAGTAGCACCAAAAATTGTTTAACTTATTCTGTGTAAAAATAATTTAATATTTTCATTACTAACATATTATTTACCATATATGAAATATAAGAGTAGCATATCAATATAAAATTAGTTAAATAACTTATTATAAGATACGCTAGTTATATGTTAGTTAAATGAAGTTTAATATTCAAATTAGAAATATCATTTGTAAATTATATTAGACAAACATATGACTAATTGCAAATGTTATACTACATGGTGGTGTATAGCCAGCTAAAAACATTATCTGTCTTTTTAAAAGATCATATTAGCTTTAACAAAACAAAACATAAAATACTTGAAAATATTGTTAATCGGATAAAACAGGAAAATCTCAGCTAAAAATAATAATTTTCTTCAATGATACATGTAAAAATATTATCAAATTGGTGCTATGATATTAGATATGTAAGTAGGTTAAGATACATGCTCATAACAGCTTCCTAGATCCTCACCATATTCCTTCACAACAACCAAAACATATTTGAAATATACACCATTGTTTTCTAAAATTTCAGTTCTTGCTTTACAGTTCCTAGGTTTCCAAGTTGCCACTTCACACATCAATATAACAATCTCCATCTTAACATCTTTCTTCCTCGTTAGAGAAAACAATTGTGGATCTTCAATCGCCTCATATAATACATCTAACTTGTATCTTTATATTGATGTAGGTTTAGAATTAAAAATAGCAGTTACTCAAAAAAGTTATCCATATAATATGTTAGATAACAGGTTTAGTGTATAAAATTCTTAAAATATTTACCTTAACCTCGTTTTCAATATCCCTTACATGACCAAAGATCATGTCTAGTCTTGCAGATGAATTCTCTTGTGTATCGTCATCTTTCGACTTGGCGAAAAAAAATTCTAAGACGCAACCCGGATTAAACTCTAGTTGACATAATCAAAATCTTAAAATGAAATCGACATCCTCGTATTTATGTAAATAATTGACAGTAAATAATGGTTTGAGATCATCTGATTCCTTTCCGGAATTGATTTAAAACTCGATTTAGTTTTTTTGCGCCTTTTTTATCTCTCTTTTTCCAAAAACGATTTTTTCCGAGAAGTTTCTGACGTTTGATTTAGTCGTGACCCATTTTGACCCCAACACCATTTGACAAATCACACCAGAGTCTGATTACAAGTATTAGAAAGGGATACAAAGCTGGTTCCCGTACAAAACAACACCAGAGTCTAAATCCGGCTATCGTATACAATACCAAAATCTAAAGCTGGTAGTTTAACGGATACAAACCTCGGAACAAAAATGTCTAACAAAAGGAGGGCAACTAAATACCTACAGTGATTAACAACAGGACACACACACCATCACAAGTTCATATTCACTCTTTTGTTTTCTGCATTAACTTATATGACATCTGTTTAAAATTAACTCTTGTTCAGTTTTGAGGCAGCGTATGATTTAGATTGAACGATCGATCTTGCAAATAGTATTGCAGGAGACAAACTCTTTGCTCCATCAAAAGATTCACATGAATATCTTGAGACCAAACGTCTTATATTGATGCACTTAATCGAATCAAGACAAGGTTAAAAGCAGAAGCTCAATAGTTTATTAAATCAAAAGTGTCTGAAACATTATGTCAAAGTCTGTTTATATAATCCCCACTTTTGGATAAACACTGTTAGGTAAAGGAATTATAAAACGATCGACTAATCAAAAAAAGAAAAACAAAACCTTATGCTAAACATAACTTTAATTAAAATAACTTGCAGTAAAAGCAACTACTAAGAAGGAGAATTCAAACATCCATTGGCGCCATAATTGTAGATGCCATTGCATCAGGACTCCCTGAGTAAGAAGGATTCAACACTGAATATGGAACCGTGTTGGTGTCGATGTAACGAGAGAGGTATTTAACATTAAAGACATCAAAAGGTGTGACATCTGCTGGGAGACAAAACGATAGGCGTTATCATTTATATGTTTCAGCACTTCTAATGGGCCAATCTTCTTGGCTTTAAGTTTGTTATAGGCATGACAAGACATCAGATTGTTGGTAAGTTGGCCCACACGAAGTCTCCCACTTCAAAGACCAACTTTCGGTGGTGTAAATCAGCAGCAAGTTTATACTTTGATGAAGATGATTCTAAGTTTGTAACAACTCGGTCGTGTAGCTTTTTCAAAGAGTCCACAAATGTCGATGCATCGCCATGTATGCGTGTACGATCGGGCAGGTTAGACAGATCAACATGACCCCGAGGAATCATGCCGTAGATGACCTGAAATGGACAAAATCCCAAACTGCAGTTTAAAGCATGTTTATGTGCAAATTCTACCTGAGGAAGCCGCGAATCCCATGTATTTATTGCATCGCCAACGAGAAAACATAAGAGGTTGATGAGGTAATGATAGTGAACGAAGAAGTTGGCTCATATCTAACGTTGTACCAAGAAGTTTTCACAACGAACGCCAAAAGTGTCCAAGAAACATCGAATCACGATCGGAAACAATTGAAAGAGGCAGCCCGTGAGGACGATAAACGTCTTTAAAGAGCAAAATCACCACTTGCAAAGCATATGTCGTCTAGTTTAAAGAACATTAAAACGTCTTTAAAGAACAAAATCAATGATTATCACTGCTAGTTTATGCTAGATCTTATTCATGCAACTTCTTTCATGGTGTAACTTTGAGTGGTAGCAGAAATTTTCTGCGATTCGAAGTGACGCAAGCAAACATCAGCAATGGATCATGAAAGACATATGTGCGGATTAAAACTTGCATATAAACGATAATAGTGGCCAATAACAAACACGGAAGGCTAATTATATATATATATTCATTGCTAACACATTATTTATACATATATTATAATATATAACCATAAATAAAATATAATAGTATATATCAATATAAAAGTTAGATAAATGACATTATATAAAACGTGATGGTTACAAGATAGTTAAATGAAGTTTAACATTCAAAATACTAATATCATTTGTAAATTATATTAAACAAACATATGAATAATTTCAAATGTCATGCTAAGATAGTGTATAGCCGGCTAAAAATTTATGTGTTTTTAAATATAATATTAGTTTCAGCAGAAAAAAATACAAAATATTTGAAAACATTGTTGACCTGATAAAATAGGCAAAGCTCAGCTAAAAACAGTTATAGCTCGCAATAAAAAAAGTTAGACGTCTAAATGACGTAGTATCACCAAAGTTTGTTTTACCTTAGGCTGTGTAGAACTAATTTGATATTTGCATTGAAGTTATATGAAGTTTAACATTCAAAATAAAAATATCATTTGTAAACAGTAGATTTTGCATTGAAGTAATTTGACATTTAACATTTAAAATACAAATATCCTTTTTAAATTGTATTAGACAAACATATGAATAATTTTAAATGTTATATTAAGATGGTGTATAGCCGGCTAAAAATTTATTTGTTTTTTAATATAATATTAGTTTCAGCAGAAGAAAATACAAAATATTTGAAAACATTGTTAACCTGAGAAAATATGCAAAGCTCAGCTAAAAATAGTTATAGCACGCAAATAAGAAAAGTTAGACGTCTAAATGACTTAGTATCATCAAAGCTTGTTTTATCTTAGGCTGTGTATAACTAATTTGATATTTGCATTGAAGTTAAATGAAGTTTAACATTCAAAATACAAATATCATTTGTAAATTGTAGAGTTTGCATTGAAGTAAATTGAAGTTTAACATTCAAAATAAAAATATCATTTGTAAAATATATTAGACAAACATATGAATAATTTCAAATGTTATACTATGATGGTATATATCCAAGCCAACTTAAAAATTTACGTGTTTTTAAAGCATAGTATTAGTTTCAAAAAAAGAAAGTAAAAAATATTTGAAAATGTTAATACCCGGATAAAATAGGAAAAATCACCAAAAAATTATTTTAGCTTGCAATAAAAAAAGTTTAGACGTCTATATGATTTAGTAGCACCAAAAATTGTTTAACTTAGGCTGGGTAAAAATAATTTAATATTTGCATTACTAACACATTATTTACCTTATATGAAATATAAGAGTTGCATATCAATATAAAATTAGTTAAATAACTTATTATAAGATACGCTAGTTATATGTTAGTTAAATTAAGTTTAGTATTCAAATTAGAAATATCATTTATAAATTATATTAGACAAACATATGACTAATTGCAAATGTTATACTACATGGTGGTGTATAGCCAGCTAAAAATATTATGTGTCTTTTTAAAAGATCATATTAGCTTTAACAAAACAAAACTTAAAATACTTGAAAATATTGTTAATCGGATAAAACAGGAAAATCTCAGCTAAAAATAATAATTTTCTTCAATGATACATGTAAAAATATTGTCAAATTGGTGCTATGTTATTAGATATGTTAGTAGGTTAAGATACATGCTCATAACAGCTTCCTAGATCCTCACCATATTCCTTCACAACAACCACAACATATTTGAAATATACACCATTGTTTTCTAAAATTTCAGTTCTTGCTTTACAGTTCCTAGGTTTCCAAGTTGTCACTTCACACATCAATATAACAATCTCCATCTTAACATCTTTCTTCCTCGTTAGAGAAAACAATTGTGAATCTTCAATCGCCTCATATAATATATCTAACTTGTATCTTTATATTGATGTATGTTTAGAGTTAAAAATAGCAGTTACTCAAAAAAGTTATCCATATAATATGTTAGATAACAGGTTTAGTATATAAAATTCTGAAAATATTTACCTTAACCTCGTTTTCAATATCCCTTACATGACCAGAGATCATGTTTAGTTTTGCAGATGAATTCTCTGGTGTATCGTCATCTTCATCGGCATCTTCCGACTTGGCGGAAAAAAATTCTAAGACGCAACTCGGATTAAACTCTAGTTGACATAATCAAAATCTTAAGATGAAATCGACATCCTCGTATTTATGTAAAAATTGACAGTAAATAATGGTTTGAGATCTGATTCGTCTACTATCTTTTCTTCACGTTTCTTCCTCCATACGAGCTTCCCAGTCAACGAATGGAGCCGAGCCTGGATACATACGCCACCGTGAGCTCGAGGAAGATGAGAGAGTGAACATGACGCCGGTTGGTTCTTCTCCAGCTCTGAATATTCTCTCCAGGATAAGGCACGGTGTTGGTTGCGGATTTGCTTTTGGAGAACGATGGAGTTGAGAAAATTAACTAGATGAAAGAGAAAGAGTGATATATTAATTTTAAATTTCAAAATTTTCGGAGAGATGAGAAAAAAACTATTTATGCTATGATAATCAAAGATTTGGAAAAATATGCTTAGAGGATAGAAGATCTTCACATATCTAGCTATTAGATTTTGGCTATCTATAATATAATAGAGACTCAAATTTATAAGGATAGCATAGTCCTAATTTCTCTTATAAAATAAACTAGATATGGATCCACGTGCGAGCGCAAATATTAAGTTTGTGTTTTTTTTTAACTAAATAATGTAATTAAAATGTTTCGTGATCTTGAAAATAATTTGTTTGTGTTTTAAAACATATATTTTATGTCCAATAATGTATATCATGTATACAAATTAGAAATCTTCGTTTCATTGAGATTTATATAATATATATTAAAAACATTTCTGAATTTTAAATATTAATAAATACAGAAGTATGACTTAGTATGTCATATAAATACTCATCTTGTTTGAATATTTATGTAAAAAATCTTTTTATGCGTTAAACATAGATGTAAAAATATATGGATAAGCATTTTACCGATATCCAAACCCGTATCCGAAACCGACCCCACAAACCCGAACCAAAACCCAAAACAAAATAGCAAAATACCTGAACGGATATTGAATTAGGAGAGATTGGATATCCAAACCCAAACGAGTAATACTCGAACCCGAATAGATATCCGAAGATATTTGAACCCGAACTTATGCATATTTATGTAACGACCCGGTTCCAATAAACCGGTTTGGTTTTGTTTCTACTAATTATTATTCCAAACCATTTATTAAACCAAGCCATGTGAATAACCGTACATATATATATATATATATATATATCTTCTTCTCCTAACCTAAAAGTCATGCGCCGTATGGAGAGGAGATGTTGTGATTTCTCCTGGAAACCATGCCATGATCCATTCGTTTCTTGATCTCTTACCCATCCCTCTTGCTCATCACTCTTGTGTCACTTCACGTCTTCTTGTGTGTGTGTATTCTATCGGAGAAGACGCAACGAGATGAAACCACCATCGGCGATCATCACCATCACCACCCACCACCGGAGGAGCAGCTCCTGCCATCACACCCCTTGTTCTGTGTCGTCACGTCCATGGCGTTGACGTTACATGTAGGATTCGTGACGTGGGGAGCATGCGCGAGAGAGGTCGTGAAGGTTAAGTGTCTCATTCCTTGTTTCTTGTGCCACAAGCTTCCCTATCATCTCATTTGATCCATTGTTTGTCACCTTTATCAACCGCTTATGGTTTTGGTTAGTAATCTGCAATTTGTCTTTATTGGATGGTTAAGTGATCTTGTGTCTCTTTCCAGCCTTGCCATCTTGAAGTGAATTTGTTCTTGCGCTTGAAGCAATTATGATCGTGTCCCTTTTATGCCAAGACTAGCCGTGTACTATTTGTTCCAGAGTATTTATGATCCACTACCCGTTTTCGATATTAACCAAGGTGAGGGTCTATTCCGTAAATCCCGTACTAGTGTAGAATTCTTTCTATGATAGTTTAGAGTTCGAAGCATGTTCCGTTTGTGTGAATCGAGTCTGCTTGTGAGTCTTATTATTATTATTTTTTGTTTATTAAATTGGAAATAGGATAATAGAGGATTCAACGTTAAATTGAATGAATTAAGAACTGTTATATATATATATATATATATATATATGTATACATAAGTCTGTTATGAGATTGCGGGACACAAAGATGTTTGTGTTAACGGCGTATTGTGTGGAGATTGCGGGGCACAAAGACGTTTGTGCTAGCGGCGCATTGTATGGAGATTGCGGGACATATAGACGTCTATGCTAGCGGCGCATTGTGTGAGGATTGTGGGGTACAAAGACGTTTGTACTAGCGGCGCATAAGAGATTGCGGGGTACAAGGATGGACTCTTGTACTAGCAGCGCATAGATTATATATTTATATCCTTATGAGGAGAGTGCGGGGTGCAGAGAATATCTGTGTACTATCAGCATATTGGTTGTTTCATGAGACGCATTAGGCGTTATGTTTGATCATGTTTTAGAGCTAAACTTCCATAGTGGGAGTTCTATTTTACTGAGTCAGTGGTTTGCGTGTTTAGCATCCCATACCTCACTGAGTGACTCCCCTGTTACTCACCCCTCTTTTTCCCTTGCAGGTGAGTATGACGAGTAGTCGGATATCTGGACGGTTCGGTGTCTTGGGATCATTGTGTTTTATTACGGTTTTAGTTAATGTTTTATACAAGCTTTCGTTACGGTTTATTTTGGTTATTAAATTTAAAATAATTTCTCTTACGTTTATTTTATTAAATGTTTAAATATTTTATTTGATTTTAAATTACTCGGTTTAATTTGATATTTTACCGGAAGTAACACGCCGTTCTCGAGAGAGGAGGAGACGGATGTTACAATTTAATTTTATATTTCTAGTTTACTTCTCTAATTTTATTTAAAATATATATATTGATGCTACTCATATACTCCCTCCGTTTCATATTACTTGTCGTTCTAGGTTTATTCACACATATTAAGAAAACATATGATTTTGTTTATTTCCAAAATAAAAACACAATTACCTATACACCTAACCATATTTTAACCAATAGAAAAATAAAAACACAATTACCTATGAATCTTATTAATGAATTTTGCATTGAAATTCTAAAACGACACTTATTTTGAAACGAAATTTTTTTCCTACAACGACAAGTAATATGAAACGGAGGGAGTAATATACATATAATTTCAAGCATTAAAATATAATAAATAAACTGGAAAAGACAAATATTAAAATAAAAAGCTTAAGGAAAACACATTAATTTAAGTGGAAAAGACAAGTATTAAAATGTAAAGCTTAATTAAATTCTCAAAGACATGTCATTGTAAATAAGTGTGAAAACTTAGAGGTATTTTTTTATCTGATACTTCTTTTTTAATAAGATAGATGCATGTCAAACGAATTTTAAAAAATTGAATTACAACCCATAAACTAAAATTTTCACAAATCTTTATAAATATTACAAATATTTATGTAAAGTTATAAATATATTCTTTATATTTAAAAAAAATTAATATATAACTAAAATATTTTTTATATGATTTATATTATCTAGACCTTTTGATTTATCCGTAAATTTTGGCGAAATAGATATGCATATAAGACATTTGATAAAAAAAAAAGATATGTATATAAGACTTTCTTTACGAGTTATGTATATAAAATTTTGAATAAAGAAATAACATAATCTACAGTTAAATGGGCCAAGTGAGGCTGATTTGACCAGTTTTCCAACAAAAAATATGAATGTAGTGCAGATAAAATGCAGAATAAAAAAGATCATTTATTATCTGATTGTTGTACATTTTAGTTGCTATTTATCTTTTCAATTGCATAACTAATATAAATCATAAAATATTTATTGGTCATTAAATAATTGATCCTCAAAAATATAAGAAAATATGTTGGGCAACATGCAGATGGTCAATGCATATATATTTATTTTCTTTGTTTATTAATTTCTTATAAATAGTGTTATCTAAGTTATTTCAAATAATTTTAAATTAAAAAAATCTCTTACAATTATTTTTTAATATTTTATTTCACTTTTGTTTTTATGTAAACTTTTTTGGACGAATTTATTATAAAAAGTGATATATAGAACATATATTATTTTATATAAATATTATCTTCTATAAATATGTTTAAAGAATGTTATATATAATTTGTATATTCATAATTTTATATAATTCCTTTGCAATTAGTAGTTATGTATGTTTTTAAAATCATCTAAAAGTTTATAACATTAATAAAGAAGCAATAAATATTTTTACCAAATGAACTATAAAATATTATTTTTATTTGTTTATATATATATATATATATATATATATATATAATACATTCATGTACTTTTATCTTTTTGGTTTATTTTTCTATACATTTGCATTTATCAAAAATGGTTCTAAAAATCAAGATTCGGCTTTTGTATTAGTTATGTTTTAATAAATTATGAAAACATTTATGCGGTAAAAAATTTGGAAATTCAATATTTTTTATTTATTTTCAACAAACTAATTATAAAATATGCATTTCTTTTATTTTAGTTATTTAGAAATTTTATTTTTGTTTTAAAATTTTACCTTTCATTTTTTATGTTTTAACATTCAGTCAAGTACAATAAAAACTCTATAAATTAATAATATTAGGACTTTAATAATTTATTAATTTATAGAGTTATTAACTTTTAAAAAGTCATTTTTAGATATATAGTCTTGAAATATTTTTTAATAATATTGTTTTATTTCACAATATTATATACATTATTTAAACTATTTTATATTTGAATTTCTTTAATTTTAATAAGAATATTTGATATATTTTATGCATGTTAAATATGTATGATAAAATACAAATGCATTTTTATATGAATTTAGATAAATTAACACCAAAATATTTTATGCATGTTATATAATATGATAATTATTAATTTATAATTTTAGTAGGACCATATATTAGTTAAGAGTTTTCTAATTATTATCATCTTATTATTTTATCGAATTATGTCATATTCTACATCAGCCCAACTTAGGAACAAATAAATTTATTAATTTATGTTATTTATTAATTCATAATGTGTTAATTTATAGAGTTTCTATTATATGTTAATTCAATGGATTAGTTTATCAGTTAGATTTGTATTTATTTTACATATTTTATGTTATCTGCATTTGTTTAATTTGAGATGCCTTATTTATCTACCAACTTAATCTACCAACTTCTTTCTTTACTTAATTATTATATACAAGTTGTACACACACGATACAATTATATATTATCATAACACTTTTTCTTATAATTGGATAGGTTCATTTCTTTTTTAAATTTATTTTAAAGATAGTTTGTATCACTTTATTATAGTTTTAATTAGCATCGCAAGTTTTGATGCATTACAAACTTGCTTCCCTATGGTATTTTACCAATATATGGTCTGTCTTTGCCTTTACTCTTCTCTTGTCTTCATCGCGAATCTAACTTTGACAACGCATAGGTTTTATTTGTTTTCTATCCAAAATTAATTTCCAGTATCATAAAATCCTCTTACTCTTTTTCATTATTGTTAAAGTTATGCCAACGAATTTTCTGTTTCATTCAAATAGTTTCATTTTTTTACCTATCTATCATCCATAGAACATGTAAACTTCATAATTAAAGGACGTTTGGAATAATTTATTAAATACAGTAAAATCTCTATAAATTAATAATATTAGAAATTTTATATTTTATTAATTTATATATAGTTATTAACTTATATAAAATTTCCTTTTAAAAATTACATATTTTAAACTATGTTTTATGTTAAAAATATAAAAATATTTGATTTAAGGTTTACCAGATGATAATCATTTTATAATTATTTATTAATACATATATCACTAATTCAAACACTATCATAATAAGTTATTTCTTATGTTCTCAAATTTGTTTTACTAAATATCAAATTATTTATATAAGAAAAAGTTATTTATTAAAATATGTATATTTGTTATTGCATTAAATTTTTTTGAAAACTTAAAAAAAATAAACTCTCATGCACGTATTATAAATATTTTGAAAATTTCTTTATACACTATATTTGTTATTAGTACATAAATATTTGAAATCATTCAATGTTCACCATTCAACTATATAAAATAAAAATTTATATTTGATTTCTATTTTATTATGCATTTTATGTTTTTAATTTTTTATGATTAAAAGATATTCTTTTTGGATAACAACAAAATATATATGTAAAATATATTTTTATTTTTATAAGACATTAAATATGTTTTTAGGATAATAACACAACATATATATACATAATAATTATCTTTCTATTTTTAAATTATATATCTCTGGCTAATTTTTATTATATTGGTATTAATGAATTATCTGATTTAATAAATTTTAAATTCATTTTTATTTTGCTAATTTTGTTATATTAATTTATAACTAATAATATAATAAATAGATCTAATTATTAATTAAGGACAATAATTAATAATCGAATACGAAAATTCACTTTGTAAATCATATTATAAATGTATTAGTTAAATTTTATGGATACATATTTTTTACTGTTTTTATTCGATTATTTGGTGTATAAAGTAAATATAAATGCATTTAAGTAGTAAATGAAAAAAATGACATCAATTTATTTAAAAATATTAGGAAAACTTAATAATAAATTTCACTGTGAGTTAGAAGTAAAATATACAAAATACTGATTACATATATATTAGTTATTAATTTATGTTTACATTAAAACCATATATTTACATAAGATTTTACAAAAAATTATTATCTTATTATTTTACTAAATTATATCGTATTTTACATTGATCCAACTTGAAACCGGTAAAATTTATTAATTTATAGTATTTATTAATTTATCTGTGACTGATTTATTTTTCTAATTATAGTTTCATTAATCTAGAAACATAGTTACATCTTCTTCTCAAAAGAAAGCGAAATAGAGTTCAACTTATTCTCAGAAATTGTATCAGCATGAAAATTCAAAGAACAACTTGACACACACAAAAAAAGTTGACACAAACAAAAATCATGCTAATTGCTAAATTAAGATACCAAACTTTTGATAATAAAATATGTACTCATGCAACTAACTATATAACCATGATTCTTTTACAGAAGAAGTAATATTATTAGTCATTTTTAAAAGTTTAGAAATCAGAAAAATTGCTTTTTAACATCTTAACTTTATTAATATCAAATCAAAGTAACAAATTACATGAACAGAAATTTCAACAAACATGTTGTTAAGAAGAACATTTAACAGAGACAACAATAAAAACTTGCTGTTTTTTGTACTATTAACTGCAAACTAACCACTGAAAATATAGCAATCATATTTACGGATTGGCCCCAAACATTAAGACCGTTTACACTAAATAAGAAAGAAAGAAAAACTGATTTATACGACAAAACAATACTATAATTTCTCTGTTGCCATATAATAACCACGGATTAACAAAAAAAAAAAAAAAAAAACAAATATACCGTCCCCGTTTAGTTGCTACTTTCTAATCCAAAATGCAAAACGAGAGGGAGGAGAAAAGCACGTGGACAAAGAACGAGCATGAGAGCCGACAAAGGGCATATTCAATTCAACAATCCTTTGTCTCTCTCTCTCGTGCTTTCTCCCTTTGGGTTTGAGATTTGTCAGCACCTTCTTCGCGTCTTCTTATTACTTGCTTCACCCTCCAATGCCATATCCACATTACATCGTCTATAACTTCTTGTCTCTATATAAAATAGTATAAACTAATAACATTTTATCTACTTATTGGTCATGCCTAGACTTCTATGGTATAGACGTTAATTTAGATTTAATAATGTAAAATTGAAAGGGGAAATTGTATACCTAGTAAATATTTTTGGCAATTTTGGCATACATTTACTTATATGGTATACATAGTAATATTTTTGGCAATTTCCCCTTTCAACTCCCCCTTCTAGTATACATATATAATTATAAATATTTCTAAATGATGTAAATTCAGATTTACTTTAATTGAATTATTTTATAAATACATGAGTGAATATAAGTTGTAAGTCATGAATGTCTTTGGTTTAGGGTTTGATAATCTATGTTATAGTATTGTTGTATTTTAGGCTTAAATTTTTTTTTTTAAATAGTTTTGTATATATTAAACACTTTATAAGTTTATCTTATGTTTAATGAAATGTTTGTTGCTATTTAGTTAGTTATTTGATTTTAGGATTTTATACTAGTTTTCTCAACCAAAAGTATTTATCCTAATTAGATTTTTTGTCTTTTTATAAAGAAAATTTGCAAATTCTCTATGTTCTTTTCAAATGGCTGCAACAAAAAAGTAATGTCTTTCACTCTAAAACTCCCAGACTTCTCTCTAATCTCTTTGAAATTGAAAACACCAAACTTTATATCAAATTCTCATATTTTGTCTCATGGCTTTCTCACTAATTTATCTTATTTTTTGCAGGTTTTTAATTACATGGTTCTCATCTTCTATTTACTTAAAAATAAATTATAAATTTTGGGTATGTATTTTTTGTGTGTGTTTTATATTTTAGATTCGAGAAAGTTATACATTTAACTTAATGTGATTGTTTTATTTATTATTTAAGCATAAAAAACTATTTTTAATTTTTTTTCTCTATTTTGAAGCAATTTTAACGTTTTGATATGTATTTTCAGATATGGAAGACTTTTCGGGAAGTCTTCCAATGCATTTTATGCTAGAAGACTCTTCTGAAAACTTTTTGAAAGACTTCTTGATAAGTCTTATTTTATGATAGAAGGCTTCCCAAGAAGTCTTCCGAACCAAAATATTTAACCTAATTAGTTTTTTGTCTCGTTATATAAAGAAAATTTACATATTCTATTTTTTCAAATGTCTGCAATAAAAAATGTAGTGTTTTCACTCTAAAACTCTCTAACCTCTCTATAATTTCTTTGAACTTGACAACATCAAAATTTATATCAACTCTTTATTTTTGTCTCATGTGTTTCTTACTAATTTATCTTGTTTTGCAGGTTTTTTATTTCATGGTTCTCATCTTCTACTCCTTTATTAGTAGATCTATGAATTTTAGATATGTATTCTTGTAATCATTACGTATTGTGTTCATATAAATCTTTTGTTAAGATTATGGTTGTAAAAATTAAAGGAAAGGCTTATAATAATAAAACAGATAATAAGTTTAACATAACAAACATAAAAATAAGTTACTTAACACTACTGAAAATACAAGTTACTTAACATATCTTAAGTTACTTAACTCTTGAAAATACAAAATTACAAAAACTAATGTAGAAGACTTTTCCGAAGACTTCATGAAAATTAAATGGAAAATTAAAATTTAAGCAGAAATTTAAGCGAGAAATTAAAATTTAAGCGGGAAACTTAAATTTAATTGAAAATTGAATTTTAAATTTCCTGAAAGTCAAAAAGTATATATTTATGATTTAAAAAGACACACAAACCACATGACTTGATATTCTTGACGTTAGTTAACATTTTTAAAGTTAAAAACATATCTTAAAGTTACTTAACACTCTTGAAAATAAAACTTTTACAACAAACTAATGTAGAAGATTTCTCTCATTAACTAGAAACATTAGTAAACATGAATTTTTGTAACCTCATAATTATCACCAATTAAGTTATGAATTTTATTCAGGAGTCTGAACATTGACTAAAAATCATTTTAACAAGAAAATCTTTAAAAATCATTTTAAATTTGAAGAAAATGAAAGTTTAATAAACATTGACGTAAAAGACTTCTACATAAATATTATCAGAGAAGATTTTTATAGAAATCTTCACGGAGAAGAATTCTTAGAAAGTCTTTCATGTAGGTCATTTTGCAATTCCTTCTAAATTTACGAAGAAAGACTTCTTAAGAAGTCTAATCTACATGAGACTTCTTAAGAAGTCTAATCTACATGAGACTTCTTAAGAAGTCTTCATTTGTTAATATTGACTTACTTTCATAACTAACTGTCATGAAAGACTTCTATATAAGTGTTCTTTCATAACTAAATGTTTGAAGAAAATCATGGAATAAAATTCAAGAAGATTTCTAGACTTATGGCATAAGCTTCTCTGAAAGTCTTTTAATTAATATTAAATATTCTATTTTTAATTGTCAGTTGTAAAACTAACTTATACAGACTTTTTGCAACAGTGAAAAAACTTCATGTAACAATTAAGAAGATTTTTCGAGAAGTCTTTCGACAAAAGATTTCTCAGGAAGTCTTCTATAAAAGGTCATATTTTTGCCAAAATTCGGTCTGTTGCAAAATTAACATGTTTATCTGAGAAGATTTCTAGAGAAGTTTACTCATTTTTTTTTGTTAACAAAGAAAAGTTGAAAAACTATTAGAGAAATTTTCTATAAAAGACACACATAAACTTAATTGAAAACTAACATACGCATTGACCAGAAGACTTCTAGAGAAGTCTTCTTCGCGAAACAGATCTCAAGAAAAAAATCAAATATCATTGTTAGATCCTGTGAGATTCATGTTTAGTTTCTCAAAGCACACATAAATTCTTCTTGAAAGTTACTCACTCGTTCTTGACCAAGAATCATGAACTTGAGTAACTATAATAAACCTATAAATTTTGAAATTAAGAAATCGAGATTTTGGAATGAAATGAGAGAGGAAAGTGAAAGAGAAATGATTAGTGTGTAAGAAATGAGGATATGAAGATGTAGATGTTGATTTTAGGTGCATCTAAAGCTTGAAATTGATTGTTTGTGGTGGTTGGTGTATTGATGACAATGACAATTAGGTTTGGACATAAAATCCAGAATCGTAAATCTGAACCGAACCGAAAAACCTGACCGGTTATGCGACCCGTAATGTAAAAATACCCGAACGGGTATTGTAGGGTGGTACAAAAAATATCTGAACTCAAAGTGTTATAAACCAAACCCGAACGGATAATCAAAAAAATCTGAAATTAATAGTCAATATAAATATTTTGAAATATATATAGGTATTTCAATTGTTAAATTTAATATTTGTGGTAATATGATATATAATAATAAATATTAAAATTATAATAAATGCTTTAAGTACACAATTAGTTAATAAATAAGTACTTTATAATTTTTCTATTGAAATAATAAGTCCCCTCTTTATAAGGCAGTACATATTGTTTACAAATGATGCCTTTTTCATGCTTGATTTAACATATTATTGTTATTTTATCAATTTTATTTGTGATAGATTAATTTTTATTTAATTTAGACGTTTTTCTTTATATTTTACTTCAATTTTTTTATTTTTTTATTTTGGTTATATCCGAACCGATATAACCCGAATTCGTATGATATATGATTATTTATGGGTTTTAGGACATATTATAAATTTGAACTAAACTCGAGGTATTATTATCCGAACCTGGCCCATACTAATAAAATTTTAGTATAGGACCTATGAGCATAAATCCAAAAATCCAAAAATCAAAAAAATCTGACCCAAATGCTAATGGGTACCTGAACGCCCATGCCTAATAACAATGTTGAAATAAAAGAGGAATATGAGGTTGATTGAATAAAATAAACATTTTTGAAAATAGAAAAAATAAAATAAAAATATTTTTGTGAATAACCAAATTTATGGGATTAATATAACAAATGAAAGTTTCAAAAAAAAATATGAATTACTTTTGCTTTTGACTCTTAGTTTTGAGTTATATCGTAAATCTCCCAAATTGAAAAGGTAAAATTGAAAAGGGATACATTTTGGATACAAATTAATGTGGTTTATGTGTGATGGTGATTGGCGATTGGAATGGCGATTTCTAGGCTTTCGTTTCGGGATGAAGAATCAAGGAGCAGTTGTTAGTTTGGGATCGGATAAGGGTTTCAATGGAGGGTTCTATTATTCGGATGAGAAGAAGGGTTGGCGATTAGGCGTTACGATTTGGGAAGATCTGTCTTGCGAAGGAAACAAATCAGGATCTGGAATAGCGAGGCAAGGGAGATCAATCAAGATCGGTTCGAGGATTCTAGAAGAGTGATTATGGCAAGGATGTTTCAACGAGTGATTGAGAAGGATGCAAATTCCAAATCACATCAGAGATGGGTAGTCGATTTGGGGAGTGATTTTACTAAGGATCCGTTCCGGAAAGGCAATCAAGGAGAGAAAGGAATTTGGGAAAGATGGATCTTGAAAGAGCATCAAAATAGATGGATTTCTACAAGATTCGCAGTACAAGTAACATTCATAGAGGATCATGGTGATGGGAGGCAGGTTTGGAAGGTAGATATATGGAGATATTGTGAGCGTAATTACAGAAGATATGATCATCTCTGTAAAAAGGATAGCCCACATCATCTTATGAGTATCATTACTCATTTTTCTAGCTTGTTTTTTTCTGAAGCAATTTCAAGTTTTCTTTGGTGTGCTAACGATGTCACAAGGAAGTCTGGTGGGAAAAGAGGGAAGTCTCATGAAGAAGGAAGTGCAAACAAAAGCTTTGAAGATCATGGTTCCCCACTTTGATAACTCAAATCTGATTGAGGGTTATTCCAAAACTCTTATTGGGAGATGTATGAATCGGAGTCAACAGGATATGAAGGGGTTACTCATCATGCTACCAAAGATATGAAAGGTTGAAGATAGGGTCATTGCCACTGATTTGGGTCTTGGAAGGTTTCACGTGGATTTCACTGAAGAAGAGGACATCATGGAAGTACTTAAGCTTCAGCCATATCACTTTGATTATTGGATGTTATCAT
Source organism: Sinapis alba (assembly GCA_012274485.2). Taxonomy (NCBI): domain Eukaryota; kingdom Viridiplantae; phylum Streptophyta; class Magnoliopsida; order Brassicales; family Brassicaceae; genus Sinapis; species Sinapis alba. The sequence continues at coordinate 149,610 of MU105791.1, read as the reverse complement.
TAGTTCGATGGGAACCGGTTGTTGATAGGAACTACCCGTCGAACATTACTTTTTGGGTCCGGGTTTTGGGTGTGCCTCTTCATTATTGGGCTATACCCACTTTCGAGTGTATTGGGAAAGCATTGGGGGAGATACATGAAGTGGATTTGGACGAGGGTAGGTTTAAGTTAACAGTCGAAGGTTTCAAAAACCTTTGTTTTGAGACTACGGTTGCTTTCCACGGAGGAGAGGAAATCACAGTGTCTTTACGATATGAAAGGCTGTTTGGGTACTGCAGGTTATGTTTTAATACGTGTCATGATCATTATCCTTGTCCAACCAGGAGTCAAGAGGAAAGACGAGATGATAGGGATGCTTGCTCAGGGAAGAGGGATGAACGGATCTCCAGTTATAAAGGTGTTGTAATTAATGGTGAGCATGGAGTGAGAGAGGAGAAGAATGGGAAAGGAAATTACCAAAACAGAAGAAAAGAAAGATCTCAGGAAGGACGATTCTCCAAATGGAACAGGGTTTCTGATAGGGAGTCAAACAGAAAGGAAGGATACCGAAAAAGGGAATATGACGAGGAGTTAAAGTCGGCTCCACAATCATCCAGGCATGACCTTTCCCGGAGAATTAGAAGTGATCACTACACAGCTGGAGGTAGCCATGTGAAGGTAATTAATAGGTCTAAGGAAACGGAGGATGTTGAGCAGCGGCAGGATGGTAAGCCCTCTGATCTTGTTTCTGGAATTATTCAAGCAACTAGGGAACAAATGGTAGATCCTAAAAATAGCATTGATAGTGGTTTGGAGGTGAATGATCTGGACTTGGCCCATAAGGTTTTAGGAGTAGATACTGAGGATATGGAGGAGGATAGTGAGTTAACTCAGGATGGGACTTTAACATATGGGGTTCGGGTGCTGCTAGAGGATCGGTCACGGGATGTTCTGAATCAGACTGACCAGGAATTGGAGCTTGAAGACTTAACTGATAAGGATAATGAGGTGGATCCAATAAGCCTTATTACTAAAGAGAAAGAAGCAGGTGTGGAACGAAAACAGGGTGCTCGCAAGAAGCTGTTCAAACCGGCGGCTCTTGCTGTGGGAGGACCAACTAAGAAGAGGATGGTTCAGGCATTACTGTCACCACGAAAGAAATCAGTTCCCAAAGGTGGGAAGATACATGAGGAGAAGGGCCCTTCAAATCCATCCCCATAACCGATAGCATAATGGTTTTATGCTATAATGGTTTTATGAATTACAACAGCAAAAGGAAGCAGGTTTGGAGAAGTTGGTGGCTCCAGGGTTTAAAGTTTTTAATTTTTATTAAGAATAAAAGTATGAGTTGTTTGAGTCTTTTTCTTGGATCTTACCTTAGATTCATGGTTCTTTTGTGTTTGTTGATTTTCTCTAGTTCTTTTGTTTTGAATGAGTTAATAAACAATCTCTTAGTTTGGTGGTGGTATCTTCGACTTATATTGGAATATCAAAGATTTTATCAAAACTTAGGGAACTTCCTCTGGAAGTATATTAGAGGAACAAATACTAGATGTTTCAAGTCAAGTTTCAGGTATTATAGAGTAGTGATGTCTGTAGTTAACTACTGCATATGTCCTATGGAGCCGGGATGTGGTTATAAGGGGTGCCTTGTCAAATATAGTATTGGGGGTCAACTGTGTTTTTTAACAGGATTGTTTAAGCAGTCTTTCTGGAATAATAAAGGGAACAAGTGGGTATTTCAAGATTATAGTGTGTCATCATACACTAAGATATGGCTAGAAAGGTTAATGTTCAAACTACAGAAGGAGGATTTATGGAGATGGGTTTATACAGTACTATACGTAGGAGGAAGGAGCAATTGCATGAATTATATTAATGTTGCTTCCTGTAGGGATTTTATCGGACCATGGAATACAGGAGCTATAAGAGACATGGCGGTTTTAAGACCAAGGATGGATTATGTTGCATTAGTAAGCGATTTGCAGTTTTTTGTACGGGCGTGTTGGTGTATAAAAAAAACAAGGATGGACAAACGTTGTAATCATGCATTTTGTATATGGTGTAGACAGTGGGATGCAAGAGGACTGCAAGTTAAAGACTCTCGATGGTGTTGGTTTGGATGGTGTTGGTTTGGAAAGTCAAGGTATTTGATTCACCATAGGGGGTTTGATCTTTTGTGGAGCAATAGCGAAGGGGGTGTTATGAAGGAGTGTGGGTTACAAGGATTGACTTTTCTGATAAGAAATAAGGGATGGAGGGAAAGCTGGGTACTAAGGTGTTAATATTCAAGTTTACTAATTGGCGACGTGCACTCCACTTGAGTTTCACTTCAATTTTAGTTATGCAAGGGATTATTTTGAGTTTTCAAGAAAGATTAATAGGAAAACAAGGGGTTGATATGGAGATCATATTTTTATGACGGTTGATGAGAGATGGGTTATATTTCAAGTATTCCCATATCTTTATTTCCAATAATCCTTTCAATGGATTTAATCAGATTTGGTCTCACAAGGGTTGCATTGTACCCGCTGGTAGTGCTCATGGGCGCAAAATGTACAGTGTTTTTTCATGAGAGTTCTAAGATGAAATTGTCGGGGAGCCGGAAGTAAATGGACTGTAAGCTATCTGAGGGAGATTTGGTATAAACATAAACCAAATTTCTTATTTTTATCTGAGACAAAACAGGATATCGCTTTCATGCATGGGTTTAAGTCCCATTTTGGTTATGATAGAATGGCCACGGTAGATCCAATTGGGAAAAGTGGGGGGTTTAGCGCTGTATTTTAATAATGAATATCAGGTTACTATTATGTTTACCAACAGTCGAATGATTGATGTGGAAGCAGTACTCTTTGGAAAAAGAGTTTTTATTACCTTTGTTTATGGAGATCCAGTTCCGAAGTTACAGGATCAAGTATGGGAACGACTCACGAGATTTGGCTTGGTACGAACGGAGTCTTGGTTTATAATTTGGGATTTGAATGAGATCATTGGGAATCATGAGAAAGACGGAGAGGCACTAAGAGATGCAGTCTCTTTTATGAGTTTTAATAATATGATACGTAATTGTGGTCTATTAGAATTTCCAGCGAGGGGGAATCAAATGTCTTGGCAGGGGAGAAGGGGAAAAGTAATGGTAAGATGCCGGTTGGATAGAGCTCTGGCAAATGAAGACTGGCACACTTTATTCCCATGCTCTTTTACTGAGTATCTGAGAATGGTCGGATCTGATCATCGTCCAATAGTAGTTTTCTTGGAGAATAAGGTTCCAAAACGACGAGGACATTTTCATTTTGATAAAAGGTGGATTGGTTAGGATGGCTTACTGGAGTCTATTGACAGGGGGTGGCATGCCTTGGAAGGAAACAATGATCCATACATTGTTTCTAGAATTAGTAATTGCCGTCCAATTGCAAAATGAAGGAAGAATAATCCACCATATGGGAAGGACAGAATTCATGAGCTTCAAAGGGAACTAGAGGAGGTACAATCTGATAATTCAAAAACTCAGGAGGATATTTTTGATGTGTCAAGAAAACTACAGGAGGCTTATAGAGATGAGGAAGAATATTGACAGCAGAAAAGCCGAAATCTGTGGCATACATCTGGGGATCTTAACATAAATTCTATCATGCGCTAATGAAACAACGTCGAACCAGAAATAGAATTGTGGGATTACACGATCCACGCGGACAGTGGGTAACAGAGGAAGATGGTATAGTTAAAGTGGCTGTAGATTATTTCGAGGATATATTTCACTCAACCTCGCCGTCAGATTTTGATGGCTTTTTGGAAGAGATTCCCTCAACCATTACTCCAGCGATGAATCAACGGTTGCTTCGTAGTGCGACTGAGGAAGAAGTGCGGCAGACTTTGTTTATGATGTATCCAGAGAAAGCACCTGGCCCTGATGGAATGACAGCTTTATTTTTTCAACATTCATGGTCTATCATAAAGAAGGATATTATGGAGATGGTGAATATTTTTTGTCGACAGGGGTGATGGATGCTAGACTGAATTTAACAAATATTTGTTTGATTCCAAAGACAGATCGCCCTACGAGGATGGTGGAGTTGAGACCAATAAGCCTTTGTAATGTAGGATATAAGATTATCTCGAAGGTTTTATGTCAAATGTTAAAAGGCTGTCTACCAAATCTTATATCAGAAACACAATCAGCATTTGTGGCGGGCCGTCTGATTTCTGATAATATCCTCATTGCCCAGGAGATGTTTCATGGCCTACGAACCAATAAATCTCGTCAAAACAAATTTATGGCGATCAAGACGGATATGAGCAAAGCATATGATAGAGTGGAGTGGGCTTTTATCCAGGCGGTACTCCAAAAGATAGGTTTTCATTCTCAATGGATTCAATGGATTATGGAATGTATATCATCAGTTCAATACAGAGTTTTAGTGAATGGACAACCTAAAGGACTTATAATTCCATAAAGAGGGTTACGGCAGGGCGATCCACTGTCTCCTTATTTGTTCATTATATGTACGGAAGCTTTGATAGCAAATATTAAAAAGGCAGAAAGAGAGAAAAAACTCACCGGGATAAAAGTTGCACGTGCATGCCCCTCGATTTCCCACTTACTCTTCGCAGACGATAGTCTTTTTCTGTAAGGCACAAAAAGAGGAATGTGAAACAATACTGCAGATATTAAGGGAATATGAACTGTTATCGGGACAATTGATTAATTTTCAAAAGTCTTCGACACAATTTGGACAAAAAATGGAAGACTCTGTCAGGCAGGAGCTTCGAGACATTTTAGGGATTCAAAATATTGGTGGAATGGGGTCATATTTGGGGATGCCAGAGAGTATGGGAGGTCTCAAAACTCAAATATTCAGTTTTGTTCAGGAAAGACTTAGTAATCGCGTCAATGGGTGGACCTTTAAATTCTTTGCAAAGGGAGGGAAGGAAGTGATTATTAAATCATTAGTTACAGCATTACCTAATCATGTTATGTCATGTTATCGTCTACCAAAGAAAGAAACAAAAAAGTTGACGAGTGCCGTGGCACAGTTTTGGTGGGGTTCAGGAGGAAGCAATAGAGGAATGCATTGGAAATCTTGGGATAAGTTATGTTTTTCCAAAAAAGAAGGTGGTCTAGGTTTAAAGATTTGGGTTACTTCAATACGACAATGCTTGGAAAACAGTTTTGGAGGCTAATTGATAAACCTAGGACTTTATTCTCAAGAGTGTTTAAAGGTCGGTATTTTCGGAATGCATCACCTCTGGAACCGATTAAATCGCACTTGTCATCGTATGGATGGAGAAGTATAGTTTCTGCTAGATCTCTGGTTAGCAAAGGACTAATCAAAAGGGTGGGATCAGGGGCTTCTATCTCCGTATGGACTGACCCTTGGCTTCCAACCACTCGCCCGAGACCAGCAAATAGTAATCAACAAATTCAAAACTTGGATCTTACAGTAAGTTCTCTCATTGATGCAACATCACGGTCATGGAACTCTCAGTTAATTCGGTCACTGGTGGATCCGGAAGATGCGAAGATTATAGAAAGTATACCTTTGAGCCAAATACATTTACTGGATAAGGACGGTTGGCATTATACTACGAATGGGAAATACTCAGTAAAATCTGGATATCATGTGGAACGGGTGTATCCAGATACCGTTCAGCCAAGTCAAGTACATGGACCAAACGTCACTCCATTAAAGGAGTTCTCTTGGAAAGTAAAGTGCCCACCCAAGATCAAACATTTTATATGGCAAATAATTACGGGTTGTCTGGCTGTTAAGAAAAATTTACGGGCACGCGGATTGCAAGGCGATATTCAGTGTGCACGTTGCGGCGCTGATGAGGAATCATTAAATCATGTATTCTTTGAGTGTCCTCCAGCTGTTCAAGTTTGGACTCTCTCTCAAATCCCCTCAAACCCACTTATCTTTCCTACTACATCAATTTTTACAAACATGGATCACTTGTTTTGGAGGATTGAACCAGCTAAGGAAGATCATCAGTTTGCATGGATTTTGTGGTACATTTGGAAAGCCCGGAATAATAAAGTCTTTAGTAATATAGATATTAATCCTCAGGATACCTTAAACACTGCAATATTGGAATCGAAGTCATGGTACGAAGGGCAGATGGAGATACAACAAAGGGCTCAATTAAGAGTGAGAGAGGTATTCACTCTCCCTCAACTCCCGGGGAGATGGTGTTACTCAGATGCATCTTGGAAAGATCAGGACAAATATTCAGGACACGGATGGTATAGTACCTTAGAAGGCTTCGAGGGGTTAATGGGTGCAAGGAATACGAGAGAAAGCCTCACACCGCTTCACGCATAATTAGAGGCTATCATTTGGGCTATGGAAAATATGAGGAATCTAAGACAATATCATGGGACTTTTGCTACGGATTGTTCTCAAGTGGTGAAGATGGTTTCGGAACCTGAAGAATGGCCGGCTTTTGCAACATATTTGGAGGATATTCGTCTATTGACAGAGGGGTTCGTTCACTCAACAATTATATACGTACCACGAACGCAGAATACAAGGGCGAACAGTCTCGCACGCAGTGCTCGGCATCAGACGTCTTTTGTCGTTCATATGGATACTGAGTTGCCTATATTGTTCGCAGAGTCTTAATTGAGTCTGTATGTTGATGATAAAAAAAAATAAAAAAAAAAATGAAAAGGTTCTTCTTCGGAATCTTAGGATTACTAATGTTCGATGTAGATTAACTTTTATAAATGCATTGACAAAAATACTAAAGTAAATGCTATATTGAAAAAGAGAAGAAGTTTAATATATGCACAAATGAAATAAAACATATTCCCTCTCCCTCTGTTCCTTAAAGAGTGTCATTTTGATAGTTTTCACAAATATTAAGAAAATAATTAGAATGTATTAATGTTTTTAATAATGGTAGTTATTCAACCAATAATTTTTTAGATAAATAAAAGTATTTATAAAATCAATGCATTTTTACAATAAATATTAAGTAAAAACATCAAAAATTGTATTGAAAATTGAAAACAACACTTTTTATGAAACAAAAATAAAACCTTAAAACGACACTCATTACGAAACGTAAGGAAGTAAGGAGTAGTAAAACACACATGGTATCTGTCGAGTTATTCACAACAAAGACTGAAAAAATGAACCAACCCTACATAAAAGTTTAAATCAACTAATCGAAAATGACTTGAAAATATATCAAACGAGAGCGATTAAATGGAAACATTATAGGAAAAAAAAGAGGATGACGGAGAGGTGGGGACCAAAGCACCGCCTTCAACATGAGAATGATGTCATTGTCATAAATACAAGGGAAAGAAAAGCTACATCTCTCTCCTCCTAACCCTAATTTACCAATCACCAAACAAAACAAAATTAAGCAAACCAACCCCCACAAACTCGTCAAACTAGCCCTGCGACTTTTAACCGGATCCGACCCGAAATGAACTGGTTTGGATCGGGTTCGGTATAGAAAATTTAACCGATGGATAAAATTTTAAATATCCATGGATTTTGGGTCGGGTTCGGTTTTACCCAGAACCGAACGGATACTCGTTTTAAACTGAATTATATGTAAAAATATATATAAGGGAAAATTGGAAAAAAGAAAATAAAACCAGAGTTTGAAAGGATAGATAACATATACAATACCACTAGGCTATTTCAACTTTGTTGTATTTATTTACATATTACATATATATATATATATATATATATATATATATATATATATATATATATATATATATATATATATATATATATATATATATATATATATATATANAAAAAAAATAGAAAAAAAATAAAAATATTTTATTTTGGATCTAAAATTGTAAATCCGAACCGATCCGGAACCGGTCGGAACTGATCCGGATCCGAACCGTAAATCGACTAAGTACCCATTTGATACGTTTTTTAAATAACCGATTTACCCGGAACTGAACGGATCTTACCCGTAACCGATCTGAATACCCATAGTCGCAGCTATGTCAAACCCCCAACACATCTCACATAAACTGAAAAGGAAAATAGAAAAGAAAAGAGAGAGAAATAAAATCCCACCAAACCCCCTTTTCACTTCCTCCAAAGTACAACTCAAAATCAAAAGAAGAATAGAAGATAAAGAGAGAGAACCTTACCAAATCAAAAGAAAGAATATGATGAAGAAGAGAAGTCCAGCTTGATATTTGTTGTGAAAATTTGTTTATTATTGTCATCCTTGAACATCTGGAGTCTCCTAGGTCAAAATCTTCACAATCGATTATTATCTCTCCCTCACCCATCAGTCATTCAAGAATGGATCCAGCTCAATCTCATGGATCCCAAAGCTCAGTACTCCCTTCTCCTTTCCACGCTAGAGACTTCCAGTTACATCATCACCACCAACAACAACAGTTCTTTCTCCATCAGAACCAGCAACAAGATCACGAGCAACAAGGAGGGTCAATGAATCGAACCATCAACAAGATGGATGGCGAAGAGACAAGCGAAAATATGGAAAACATGGCTAATAACAACAGCAGTAGCGAAGGTAAAGAGATGAGTTTACACGGAGGAAGTGGAGAACAGATGAGAAGAAGACCAAGAGGAAGACCAGCAGGATCCAAGAACAAACCTAAAGTTCCAATAATCATAACACGAGACATCGCAAACGCTCTTTGAACTCACGTCATGGAGATCGGAGACGGATGTGACATAGTTGACTGTATGGCTACGTTCGCAAGACGCCGCCAGAGAGGCGTTTGCGTTATGAGCGGCAAAGGAAACGTCACTAACGTCACTATACGTCAGCCACCTGGATCGGTGGTTAGCCTCCACGGCCGGTTCGAAATCCTTTCACTCTCAGGATCTTTCTTGCCGCCTCCTGCCCCGCCTGCAGCCACCGGACTAAGCGTTTACTTCGCCGGAGGACAAGGTCAAGTGGTTGGAGGTAGTGTGGTGGGACCCTTATTGTGTTCAAGTCCTGTGGTGGTTATGGCAGCATCTTTTAGCAATGCGGCTTACGAGAGGTTGCCGTTGGAGGATGATGAGATGCAAAACTGCGGTGGTGGAATGGGATCTCCGCAAATGATGGGCCAGCAACAAGCCATGGCGGCAGCTCAAGGGCTGCCATCAAATCTTCTTGGTTTGGTTCAGCTGCCGCCGCAGCAGCAGAATGATCAGCCGTATTGGTCTACCGGTCGGGCACCCTATTGATTAGATTTCTACTTATCAATATATAAATTTTACACACATTAGTCGAACATATGTAGCTATGTATTCTATATATATATATGTAGCTATTACTGATAGATTTTACATATATATATAAAGCAAGCTAACATGGAATGATTAAAAGAAGGTGTACACGAAGTATGACGGGAAGATCAAGCAGGCGATGATGAAAAAAGCTTTTCCGATGTGTTTGTGGATCAATAATTCAATAGATTTTTCAGGTTCTTGTTTGTTTTTATTTTTGTTGGGTTCTTTTACTTCGCAGATCTTTTTATGTTTGATTATGTAAGGTTTAACGTTGATCGTTTCCTTATTAATTGAGCTTTCTTTTGATGAATTCGATTCTTGATTATGTGTTTCTTGTTTACAAGAATTTCTTTCCCAAATTAACTTTATTTCACAACGAATCATTCCATTAACTATGGAAAATCAACTCCATGGTTTTAGGATTATCAACGTCTTACGGTCTTGGTTTGTAAAAATACCATCTTATGAGTTTCACATCATTTAGATCTTTCAAGTTGTGAAAAAATTCGCCCTAATACAAAATCCTCTATGACCCAGGTCTCGAGGCACCACCAGCGAAGTTCATTATGAACGGCAACCTCCTGTGGCTAGTCTCTGGCTTGGGTCCCTCTTCGCTCAGTGTCGTCTTGATTCTCAGGTCACTACATGACCTCACGAAGATCTGTGTTCCTCTTCCTGTCCGTGACATCTGCCGAAAAACTCTCAAAACAATGAACATCTACTTACCCGAGGTTGTCCCAACACCAAAACCACAAAATGGTTCCTCTGGCTGGACGACAATCAAGCTTTATGTTCTGGCCAAAGGCGTCACAAAAATTGTTGATTTTGTGGTAGTACATCACCCAGCCATCTATAACACAATCATGAGAACATTTTGGATAAACTCGATGAGAGTCGTCCCGTCAACGTACCAACTCACGACTCTGAACGAAACAAAAACAATCTAGTGATGCCAAAAACAGTCACAACTATGTTTCTTAGACGAGCACAAGCTACGGAAAATTGCAACTACATCTATGGTAAACTCCAAGCACACAAAACAACTCAGTCTACAGCTGAAAACATTTCAGAAAAGATGACCCCAAAACGTCAACTCAAGCAAGGCTCCAAACGAAGAAAGCAATCAAGCTTCCAAGCCCTACACTCTAAACAACTTGGAAAATTCAGTTCCAGAAAAAGTTGCTGATCCAATAACAATCATCTCAACTAAAACGTTCGACGCAACTACGCCAAAAGAGTAAAAACATTCACTGTAACACACTGAACAACAAGATGGCTTGATCTTCGAAACAGGTACGTAGACAACTTGTCGCAAGACAAGTTCAGCTATCCCCTATCTAAAAAAAGGGGAGTGGGTATGTATAGGTATACTCGTATATTTCCATATTTTAAAATAAATGCTTCCATTTACTTGATATTTTCAATGCAGTTTGATTTAAAATGTCTCGTTAAACTCTTTTGTCACAAAACACTGGCTCTCGCAAATCACTTTACAGCTAAACAACAATCTACTATTCACCTAAAATGCCAAGTGATAACAAACAACTATCGTATAACCCGTACAAACGAAAACCATACGATCCTTCTCCTTAAATAACTTATGAACAACCAACGGGTTAAACCAAAAATTTCAATGAGAACTTCACCAAGTTCTACCAAAATCTCAAAAACATCTCTAAGCCCGCAAACGTTTCAAACAAAAATGCGATATACAAAAGAAAACTTCTAAAAGAAAAACACTTTCAAATAAACTACTATACAAATGAACCCGGAAAGTCAAAATTCCTCAAAAGGAATATGCTACTTCCCTGGAACAAACTTACACAGCCCTACGGTCCAAATTACCTACATCACAAATCCAACGATTTAACATCAAGACAGAAATAACTACTTCGGCTGCGAAAACCTCCACAAAGAAACATAAACATTTCTTGGCCACAAGGCCAAGCAAAAACTTTGCACCAAACGCGGAAACTTCTCCTAACACGTTCTCAAACGGGTTAATCACGTTTGCTCAAGAAGGATTTTTATTGAAAAATGCGACACATAGCAGACTTTCGGATTTCAAACACAAGCGACTTCCAAAAACAGTTGACACAAGACTATAATTAGACAAAAAAAATCGAGTTTTAAAGACAAGTACTTGCCCTCATATCATGCCCGTCAACTGGCCCTGACTGACAAACTTAATGTTCTAAACAAACATTTAGTCTAACCTGATCCTCTCATAGAATTGATTCTTATACATCCGACATAAGAATAAGCGCGCTATAGAAATCCAAAATTTTGGTCAGTGTCTTTCAAGATGTAAGCCGAGAACTCGTCGCAGACTTCAAAATCGAGACAGAATCAGGTATACATAGCAATGAGTTAAGTAAGCTGATACTGACCACGCCTACTCCAATCATGAAAGTAAATCTAGGTTTTGCATAATATCATTTATACAAGATACAAAAAATTGTCTTTTTGTTGATACTTAGACATTTATGACGCTATGCGAGTATAAACCCTCGTGTACTCTCATCTTAATGCAACTCTGAGTATCACGACCAGATAGGACGTAAGAAATGACAAACACACCCATACTCTCTCCCTCTCATTGGCGCTTTATCCGTAAAAAAAGAAAAGATATGAAACAATTATTTATACGAAAGCCCCGAAAGGCAACTACATCATAAGTCAAAGTACTTATTATAATCAGGGAAAACATTGACTCTTAATACAAAACCCATCACGGGTAATAAATGAGAAACTCGGAGCACGACCGTCCAAAGTCACCCAACTGCAACGGGTCCTGAGACTGGTTGACTTTAACCTCTTCATAAGAAGCAGCAAGTCCAACTTCCTCGGAATCGGGAGGATTGGAGCCAACCTCCCTGGATTCTCCCATTGTTCTCGGACAGCAAAATCTCCGAAGGAGGATACCAGGCCTGATTACCAGACTAGAATGCTAGTTCTTCATCTAGGTCAAACGACTTGCTCTCTTTCATGTATCTCAAAGAACCAACAACACCGCGGCACTCTCGGAAATTGTCATATGATTCTCAAGCTGCAGCGATCGCCATCAAATCAGTGGCAACTTGATCCAAATGGCCTTGGTAAATCGACACTGCTTCTCGCAATCCCTCCTTACGAGCACACCATATTTGAGAGGCCTGCTCTCTCTCCAACTTTGCGTCGCGAGCAGAATGCACTTGCCTCTCAACTTCAAACTAGCAACCTCATTTTCAGCCTCCTTGGCTCTCAAGCCATAATGGCCTTGTTCATCGTACCAGTGTACTACAAAAAGAGAGACCAGTGAGTAAGAGAATTACAAGGAGACTTAATAAAAAAACACAGAAGACGTACCCCCATATACATGCGGGACGCTTCGGTATACTTTTCCGAGCCAACAAGCTCGTCAACTGCCACAGGCTACCTGAAAGGAGCCATATACATGTGGGAGGCTTCCGTATACCTTTTTGAGACAGCAAGCTCTTCAACTGCCACAGGCTATCCGGGAGGTATCCCTATTTGCGAATGGAACCACTTCCACTCCCGTACTTGAATTAACGATTCATAGACCAATGGCTCTTGGGCAAAAACTCTTCAGGAATGCGGATACTTTCCCCTTGGACATTGGCACCCTCGTTCCTCGGAGACCTTTCCCTCTCCAAATGATCACTGTATGATACATATGCATCCATGACCAATCCTTGGTTTGTTTCCGCCAAAGAACTAAACTGAACACGAGACTGGTGGAGAAGAACTGCTTCCCAGACTCTTTATAGCATGAAGTAACTCCAAAAAACTCGACCATCACGGAGAAGTCTCTATCATCCTTAAGATCCGCCAGAAACAGAAGGAGAAGATTGAAAACTGCAAAGACAAAAACAACAAAATAAAAAGTTAGTTTACGGTAAAAAAATGCAAGGATATTCGTCTAAATTACCCTTGGTGCTAAACTCATTCTTAAAAACAGACATACATTCTTCTGGGACGGACACACTGTCCCAACAAACATATAAGAAGAAAGATCTCCAAGTCTTGTCATTAGTGATATACAATGGTTTTTATGGGTTTTGACCATGTTATAACTCTAATTTTAGAGTCTTTTCAGATTTAGGTGTTTTAAAGCATTACGGAGATCATGAAGTCATTTGGAGCTTAAAGATGAAGAAACTCGTAGATGTCCAAGAAACAGATTCTCCTCCCTTGGATTCTGCCCCACCATTGCAAAACATGGATTCTACACCCAAGGAGACATCTAGTATGGCTCTAAAGGATTGTAGCAGCAGTGACCCACTTCATCTGGTTTCAAATCAGTTTGCCTCCTTAGTATATTTGGAAGGAGAAGAGGATGGTCAATTGGATATGGACGATTGTACAGATTCAATAGATTATATGACCCCCTCCGGAAAAAGAATGCTTCGAGAAAGACCGGTTAAACCTACAACTAAAGCTAAGGAGTTACAAATGCAATCAACGTCTCGTGGACGAGGTAACAGAGGAAGGGGAAACCGTGGAAAACACTAGCACTATCCATCTTGCTTAAAGTCAATCAGTGCAAATGCAACGATTGTTTCAGGATCATGTAATGATCATTTCACTTTGTAATAGTTTGTTGAACTATATGACTTCGGTCATAACAAAGTTGTAACTGTATTTTTAAATTTTTAAAAAAAAAAAAAAAAAACAGAAGTCAAAGTCGAGATTTGGCAGAAGTATCAATCGACAACAATGCGAGTAAGATGGGCCGACTCTATTTCCAAATCAAGTCTGGCCCAGAAGTGTTCACAAACTATAAGTTTGCCCCTGGCCGATTTTATACCTATTATGTATATTTTTAAGCCATTGCTTAGGCAATAAGACAGATTATTATATGATTTATTATTCTTAGTTTTTTGAAAGAAGATCAGAGAACTCCTTCAGATATTTTGAATAAAACTCTAATATTTATATCTCTTACTTTTAATGAAATTCATTCAGTTTATCTTCATGTTTTGTTTATTATGTCTGAGTAATCTACTTGTTAGATTTAGGGTTTTCTAGAGTTTTGATGAACTGCTAAAATAGAATTGCTAGGGTGATTTAATTGGATCCTTCACATGATTGAACTTATTTCTTGTATTCTGGATTAGCTACCTAGAAACTTGATCATAGGATAATTGACAACAAGAGTGGATTCGACTCTTGAAATTAATTCTGCTGAGCTAGGATGATAAACATCAACGAGAGTTGGTTTAGAAACTTAGTGAACAAATTGATCTGAACGATAATGCTTGTCTTGAGAAGTATCAATCGACATTGTGGTATCGATCGACACTTTGTGGTATCGATCGACACTCTACCTAATTCACATACGAGAGTTGGAATTATAGGGATTAGACATCTGATTAGACTTGCTCGATAGATTTTTTCTAGGTTTTTCTTTTTGTTTTTATTTACTTATAAAATTTTCTCGTGTCTTTCAGGTGCATGCCCAACAGCACTAGAAGAAAGAAGATTGATTTACTTGACTCTTCGGATCCTACAAAGCTTGAATGTACCATCTGCAAAGAGAGACGAACAGCATCGATCAACACCTAGTCTTCGTCGATCGACACTTCTTGTGAGCAAGCAACTATTGACACTTCTCAAGCATTGATCGACACTAATCCACAAGTGAGAAACATGGCCGCGACTCTTGTGCTGATACATGATGAGAATGGAGACCTGCATGAAAGTGAGAGTCATCTGTGAAATGCAGCAGGTCAGAGACTTGACGATCAAGGGGTTGTATTCCCTGTTCAAGAAGCAGCTGCTTTAGAAGTTGTTAATGCTGAGAATGTGATATATGGTGTTTTCGATATCTTGTATATATGTTTTCCAAATGGTTTTCAAATCTTTATCGAGGTTTTCTAGTTCTTTTCAGGTTATTTCAGGTCCGAAGTAGGTTGTGGAGCTCTGGAGAGACATATGAAGAAGAGAATGCAAATTTGAGTTTTCATGCGAAACAACCAGACAGAGCAGCCTGGTGGATGATCCTGAGCGGAGTACCCGAGTGCATGCTCGCAAACTTTTATGGAAACCACTAAGTTATTTAGGGATTTTCCTTAATTTCCCTACGCTCCCTCTTAACCTAACAGCGCCTCCGTATATATACCCCATATATGTCTCTTTACTTTGGATGCTACTTTTTTCTTAAGAAAGGAGACTCTAGACTTTGAGATTTGCAATGTAATACTTTCTATCTTGTAAGGGAGAAGGCTTCATCTCACTTTGGAGAAGAATTCCATGAACCCTATTTCTATTAATAACATGATGTATTATTCAGTTTCATTCTGTGAGTTTTCTTGTTTCATGGTTGAGTAGTTGGCCTAGTTAATCTAGGGTGTTAGGGTTTTGATCATGAGCTAAACATAAATAAGTACATATTGATTGTCTTCATTCATAACTGTTCTTAATGCTTGCATTGAATTTGATCACTTAATGTTTAATCCTAATTTTAATCATGTTCATTAACCTTGTAATGGATTACTAGATCTGTTACGAATGAGCATTGTATCCCTAATCAGCGAAAGTAGATATTAGGGTGTTCTGTGAACCGACCAGACTTGGTCGATAATGTTCATCATCACGCCTTGAACCAAGCGATAGCTTAGGGTTGAGGCTGATCGATGAAAGGAGAGACACCACGAAAGTGGGTCAATCTTGTTGTGTGTTCCAAGTTCTACACTTGAATTACAATTGAACTTGAATAATTGTTTGGCTCATATCTGTCTAGCACCCGATTTAATCACCCTAGGTTGGTTTCTCATTAATCTGAAAACCTAAAACTGTTATGTTACTTGCTCTTACTATTTCTTGTTTAAAAAACCATTTCGTTGTTCTAGCTTGATATTGATCCCATAAGGATAAAGTATAAATTTTTCCTCTCGAATTGAATCTAAAATATTACAACAACCATTGTTAACTTGACAGCAGCAAAATAGCTAATTTAGTGTACCAAATTTTGGCGATGTTGCCTAGGACTAGCTTTTTACCTTTATCTTTCGGTTATATATTTAGTCTAAGACCTCTAACTTGCTTTATCCTTTTTGTTCCAGCTAATGCTCTAGGTGCATGACCAATAGACATACTCGGAGAAACGCATCAAGAGGTTAGTTAAACCTACAAATCATGAGCTAGCAAGGTTAGAAAGAACAAACTGTATACAACCAAGGCTGATCAACACTACTATGGGCGATCACGGCAACCATGATGATCTTGCTGCCACAATGCAACAGATGCAACAGCAGATGAAACAGACCATCCACGCGCAACACGAAGCTGCTCTACTCGTTGCACAGCAGCAGCAGGAAAAGCAGGAGCAAACTGCTCCGATTGGGAAGAGAAACCTACCGTGTAAGTTCCTGAATAGTTCTCTATCATTACTCCACCACCCTGTGAGCGGAAAGACTTTGAAATCAAATCTATTTCAATGAGAAATTCTCTATGATAGTTCTTTTTAGTATATTTTCACAAAAATAGCCTTCAAAGAAGAAAATGACCAAAATGTTTAATTAAAAAAGGTAAATATACACTTATAACCCTAAGGTTAACTAATCTAGACTTAAGGTTTAGAGTTAAAGGGTAGAATTTTGGGGGTGAGGTTTCAAATATTAAAAAATAAAAAACAAATATTAAAATTTTCAATGCAAAAAGTGGCTATTTTGCTCATTTTTAAAGGCTATTTTGTGAGAAAAACTTAAAAGTGTTATTTGAGAGAATTGCCCTATTTCAATTGCTCTGGTGCATAGGAAAGTGTTCAATGGACTCCCTGCGAAAATTCCAATGGGATATATTGAAAAAGTATGCAGTTTCACTCGTGCAAATGGAGTACCAGCCGTCTACATCAAGTGCATGCTATTTCCATTCTCTCTTGATGGAAATGTTGCATGATGGTTAAAGTTTCTCCCTCCTGGCTCACTTACTTCATGCGGGCAGGTCAGATCCGCATTCCTAAGCAACTTCTACACGAAAGCAAAAAGAGATGAATTAAGGAACATGATCTCTTCCTTCAGACAGCTCACTGATGAGCCCCTTTGTGATGCATGGGAGTGATTCAATGATTACCAATGAGAATGCTCCCACCATGGATTTGATAATGGCTACCTCTTGGGTATCTTCTTTGATGGAGTAGACTGAGAATGCATAAGTGCTCTTAACTCTACGAGCAATGGAGACTTCATGACTTAGACCACTGACAAATTGCGTTTGAGCTAATTGAGAACATGGCAGCCAGCTCGTCTAATAAGAACCAAGGGAACAACCATTCCAAGAAGGTCAACAGTATCGACACTAAGTAGAGAGATGAGTTGACTGCAAAGGTTGATTTAATTCTAAAAATCATCCAAAGGCAAGTCTTCATTACGGAGGGAGCCACAGCTGAACAGGTTCACAACATTCAAGAAGTTTCTCCAGAATATGAGAAGAAGGATGAAGAGCAGCAAGAAATTAGCTACATCAACGGGCATGGTTATATGCAGAACCAGAGTTATAATCAGAACCCCAACGTCCGAAACAACCTGCAGCTGTTCTCGTACTGGAGCAACAACATCGAGAACTTAGCAGCTCAGGTCCAGAAAAATCAGGCACAAGGATCTGGATATCAGAAGAACTCCTAGGTTAGGACCAAAATCAGAATCACAGCGATAGAATCAGCAGAGGCAGCAGAACAGCCATCAAGCTGCTCCAACTGCCGCGAGCGGGTCATAGGATGAGCTGAAAAATCTCACACTGATGCAACAGCTACTGCAGAGCCAGCAGGTTCAGGTCAAGGCATTGAATCAAGCTACCACGGATATCAACACCGGGATGGACAACATGTTCACTGAACTAAATACAAAATATGATACCATGACTAGCCACATGCGACAAATTGATGTTCAGCTTGCTCCAATGGCTGAGAGTGTAAAAAGACAGCAAGGAACACTCCCTGGAAAAACTGATAAAAATCCCAAGGATTGTAATGCGAGCTAAGAAGTGGCAGGCAACTTGCTGAGCCAGTTCAAAAGAAATTTACTGTTGCGGAGTAAAAAAGCAAAAGAAATTAGAAAAACCTAACAAGTATTTCTTGATGCAAGAGATAGTGTGGAACAGCCTGGAGAGGCTGAACCTGCTGTTCCTACAAAGCCTGTTGAGACCACTCATGCTCGTGTCTACGCGTCTAAGATGCCTTACCCTGTTCCAACAAAACACCTCAAAAAGATCGTGAAGAGATGAAATGCAAAAATATGATTAAGGATTTAACTATCAAACTTCCTCTGATCGATGTGACCTGATGATCCCTTCTAGGCAGCTTGATGAAGGGGTTGATCTCAGGAAAAACTTTGGAAGACAGCAAAGTGATGATGATCTCTAAGGAATGTAGTGCAGTGCTCCAGAACAAGGTGATCAAGAAGTTGGGTGATCCCGACAAATTTATCCTTTCAGTGCAAATTGGTAAAATGATTTTTGCATGCTCTCTATGCGACCTTGGCTTAAGCGTTAACCTGATGCCTTACTATGTAGCCAAGCGACTGGGTTTCACTAATTTCAAACCAACCGGGATCTCCTTGGTGTTCGTAGATAGATCAGTCAAGCTCCTTGTTGGTGTTCTTGAAGATCTCCATGTCCAGATTGGGAACACTATGGTCCCAGCCGACTTTGTGGTTCTAGAGCTTGATGAAGAACCAAAGGATCTACTCATTTTGGGCAGGCCTTTTCTGTGCACAGCTGGGCAATTATTGATGTTAGGAACGTTCGAATTGATCTCTAGTTAAGGGACATCATGTTGAAGTTTGAGATGAACAAGCTGCTCAGGAGACCAATGTTAGATGGGCAGACTTTCACAGCTGATGAAGACGATGTATTGGAACCTCAAGGAGGTATGATTGAGGAGATCCTAGCCGATGACCCATTGGGGGTAGCCTTGATCAGGGCTGAGGTAGAGCAGAATGTTCTGAGCATAGATTCTGATGGTTACACAAAAATGCTCAACTCATGCAGTGTCATGGAGAAGATGGTCACATACTTGAGTTTAGGCGAGCATGGAGAGGGAGTTCAGGTTAAACCAATCGGAGCAACTTCCTCCAAACGAGTGACTGCTACAAGTAGCAAGCTCAACGATTCATGGAGCGAGCTCAAGGCTCCAAAGATGGAACTCAAGTCCCTACCCACATGCAGGGCTCATGTATGCATTTCTTGGACCTAATTCCATATACCCAATGATAGTGAATTTTGAGCTTAATAATGTAGAAACTGCTAAACTCTTGTGTGAGCTGAGAAAGTATCGCAGAGCATTAGGGTATTCACTAGAAGATATTTTTGCCATTTTACCTGATTTATGCATGCATAGAATACATCTAGAAGATGAATCAATGACTTCTATAGACCACCAGAGGAGGTTAAACACGAATCTAAAAGAGGTTGTAAAGAAAGAGATAATGAAACTTCTAGAAGCTGGTGTGATATATGAAATTTCTGATAGCACGTGGGTTAGTCATGTTCATGTAGTTTCTAAGAAAGAAAGAATCTATGTGATAACAAACGATAGGAATGAACTGATACCAACTAGGACTGTAACTGGTCACTGCATGTGCATTGATTTTTGCAAATTAAATGCTGGGACTCGCAAGGATCATTTTCCAGTTTCATTTATTGATCAAATGCTTGAGAGATTAGTTACCACCCATACTACTGCTTTTAGATGGCTATTTAGGTTTCTTTCAAATACCATCAATCCAGATGATCAGGAGAAGATGGCGCTCACATGTCCTTATGGCATGTTTGTCTACAGGAGAATGCCATTCGGCCTGTGCAATGCTCCTGCAACATTTCAACGTTGCATGATGTCCATTTTTACTGACTTGATTGAGGACATAATGGAGGTTTTCATGGATGATTTCAGTTTATATGGAAGCTTTTTTTTGTTTGTTTGTCAAACTTGTGCAAGGTATTGCAGCGGTGCGAAGAGAAAAACTTGGTACTGAACTGGGAGAAATGCCACTCCACGGTCAAAGATGGGATCGTGTTTGGTCATAAGGTTTCAGAAAAAGGGATCGAGGTTGACAAGGCAAAGATCAAAGTGATGATGAGCTTACAACCGCCAAATTCGCTAAAGGGAATCAGAAGCTTCTTGGGTTATGCAAGTTCTTACAGGAGGTTCATAAAGATTTCTCCAAAATCACAAGACCTCTCACTAGACTGCTCTGTAAAGAGACTAAGTTCGAGTTCGACAACGATTGCTTGGCTGCCTTTCACACGATCAAATGAGCTTTAGTCACTGCACCGATTGTGCAATCACAAGACTGGAATCTTCCATTTGAGGTCATGACTGATGCAAGTAGTTATGCAGTGGGAGCAGTGCTGGGTCAAGGAAAAGATAAGAAATTGCATGTGATCTACTATAAAAGCATGACCTTGGATGAAGCACATTGTCGTTATGCCACAACCGAGAAAGAGCTACTGGCAATTGTCTTTGCCTTTGAGAAATTTAGGTCCTACCTGGTGGGTTCTAAAGTGGTAGTGCACACTGAACACACAACTCTAAGGTACTTGTTAACTAAGAAAGATGAGAAGCCGCGACTTTTGAGATGGATCCTCCTGCTTCAGAAATTCAATCTTGAGATCAGGGACAAGAAGGGGATTGAGAATGGAGTTGCATATTACTTTTCCAGAATGAAGATCGATGAAGAGACAGCTCTTGACGACAATCTTCCAATATAGTACGTCTACTCGATAGGTGTACGGAGAACAACCGATCAGTTGCTCTGTACATACTGCTCCAACAATCCAAAACATCTTGTTGCTGCGATAAAAAAAATATTCGAACCTCCCATGGTTCGCTGAGATGGCCAACTTCCTCGCTGTTGCAAATGAACCAATGGAATTTACTAGTAACAAGAGAAGGAAGTTTCTGAGGGATGTGCGACACTACTTTTGGGATGAGACATACATATATCGGCATTGCAAGGATGGATTATTTAGAAGATGTGTAGCTGAAGCTGAAATTCTAGGGATTTTCTAGCATTGCCATGGCTCGTCTTATGCAGGTCACTTCACAACTTTCAAAACGGTGTCTAAGATTCTCCAAGCCGGTTTTTGGTGGCCAACAAAGTTTGAGGATGCTCATGCTTTCATCTCCAAGTGAAACTCATGCCAGTGACAAGGTAATATCAGCAAAAGGAATGAAATGTCACAGAACTTCATTTTGGAAATTGAAGTGTTTGATTGTTGGGGATTGACTTCATGAGACGTTTCCCCCATCTTACAAGAATGAGTACATATTGGTGGCAGTGTATTATGTGTCTAAGTGGGTTGAGGCGTTGTCTAGCCCTACCAACGATGCTTGGGTAATCACAAAGATGTTTAAATCCATCATCTTCCTAAGGTTTGGCATACCTAGAGCTGTCAATAGTGATGGAGGCATCCACTTCATAAATAAGATCTTTCAAGGCTTCTTGAAGAATAATGGTGTCAAACACAAGGTAGCAATGCCTTATCATCCTCAGACAAGCAGTCAAGTTGATGTGTCTAACAGAGAGATCAAGAGCATCATTCAAAAGACAATGAGCACCACCCGCAAAGACTGGTCTCTCAAGACAATGATGCTCTATAGGCTTACAGAACAGCCTACAAGACACCACTTCGGACCACGCCTTATCACTTGGTCTATGGCAAGGCGTGCCATCTTCCAGTAGAGCTGGAATACAAGACAGCTCCATCCAACTGCACGAGTTAAAAGAAATCAGGCATCTTGCCTATGAAAGCTCCAAGATCTACAAGGAAAAGACCAAAGCTTACCACGATAAGCGAATAATCAGCAGGAACTTTGAGCCGAATGATCAAGTGACTGCTATTCAACTCCATTTTGAAGTTGTTCCCTAGAAAGCTAAGATCAAGATGGTCCGGACCTTTCTCCATCAAAGTTGTTCGACTTTATAGAGTTGTTGTGTTGCTAGACACAAAAGGAGGAGAGTTTGTTGTCAATGGTCAGCGCTTGAAGTCATATCTTGTTGATACAACCATCATAGAAGGCGAATAAATTTCCTTAAGCGATCATACTTTAGCCTAACTGGCTAGCCAAAGTCAAGCCAAAGACTTAAATCATGCGCTTGGTGGGAGGAAACTCACTGGTGAGTGTATATATGTCCCAAGTTTTTATTCTTTGTTTTCTATAATTTTTAGTTTCAGGATACCATGTTCCCGAAACGGAGCACCCCAGAGGAGCAGCCAAATTTGACATAGGCGGATGCTCCATACTAGGTAAGTATCTCGGTAAAAATAATAATTATTTTTCTATTTAAACTCTCTCTCCCTTCTTCCTCCCCACGAACTCTTCCCCTTCTCCTTCCTTGTGCGATTTCCCCAAAGTGTTTACCAAACCTTATATTTCTCTTTTCTCAACCGTTTTGAGTAATTTGTGGCTCTAACTCGGATGAAATCTCGAGCTATTTCTCATTTTGCAGTCGCATTCCAAGATCTCACAAGGTAAGCGAATCAATCGCTCTCTCTCTCTCTCCTTGTTCGGAAATCGAGAAAAGGGGTTTGATTGTTCCTCTTCTTTTGCGCTTGAACAGATTGATTCTAGGTTGTCTAAACTATGAAATAAACCTTTCTTTCTGCTGCTAGGATTGAAAAGATGAGAAAATGATTGGAATTTGAATTGTTTTGTTGAACTAAGGTCGAACTTGTTTTGATTTATATATGAATGTATGTTCTGGTTTAATTTGATATTAAGCTGGACCGGGTTTACTAGAAAAAGAATGGAATTGAGTTTTTAAGAGGATGATGAAGTAAAAATTTCATCTTTTTCGAGTAACCCCACCAACAGAACTGATTGGATTTCCTGTTCTATGTGTTTCAGATGCGTCCACGCATCAAAGCAATCCCCAAAAGAACGCCATGCGGGTCGACGTCCCAAGCTCTGGTTCTCGAGCCCCTTGACGAAACCTACCCTTGGCCGCACAGGGAAGGAGAGCCAATGAACCCCAATAACAACTGTCTCCCGTCTCTCTCTCTCTGGACAAGTGGAATATGTCCGATTCCCACCACAACAATCAGCTTCTGAACATCCCGATCACACCCACCCGATTTGTTCATGCCGGGACGCTGGCTCACCTTGGTATCCACGAAGACATGCATGATGTTCTTCATGTTGTGGGAATAGCAGGCCTTTGTTATGAAACCCACTCCTTGTATCTGGATCTGGTTGGGCAATGCCTCGCTACAACTGAGATTACTTACGAGGACCCCGATCTGCCTTCCTTTGATACAGCCTTGTTCTCTTTCTTTGTTGGAGGAAAGAAATATACGGTCTCCATGGATACCTTTACCGATGTCTTCAAGATGGAGAACGGGCCAAAGGGAACCTCATTTCCAAAGAAATTCCCTCCCACTCAGCCATTTTGGGAACTCATTCCAGCAGGGGAGTTCAAATCCCAATCAGCTTACCAGTCTCCAATCCGCAACCCCACACTAAGGATAGTCGCGAAGGTTATGAGAAACCTCTTGTTCATGAAAGATACCACTACAAAGGTAACAAACGGCGACTTACAGATGCTCTATGCTGGTATTGAGGATAATATCAGAGACACGAACTTGAGGATTCCCTTGGATGAGCTGAGAACCAACCCTGGTTTTGTTCTCGCGCAGATGTTTGTGGATAAGAAAACTAGGGTGCTCCAGAAGGGAGCAAAGAAGAAAGAGCGATGTGGCAGCCTTCTCAATGCCTTGTTCCGTCACCTCACTATTGATCTCACTCCTACACGTTCATGCTGGAACAGAGTTCATGAAATCTCCTACCTGATCAACTGCCAAATCCTCAGGGATGAGACTACGTACAGCTTCCAAAACAAGAAAGGGAATGCTCTCTTTTGCACGCTGCCTCAAACCGCCATCACCAACCTGCAGACTTTCAGGAACATCTTGTTCCGACCAGTCACTGAGTTCCTCTAAGCTGATCCGCGGGCACCACCACCTGATGCCATCATGGACGATGTTGAGGATGTCACCCCGCTTCGAAGAGGCTCGCCCGCAGACGAAGCGTATGATCTTGGTCCCATTATGGAAAACCCAGATGCAGAGACTTACCTTCTCTGGATGATCGATGCTCAGCGCAAGAACAACAGCCTCATGAAGAGGATACTCCATGCAGTGACTGGTGGTTGCTTCCAAGCTCCCTCCACGAGATCACCCAAAGAGGAGCGACGTGCAGCAGGAAAGTAGGAAAAGAGGACAGAGCCATCATCAGTGGGTGAGCATAGGGGAAGGAACATGAGAGACCATGGTCATTCTGCCAGTGAAGAGTCGGATACTATCGTACTATCCATTTGCTACTATTTTATTTAGCCTACCTTAAATTTATTTTTACATTAGAGATGGTGTGAAGTCTGGGGGAGGTACTTGTGTGCTACTTATCTTGTTTGATTTCTTTTGGCTTTTATGTTTGAGTCAGTCTTGAGTCATTTTGATGTTTTATCGAGTCAGTTTTAAGATCGAGTCAGTAAAAATTCTTGTGGGAATTAAGACCTTATTTTGTGATGATTCATTAACCAACCTCGTTCTTCAGCTATTTTATTCATTGACCTTAGCAGTGGACGAAGGACACATACATGATCAAGAACACTTTAAATTCAGATCTCACCTTTTTTTCCAAAAGCTTTTGGTTGGTTAGGGTTACTCTGGATAGACTTAACTTCAGCTAACTTGAACCTAATCTTGACTGAAAATCTTCTTGTTATGTGCATTAGATCACAGAAATGAGATTACACTCAGGACTTTGTACTCTTTTTACCCATCTTGATGTTCATGAGTGGCTACCTCATCTTTAGCTAGTTCCCACCCTAAACCTTAACATTTGTTCCACCTCCATGCACTCTATGAGCAAATATGTGCAAAAATGTCAGAGGGGAAAGGATCGATGCAGCCCATAACTTGTTACTGCTGCAGAATAATCGATCAGTTGAAGGGAGCAGGAAAAAATCATCGAACGACTGTTCAAGAATGAACCAAGGGTTAAGAAAGGTGGAGAGATTGCTCCAGATATGTCAGAGTCACCAGTGGCACTTCATTATGTATTACCTCTTCCTTTGTCACGCCTCATTATCTTATCTTGTATCTTATTCAGTTAAAAAACAAGAATAAGTTGATGGAGGAGGGGAAGAAAAGAAAGAAAATAGGCTACTGGTCGGATTCAACAAAAACAAAGAGCACCAATACCTTGAGGGAGTAGGAGAGGAGCACACAAAGACGGGTTCGGACTGTGGACATCAATGGATCTATCCTCACTTGCAATTTTGCATGATATCCTGCATCCTCTACAAAGAAATGATAACCCTAAGAACTCTTACCTCCACCATCAAATAGCATGTTTAATATCTAGAACCATCTACCCTAAGTAGTGCATATGATGAGGAGCTCACGTCCTCTTAATTGAACTTAATGACTTTTGTCTAAAAAGTGTGGCTTTGGCAGGTTTGAAATGTTAAGTATGGGACGGGTGTGCTAAGATGACAATGGAGCTCAGGTAAAGGTGTTTTGTTCCAAGTTTTACTGCTTGTATGGTTCAGATATTCGTGGTTAAGGCTGCTTGTATGGTTCAGATATTCGTGGTTAAGGTATGGTTGCTGAGAATAAGAGAGTTTCCACACTTTCAAACTTTTCTCCATGTTCTTGATACTTGACATTGTTTGAGGACAAACAAGGATCTAAATATAGGGAAATTGATATATGGTGTTTTCGATATCTTGTATATATGTTTTACAAATGGTTTTCAAATCTTTATCGAGCCTTTCTAATACTTTTTGAGTAATTTCAGGTCTGGAGTAGGTTGTGGAGCTTTGGAAGGACACATGAAGAAGAGAATGCAAACTGAAGTTTTCATGCGGAACATCCAGACGGAGCAGCCTGGTGGATGATCCTGAGCAGAGAACCCAAGTGCATGCTCGCAAACTTTTATGGAAACCACCAAGTTATTTCACGAGTTGCCATTTCTCTATCTCCCCTTAACCTAATGGTGTCTCCATATATATACCCCATCTATTTCTCTTTACTTTGGACATTACTTTTTGCTTAAGAAAAGAGGCTCTAGACTTTAAGATTTGCGGTTTAATACTTGTTATCTTGTAAGGAAGAAGGCTTCATCTCTTAATTTGGAGAAGAATTCCATGACCCCTATGTCTGTTTCTTTTGATCACATGGTGTATTATTCACTTTCATTCTCAGAGTTTTTTGTTTCATGGTAAGTAGTCGGACTAGTTAACCTAGGGTGTTAGGGTTTTGATCATGAGCTAAACATAGTACCTATTGATTGTCTTCATTCATAACCGTTCTTAATGCTTCCATTGAATTGATCACTTAATGTTTGATTCTAGGTTTAATCATTTTCATTAACCGTGTAATGGACTACTAGATCTGTTATGAATGAGCATTGCATCCTAATCAGCGAAAATAGATATTAGGGTGTTATCTGAACCGATAAGATCGACTTGGTCGATAAAGTTCATCAGCACGCCTTGAACCAAGCGATAGCTTAGGGTTGAGGCTGATCAATGAAAAGAGGGACACCACGAAAAGTGGGTCAATGTTGTTGTGTGTTCTGAGTTCTAGACTTGAATTACGATTGAACTTGGATAACTGTTTGGCTCGTATATGTTTAGCACCCGATTTAATCACCCTAGGTTGACTTCACATTAATCTGAAAACCTAAAAATGTCATGTTACTTGATCTTACTATCTCTAGTTTAAAAACCATTACACTGTTCTAGCTTGATATTGATCCCATAAGGATAAAGTGTAAATTGGTCATCTGGAATTAAATCTAAAATATTATAATAACCAATGTTAACCAATGTTAACTTGAAAGTAGCAAGATATCCAATTTTAATGTATCAGAATGATGCAGTCGCTGCTCAGGCTGTAGCTGCTGAGGACGCACATGCTGCTTGACCCAGGATGTTGGCTGTTTATAACCTTCCATAACAGTACCAGGCCAACATGTCTCTAATTCGTCCTTTTTCTTTTCAGAGGCACGATTTCGAGCTGAAGCTTGCATACTTCACACTCGTGGGACAGAAGCCTTTTAATGGGCTCCCACATGAGAATCCTATGGACCATCTGGATTGGTTAGAAGATTTAGTATCTTCTATCAAAGCCAATAGAGTCTGTGATGACTACCTTCCTTGCAAGCTCTTCAAGTACTCACTCGTTGTAGATGCTTCATATTGGCTTAAAAATTACCACCAGGATCTCTTACATTCTAAACAGCCATCAAAAACGCCTTCCAGCGTAACTTCTTTAATGACGCTAGATCCGAGGACTTGAGGAACATGGTCACCATGTTTACTCAGGAGCCTACAGAGTCTTTCAGAAGCTCCTGAATTAGATTCAAGTCATATCAAAGAGACTGTCCGCACCATGGGTTCAACGAGGTACAGCTGCTAGGTACCTTTTTCGGAAGCAATTCTTTGGTCTACCATGTGGCTCTAGACACAGCTAATGAAGAAAACTTCAACACTAGGAGCCTAGAGGAAGCTGTGGGAGTTATTGGGAACTTGGCGTCTAGTGATAGCACCAAGAAAACTGATTTTGAGAGGAAAAAGTCGGTTGACAACTTGGATAAGAAGCATATGGCTGAGGTTAAGAAAAAGTCTGGACAGTGTTCATAAACTTCTCAAAAAATAGGTTAGCTTGGCAGAGGATGTGGAGGCTGTGGAAACCGCCAGTGTCAAAGGCGATGAGGAGGATGTGAACTATGTCAGTGGTACTAGTTTTCAGAGTTAGAGGTTTAGGTATTGGATCATGAGGTCTAAATAAGTATAGGAGCCGTCTACTTCTAAAAAATGTGCAAGTGTTGATAGGCACTAAGAATTGTCTAAAAGGTTATAAAGCTTATTAACATGGTAAAGACCGGTCTCTCAAGACAATGATGCTCTATAGGCTTACAGAACAGCCTACAAGACACCACTTCGGACCACGCCTTATCACTTGGTCTATGGCAAGGCGTGCCATCTTCCTGTAGAGCTGGAATACAAGACAGCTCCATCGAACTGAACGAGTTAAAAGAAATCAGGCATCTTGCCTATGAAAGCTCCAAGATCTACAAGGAAAAGACCAAAGCTTACCACGATAAGCAAATAATCAGCAGGAACTTTGAGCCGAATGATCAAGTGACTGCTATTCAACTCCATTTTGAAGTTGTTCCCTAGAAAGCTAAGATCAAGATGGTCCGGACCTTTCTCTATCAAAGTTGTTCGACTTTATAGAGTTGTTGTGTTGCTTGACACAAAAGGAGGAGAGTTTGTTGTCAATGGTCAGCGCTTGAAGTCATATCTTGTTGATACAACCATCGTAGAAGGCGAATAAATTTCCTTAAGCGATCATACTTTAGCCTAAATGGCTAGCCAAAGTCAAGCCAAAGACTTAAATCATGCGCTTGGTGGGAGGAAACTCATTGGTGAGTGTATATATGTCCCAAGTTTTTATTCTTTGTTTTCTATAATTTTTAGTTTCAGGATACCATGTTCCCGAAACAGAGCACCCCAGAGGAGCAGCCAAATTTGACATAGGCGGATGCTCCATACTAGGTAAGTATCTCGGTAAAAATAATAATTATTTTTCTATTTAAACTCTCTCTCCCTTCTTCCTCCCCACGAACTCTTCCCCTTCTCATTTCTTGTGCGATTTCCCCACAGTGTTTACCAAACCTTATATTTCTCTTTTCTCAACCGTTTTGAGTAATTCGTGGCTCTAACTTGGACGAAATCTCGAGCTATTTCTCATTTTGCAGTCGCATTCCAAGATCTCACAAGGTAAGCGAATCAATCGCTCTCTCTCTCTCTCCTTGCTCGGAACTCGAGAAAAGGGGCTTGATTGTTCCTCTTCTTTTGCGCTTGAACAGATTGATTCTAGGTTGTCTAAACTATGAACTCAACCTTTCTTTCTGCTCTTAGGATTGAAAAGATGAGAGAATGATTAGAATTTGAATCATTTTGTTGAACTAAGGTCGAACTTGTTTTGATTTATATATGAATGTATGTTCTGGTTTAATTTGATATTATGCTGGACCGGGTTTACTAGAAAAAGAATGGAATTGAGTTTTTAAGAGGATGGTGAAGTAAAAATTTCATATTTTTCGAGTAACCCCACCAACAAAACTGATTGGGTTTCCTGTTCTATGTGTTTCAGATGCATCCACGCATCAAAGCAATCCCCAAAAGAACACCATGCAGGTCGACGTCCCAAGCTCTGGTTCTCGAGCCCCTTGACGAAACTTACCCTTGGCCGCACATGGAAGGAGAGCCAATGAACCCCAATAACAACTGTCTCCCGTCTCTCTCTCGATGGACAAGTGGAATATGTCCGATGCCCACCACAACAATCAGCTTCTGAACATCCCGATCACACCCACCCGATTTGTTCATGCCGAGACGCTGGCTCACCTTGGTATCCACGAAGACATGCATGATGTTCTTCATGTTGTGGGAATAGCAGGCCTTTGCTATGAAACCCACTCCCTGTATCCGGATCTGGTTAGGCAATGCCTCGCCACAGCTGAGATTACTTACGAGGACCCCGAACTGCCTTTCTTTGATACAGTCTTGTTCTCTTTCTTTGTTGGAGGAAAGAAATATATGGTCTCCATGGATATCTTTACCGATGTCTTCAAGATGGAGAACGAGCCAAAGGGAACCTCATTTCCAAAGAAATTCCCTTCCACTCAACCGTTTTGGGAACTCATTCCAGCAGGAGAGTTCAAATCCCAATCAGCTTACCAGTCTCCAATCCGCAACCCCACACTAAGGATAGTCGCGAAGGTTATGAGAAACCTCTTGTTCATGAAAGATACCACGACAAAGGTAACAAACGGCGACTTACAGATGCTCTATGCTGGTATTGAGGATGAGATCAGAGCCGCGAACGTGAGGATTCCCTTGGATGAGCTGAGAACCAACCCTGGTTTTGTTCTCTCGCAGATGTTTGTGGATAAGAAAACTAGGGTGCTCCAGAAGGGAGCAAAGAAGAAGGAGCGATGTGGTAGCCTTCTCACTGCCTTGTTCCGCCACCTCACTATTGATCTCACTCCCTACACGTTCAACGCTGGAAAAGAGTTCATGAAATCTCCTACCTGATCAACTGCCAAATCCTCAGGGATGAGACTACGTACAGCTTCCAGAACAAGAAAGGGAATGCTCTCTTTTGCACGCTGCCTCAAACCGCCATCACCAACCTGCAGACTTTCAGGAACATCTTGTTCTGACCAGTCACTGAGTTCCTCTAAGCTGATCCGCGGGCACACCACCTGATGCCACCATGGACGATGTTGAGGATGTCGCCCCGCTTCGAAGAGGCTTGCCTGCAGGCGAAGCGTATGATCTTGGTCCCATTATGGACAACCCAGATGCAGAGACTTACCTTCTCTGGATGATCGATGCTCAGCGCAAGAACAACAGCCTCATGAAGAGGATACTCCATGCAGTGACTGGTGGTTGCTTCCAGGCTCCCTCCACGAGAGCACCCAAAGAGGAGCGACGTGCAGCAGCAAAGTAGGAAAAGAGGACAGAGCCATCATCAGTGGGTGAGCATAGGGGAAGGAACATGAGATACCATGGTCATTCTGCCAGTGAAGAGTCGGATACTATCGTACTATCCATTTGCTACTATTTTATTTAGCCTACCTTAAATTTATTTTCACATTAGAGATGGTGTGAAGTCTGCAGGAGGTACTTGTGTGCTACTTATCTCGTTCGATTTCTATTGGCTTTTATGTTTGAGTCAGTCTTGAGTCATTTTGATGTTTTATCGAGTCAGTTTTAGGATCGAGTCAGTAAAAATTCTTGTGGGAAATAAGACCTTATTTTGTGATAATTCATTAACCAACCTCGTTCTTCAGCTATTTTATTCATTGACCTTAGCAGTGGACGAAGGACACATACATGATCAAGAACACTTTAAATTCAGATCTCACCTTTTTTTCCAAAAAGCTTTTGGCTGGTTAGGGTTACTCTGGATAGACTTAACTTCAGTTAACTTGAACCTAATCTTGACTGAAAATCTTCTTGTTATGTGCATTAGATCACGAAAATGAGATTACACTCAGGACTTCGTACTCTTTTTACCCATCTTGATGTTCATGAGTGGCTACCTCATCTTTAGCTAGTTCCCACCCTAAACCTTAACATTTGTTCCACCTCCATGCACTCTATGAGCAAATATGTGCAAAAATGTCAGAGGGGAAAGGATCGATGCAGCCCATAACTTGTTACTGCTGCAGAATAGTCGATCAGTTGAAGGGAGCAGGAAAAAACCATGGAACGACTGTTCAAGAATGAACCAAGGGTTAAGAAAGGTGGAGAGATTGCTCCAAGATAAGTCAGAACCACCAGTGGCACTTCATTATGCATTACCTCTTCCTTTGTCACACCTCATTATCTTATCTTGTATCTTATTCAGTTAAAAAACAAAAATAAGGTGATGAAGGAGGGGAAGAAAAGAAAGAAAATAGGCTACTGGTCGGATTCAACAAAAAAAACGAGCACCAATACCTTGAGGGAGTAGGAGAGGAGCACACAAAGACGAGTTCGGACTGTGGACATCAATGGATCTATCCTCCTTTGCAATTTTGCACGATATCCTGCATCCTCTACAAAGAAATGATAACCCTAAGAACTCTTACCTCCACCATCAAATGGCATGTCTAATATCTAGAACCATCTACCCTAAGTAGTGCATATGATGAGGAGCTCACGTCCTCTTAATTGAACTTAATGACTTTTGTCTAAAAAGTGTGGCTTTGGCAGGTTTGAAATGTTAAGTATGGGGCGGGTGTGCTAAGATGACAATGGGGCTCAGGTAAAGGTGTGTTGTTCCAAGTTTTACTGCTTGTATGGTTCAGATATTCGTGGTTAAGGTATGGTTGCTGAGAATAAGAGAGTTTCCACACTTTCAAACTTTTCTCCATGTTCTTGATACTTAACATTGTTTGAGGACAAACAAGGATCTAAATATAGGGAAATTGATATATGGTGTTTTCGATATCTTGTATATATGTTTTACAAATGGTTTTCAAATCTTTATCGAGCCTTTCTAATCCTTTTTGAGTAATTTCAGGTCTGGAGTAGGTTGTGGAGCTTTGGAAGGACACATGAAGAAGAGAATGCAAACTGAAGTTTTCATGCGGAACATCCAGACGGAGCAGCCTGGTGGATGATCCTGAGCAGAGCACCAAAGTGCATGCTCGCAAACTTTTATGGAAACCACCAAGTTATTTCACGAGTTGCCATTTCTCTATCTCCCCTTAACCTAATGGTGTCTCCATATATATACCCCATCTATTTCTCTTTACTTTGGACATTACTTTTTGCTTAAGAAAAGAGGCTCTAGACTTTAAGATTTGCGGTTTAATACTTGTTATCTTGTAAGGAAGAAGGCTTCATCTCTTAATTTGGAGAAGAATTCCATGACCCCTATGTCTGTTTCTTTTGATCACATGGTGTATTATTCACTTTCATTCTCAGAGTTTTTTGTTTCATGGTAAGTAGTCGGACTAGTTAACCTAGGGTGTTAGGGTTTTGATCATGAGCTAAACATAGTACCTATTGATTGTCTTCATTCATAACCGTTCTTAATGCTTCCATTGAATTGATCACTTAATGTTTCATCCTAGGTTTAATCATTTTCATTAACCGTGTAATAGATTACTAGATCTGTTATGAATGAGCATTGCATCCTAATCAGCGAAAATAGATACTAGGGTGTTATGTGAACCGATAAGACTTGGTCGATAACGTTCATCAGCACGCCTTGAACCAAGCAATAGCTTAGGGTTGAGGCTGATCAATGAAAAGAGGGACACCACGAAAGTGGGTCAATGTTGTTGTGTGTTCTGAGTTCTAGACTTGAATTACGATTGAACTTGGATAATTGTTTGGCTCGTATATGTTTAGCACCCGATTTAATCACCCTAGGTTGACTTCACATTAATCTGAAAACCTAAAACTTTCATGTTACTTGCTCTTACTATCTCTTGTTTAAAAACCATTACACTGTTCTAGCTTGATATTGATCCCATAAGGATAAAGTGTAAATTGGTCATCTGGAATTAAATCTAAAATATTACAATAAACAATGTTAACTTGAAAGTAGCAAGATATCCAATTTTAATGTATCTGAATGATGCAGCCGCTGCTCAGGCTGTAGGTGCTGAGGACGCGCATGCTGCTTGACCCAGGATGTTGGCTGATTATAACCTTCCATAACAGTACCAGGCCAACATGTCTCTAATTCGTCCTTTTTCTTTTCAGAGGTACGATTTCGAGCTGAAGCTTGCATACTTCACACTCGTGGGACAGAAGCCTTTTAATGGGCTCCTACATGAGAATCCTATGGACCATCTGGATTGGTTAGAAGATTTAGTATCTTCTATCAAAGCCAATAGAGTCTGTGATGACTACCTTCCTTGCAAGCTCTTCAAGTACTCACTCGTTGTAGATGCTTCATATTGGCTTAAGAAATTACCACCAGGATCTCTTACATCCTAAACAGCCATCAAAAAAGCCTTCCAGCGTAACTTCTTTAATGATGCTAGATCCGAGGACTTGAGGAACATGGTCACCATGTTTACTCAGGAGCCTACAGAGTCTTTCAGAAGCTCCTGAATTAGATTCAAGTCATATCAAAGAGATTGTCCGCACCATGGGTTTAACGAGGTACAGCTGCTAGGTACCTTTTTCAGAAGCAATTCTTTGGTCTACCATGTGGCTCTAGACACAGCTAATGAGGGAAAATTCAACACTAGGAGCCTAGAGGAAGCTGTGGGAGTTATTGAGAACTTGGCGTCTAGTGATAGCACCAAGAAAACTGATTTTGAGAGGAAAATTCGGTTGACAACTTGGATAAGAAGCATATGGCTGAGATTAAAAAAAAAAGTCTGGACAGTGTTCATAAACTTCTCAAGAAACAGGTTAGCTTGGCAGAGGATGTGGAGGCTGTGGAAACCGCCAGTGACAAAGGCGATGAGGAGGATGTGAACTATGTCAGTGGTACTAGTTTTCAGAGTTAGAGGTTTAGGTATTGGATCATGAGGTCTAAATAAGTATAGGAGCCGTCTACTTCTAAAAAATGTGCAAGTGTTGATATGCACTAAGAATTGGCTAAAAGGTTATAAAGCTTATTAACATGGTAAATTGTTCATACCATCACATATTTTGGAGTTTTATGTTTCAATATATTTTTAACTTTCTTATTATTATTTGCAGAAGTTGAAGTTGATGCTGAAGAAGAGACCATCACATCATTTGAATTAATTGTTAGAGATGAAGTTGAAGAATAAGAAATGTGATTTTTTGTTTTGATTTGGTGTTCTCTTTTTATTTATTTGTGGGATTGACAGTTTTGATTTGGTGTTTGTTTTTATTTAATTTTGGATTCAGCAAACTAAAGCATTTGTTGTCAACTTACGAGTTATAATTTTTGGATTCATCAAACTAAACCATTGGTTATTGGTTATGTTAATATGTTTGGATTGGAGTGTGACAAAAATAAATAAACAAGTGTTCTGAATAACACTGCACTTTAACTATATATTATTTGAACTGTATGCGTCGAGAAAACATATGTCATTTGTCAAGACCTCTACAAGTACAATCATCGACTTAACTCGCGTCTTGAAATGTCTTGAAGCAGCTGAAACGACCTGAATCATGTTCTGAAGCGTCGACAAGCCATGTTCACGTACTTAAGCACATATCCCGTGGGCCAGCCCGCAAAGGCCTACATGTATTGCGGTACGGGTTTGGTCAACCATTCCAGAGACCGCGGCCAGCACAGGCCTGTTCCGCCATGACCCGCTTGAAGACGAGTCCGCTGTTGTACGGGACGCGACGGTACAACATGTTTTCCATCTCTACATGTGTACACTTCACAACAAAATTATAACATGTTTCAGAAAAATACCATGCATCTTAAATTTTCTGTTTCGTCGACAAACTTCACAATCCTCTTCTCCGGTGACTCCGATTCTGAACCGCCAATGCAGCTTCTTCTTCTCTTCTTCAAAGCTTCAATGATTCACATATTTGTACGCATTGAACTTGTCTTTTCACCATCAACCACTGCTTTTAGCTCAGACCTCTAACCTTCACCGATTATAATTTAAACATGTAAATTTTAACTGATTTAGAGCAAATCCTATGTTGGACCATCTTCAACAAAGATGCCAACTTTACTGAATTTCTCATCCATTGATCAAACTGAATCTAACTTCTCTTCATCTTTTTCGCCCGTGAAACTTAACTCATGAATCACAACTTAGACTCGTCAAAAAAAGAATTTGAGCATGATTGGAGAAAACAAAGTTCCAACCAAAACAAATTGGATAATATTAATTTGCAAAAGAGGGTATTTGATCTATACAAACCGGAAGTTTTATTATTACTAAACACAAAACTGAGAAAGAGATAGAAATTAAAATGAAAAATACTTGTAATTAGTTCAAGCAAGAAAAATGAAATGATCTTAAAAGAGCAGGATGTGGATGTAAAGGAAGCAACTAAAACATCACCAAATTTGAGGCATTCATTTAGTTCAAGCAAACAAAAAGAGTCATTCATGCATGTCGAAATACTTGTAAGAGATAACATACTATGCAAGTAGTAAGCAAGGAAGGTAACAAACACGATGTAATAAACAAGAACCATTCAGACTACGATTATGGAGGTAATAAACACATGATATAGGAGCAAAGATAGACTCTCTTTCAAGAGACTTAAATACTACTCCTATAATATTCATGAGAAAACCAAGAGCAGCAATTTTCATTCTGATTCATAGAAACCGAACATGATCACATCACATCAACATCCAAAGAAGAAGCTGATCAAATGCAGAAAAGATAGAAACCCCAAATTACTTTATAAAAAGAAAAGGTTTAATTTTTTTTTCATATCCTTTCGACTTTATCCGCCTTGATCACAGGATTGGCCTTTGCGATTGCATCACGTCCAACTTGTTTGAAATCGAAACTACACTCGTGCTTCTCCGGGTACCTATGGCTTCCGCAAAACGTGCAACCGCATTTACACGTAAACCCCATAACCCCAACCTTCTTGTTACAGCTGAAACACCTGTTCGTCCGTACAGGTTTCGACGGGTCTGCCTCCTCCTCCTCCTGTCCAATGGCTATAGGAACTGAAGACGGCTCAGCGGTTACAAGAACAGAGGCTGGTTTGGTTTCAAGAGGCTGTTGTTGATCTGGTGTGATAATGAGACTGCAAGATGGAAGCTTAAGTGAGTTCTTGACAGCAGCTTTTGCTACAGCGGTTTGATCTTCCTCGGCTCGGAGACTTCTGTAACATTTGGAACAGAGGTTCATGTTGGAAGGTGACCCGAAGAAACCGCATCCGTTGTCGCAGAGTTTTGGCTCAGTTGGTGGGAAGCTTGTGCTGTTGTTTTGCTCCGAGCTCATTGCTGTTCCTTTCTTCTTCTTCTTCTTCTCAAATCTATATATAACAAACAAAAATTAATATTCTGACAGTAACAGAAGAATGTTTTTTTCAAAAGGTTGTCGTTTCAGAACATTAAAAATGAGAATCATTTGCATCAATTTGATTCAACCCAGCTACGAAATTGAATCAATTGCATTAAACCCAGATTCGATATATATTCAATTTGCCTTAATTCGATTCAACAGAGGTCCCATATAATCATCAAAGGAAAATTAATTCGATATAAACCCAGATTCGATATAAGATCTATTATTCTCCCCAAATCCAAACGTCAAAGATTCAATCGATGCACCACAAATAGTAAGAAACATTTTTATACCAAGACTCAGATCCGTCAAATAACAAAACAAATGAAAAGGAAAATTACCAGAGACGTGCAGATCAAATGAAAATTTCAAAGTTTCTTCAACGAAATTTCACAAAATAATTATATTTCTGATCTTTCGAAGAAGAAAAAATGGGTTTCTTAGTTTTCTGTTCAAATCAGAACGATTCTTTTTTTTCGCAAATTTAGGTGAGAGAGATGAGAGAGATAAACAAACACGCCACAATAACAAATGGTTGATTAGAAAAAAAATGTAATGTTTATATATATAATTTGAGTACAAAACACGGTTATGTCGGTCTTTGGTTTCATTTTTTTACGTCAGCGTTGGCGTGCTTTTCAATCGTTTTACGCCGTTGGATTTGTAGGACCGACGTTTATGTGACGTTACTCTTCTATAATCGAACGGCTCAACGTCAGCCGTCAGGAAGGGTACAAATAATATGTTGCAACT
This sequence comes from Sinapis alba, assembly GCA_012274485.2. Taxonomy (NCBI): domain Eukaryota; kingdom Viridiplantae; phylum Streptophyta; class Magnoliopsida; order Brassicales; family Brassicaceae; genus Sinapis; species Sinapis alba. The sequence goes on along the minus strand of MU105791.1, from coordinate 112,126 downwards.
TTTAGGTTGGAAAAGGATAAGTCTAGTCATTTTCCATTTTCCCACAGTCCACTGTTTGTTCTCATTTTGCTTTTTTTTGTTTTTTTTTTTAATTTTTTTTAAACCAAAAAAAAAACAATTAACTACAATAGTTTAAAAGGAATTAAATCTCTCTCGGCGACTGGAAAGGTTTTTTTTTAGGGTTTTCGTTGGCCGGCGGACAGGACTCCTCTCCGCCGTTGTGCCCTCTCTCTTGTTTCTTTTGCTTTTGTGTGTTCCTCTTCCTAGATAATAAGTCTCTTCTAGTTAAATCTGTCAGTTGTTGATAAAAATTGCAAATCTGGATTGTGTTGTGGCTTTCGAAGGATGCTTGAAGTGCCGGTCTTGATTGACGACAGGGCTGAAGAGTATCTGGAAGCTTTCGCTGCTGGCTCTGCCGAGACCACTTGTAGATCTAGATCTGAGCAGAAAAGGTTTGAATTTTCTTTGGTCCTTCTGTTTTTTTACTGCTAGTTGATGGGTTCTCTGTAACAGCTTTAAAAGGACGTGAGTTGAAGTGAGTTTGGTTGGTTTAGGACTTCCGGTTGTTGAAGCTTCAGGTCAAGCCATTGAGTATGGTTGTGGTGAAGCGAGATGAGCCAGTTCTATGGAGCGATAGAGTCGCTGACTGGTTCCCTGACGGGCAATGTCTGGAGGTTCGTGTTTGTGCCATTCAATCCTGATTTCAAAATCAGTTTGTTTAAATCGGTTTTCTGGGGTTGGACTGGTAAGGCTTTCTTGGCTCGTGGCTCCTTCCTCTTCGTCATGCTATGAGGAGAGCAATATAATGAGTTCTTGCCCTCTGGTTTTCCACAAGAAGAATAAGGCAACATGGTGGTAGCATTTGTTTGTCTTCAACTCATTTGAACTTTTGCTGTTGTAGTTTATCTTTAGAAATCTAAGATTGTATTAGTGTCGATGTATTTTGTGATCCGTTGTTTTGGGGCTCTTAGTTCCCTTGTTTGGGTTTAGTTTCCGGGGAGATCTCTTTCTTCCGCCGGCATATGTATTTCACCTTGCATCCCTCCGTGGATTATCAGTGAAAGTAAACATTATCAGTGAAAAAAAAAATTTAACTATGGATTAGACTTATTAAACATTTTAGGTGATTTAAGAAAAAGTCTGACTTTAATCTTTTTTTTTGGTCAACTTGTAAATATTATATATAGATACATCATAAATATACACATAGAACAACAAACTAAAACAAACCCAGAAAAATTGTTACGAGAACAATCAGAGTTCTTATACCCCAAAAATGGATCTTGAGAAAGAAAAAAACATACTTCCACAATTCAAAGCTTGAACAAAAGAAGGTTACACAGAGGCACAACTAATCTCATAGACAAGGAAATCAGACAACCAACCAAGAGTTCCAGATGCAACATAGGATTGCCTAAAGACCGGATTCTTTAAATTTTGTACAATGATATAAGCACCTATGTTGTCAACAGGCTGTTCATGCATGAATTTATATGCTTCCAAACTATAGAGGTTGTTTATGCATGAATTTCCATGCTTCCAAACTATGGAGACACCTCTCCATTGCATAACTAAAATACCTAAAAGCTGGTCAACGCTTTGGAAAAGTTAAAGAGTTAACCAAAACTCTATCACTAAAAAGCAAATAACATTTTCCCAAAGCAGTGAGATAACATCGCATCAATTATCTATTTCAACGAGGTAATTTTTGCTTCTTTCTCATTATAAATTTGTGAGAAAATTCTTCTATTGTGGAGCAGTACTACACCTCTGTCATTTCTGACCACCCATGATATACCAACATATATTTCTTTCCTCATCCAAAAGAAACCAACATTACATTTAACCCAACTGGGAGGAGAAAATCTCCATCCATTAATCTGCCTTCGTTGGCGTCTCTTTTGCCGAGCCTCATCAATTTTCTCACATGACTGAGCATAAAACCATTCTTCCGCTTCTTGAAAACTCCTTTGGACTGTTTTTTCTCCATTCAACTCGGAAGCTTCAAAAAGAAACTTATTTCTAGCTTTCCATATGTTCTAAATTACCCAAGGAATCATTCTTCTATGATTAAAATCCATATTTTTGTTACTTCCACCCATAAGGCACAAGAGAAGACTAATATTGGAGTAAATGGATTCTTGATCAAACCCATTTATTGGCAAAGGAACATTGGCAACAGCCCAAACTTGTCTCGAAAAAGCAAATGAGAGAGAACATGATTGATCGATTCATTTCATTTTCCACACAATTGACAATTCACATCCACTTCCATGCCTCTCTTTTCAAATTCTTCTTCAACAGGCAAGGCATTATCAAAGCTTTCCATAAAAACATTTTGATTTTTAGTTCAGTAGACAAGTTCTATACCTGTTCTTTGAGGCCATTAAGAGAAGGCTGCTCATTAGCTTTTTCCATAAGCTCCTTTCTCGATCTTTGACAAGCCAACCAATAAGAAGACTTTACAGAAAAGTCTTTGTTCCTATTTAAATTCCACGTCCAGAAATCATTCTGAGAACAAACATGATTTTTTCTCAGAATTTGGGTAGCATCTTCAGGATAAAATAGCTCACTCAGTTTGTCTCTGTCCCAAACTCCGTTTTCAAAATCACCAATATCGTTGACCATAGGATTGATATTAAAGAAATAATTCTTTCTCCATGGAGCCCTCATAGAACCATCTTCATCTTGCATCCACGGATCTATCAACAATTTCAAAGATTTCACATTTCCTACATTCACACGATCTATAGTCAATAATTATTTTGATTGATTTTTTTTTGAAAGTGGAAGGTTAGGCATGTGTAACAACCGGAAGCCTTGTTTTTTATTTTATTTTTTAATTCATCCCCCAAATGGGAATTACGGTTTTGATTACAACCAAGATTCAAACAAAATAACCCTATTCTAAAAAAAATTAGCTAGCTTCGTTCGACCCATCACCCCGGCACGTTTCGCTAGATCAGATCTTAAATCGTAGAGAATTGGTTACAGTTCTCAACCGCCAACATATACCACGAGAATGTGAGATTCACCTCGTTTCCTCGGATGTCGGGACTTCCCATGTACGTTTCCGGTATAGCTTGTACCCGATGAACTCGTCAATGCTCGTAACCATCGCCGACTATTAAACTCAAATGGAAGGAGGAGAGAGGGCAAGACGACACTGACCAAATGGGATCGCCTCCAAACTCGATTATACAAGCAAAGAACGGGATGCAAAAAAAAATGAGCACGAGAAGGAAGCTGCTACTCGATAACAGAGGATGCTCTAGGACATGCAAAACAAGCAAATGAGAAGCAACACTACCATGGACACGCCAAGTGACAGCCCATAGCACTGGGAAGTGCCACATCCCCGAATGAAGCCACCGATGATAGCAAGAAGACCCGGAGACCACCTCGAACCTACACCATCATTGCCAAACGCTTCCTCGAGAACCGAGGGAAGATAAGATTTATACCGTCAATGAATGAACCCGGTGACAACAGGTCATTCAACACAATAACCACGAGAGCAAGACACCACAATACCCGTCGACAAGATTCATATGGCGGGCTGAATCGAAAGCCGGGAAGAAAGAGGACAAAAGGGAGAAAACTCACAAAGTCACCTCGGAGCAGCCACAAACGACAAACACCGACACCACAACCTTACAACCTTCCACGAATCACAAGCATAAGCAGAAGCACACACCACCGCCGTAAGTTGAGCTCACCTTCAAGTTAAGAAGAACCTCCAAAGCTCCCATGGTGAAAATACGACGGACGCAAAAAACCAAGACACCAAAGAGACTCGACGACTCCGCTATCGCCACCGCTCTGCTTCAAACAAGAAACCTGCAACCTCGAGGAGCAATCCGGATCTGAAACAAGAGCTGTTCTAGCTCCTCCACGCGCCACCCACTCAAGAACCGGCTTAAGGAACTGATTCCACAACCCTAAACGCTGACTCCTCCGACAACAACCCCTACACTCACCGCGCCATGACTCCAAACACTAGCAAACCAGAATCAAATGTAGACAATCTCGCGAGCAAAGGCTCCTCCGGCTAAATCTCCAGCGGCGGAATCACGAGCAAGGTGGAAGGGGAGGAGACGCCACGGGGAAGCAAAGGAAGACGGAGAGGAAAGAGAGGAGCATATTACCTCCGGCGCCGAAACGCGCGCTCACGCGCTGTCTGGACGCCGGAGAAAGCTTGTCTTTTTGTTTTTACCCGAGAGAGAGTTCAAGGGAGGAGAGAGAGTGATAAACCTTTAGGTTATTCAAGGTTACGAAGCCTTTGATTGATTTAGTTTATTGAACATATATTTAAGGTAAAATTCAAAAGTCTGACTTTGATTTCTCGTAGATATATTTGATTGATTAGGTTTGTTTAAGATAATAATTAAGGTGAAATTATTGTTGCTAACGGGGCTGGTTTAATTTTGTCTTAAAACATGAACCTTTTTTTTAATGAAAATGAACAATTTTGAGTTTACAAAAAAAGAACGATTTTCTATATATTATTTTAAATCAATAATAGAAGAAAATGCATGCAATGATGTAATCAAACGACACTCTGCCAACACAAATGAGGTATATTTATTATAGATACAAAATAACTGGTTGTGTTCAAAAGAAAAAATGTGTTCGAAAAAAAGAAAGATACAAATAATTGGTCTAGTCAGATATGACATTCTTTTCAGCAAAACCACGAATCTTATGGTAGATAATGCTTAGATCATCTTCCACCATGATTCATAACAATTGTTACCCATTTATTCTGTTGTAATTTTAACACTAATTTTCAAATGGGACAATCATGAGACCACCTGTGGTAATATGAGTGCCTTACACATCCTTACGTGGGTCAAGACATCATGCTGTTTTGACTTTTCTCAACCGAACATCATGCAGTATTTCTCCTGAACAGAAAGATAGTTTATCTATTACAATAAAGGAGAGTAATCTCTTTAGAGATACCTCAGTAAAAAAGAACAGAGCATTTATTGCCATGTATCACCTTAAAGTTTTTTAAGATTGATTTTGTAATTTTTGTTAGGTCAGGGTTTTGTCTTCTTGTTTATTGTAATCACAATATATAAAAGGGATTAAGTTTGAAAACTCAGACTGTCCACGTCACTCAAAAAAATAAGCCAATCAGAACTGCTTAAATTTACATATCATCACGCTTTATCTCCCTGCTCATCTATCATTCCAGCCCATTATCTTTCGCAAGCGACGTTGTCTCCTCCAATTCACCATAGGTCCTGATTTCTGCAAATCGTTGTTACGGTGTTGTTACGATAACCCATACCATTCCTACTCATTCAATTCAGTTCTTCGTTCCTACCCTTCAAGATTGATAGTATCCTTCCACCTCCCTCTCTTTCTCCTCTTATATAAACTCTTCATCTAACCTTACAACAATATCAAGCTATCACCATGAAAACGGTTTCAAACCTCCAGCAAGTCTCCCGTGGCCCTATAACACATCCTTCTCCTCGGGTAACCAATGAAGCCTCTTTAACTGCAATCAAAGGTATGGAAATTTTCACAAAATCAGCTGGACACATAGATATTCCAGTCCGTAAAACCAATGATGAATTTATGCAGTAACTCTTTAAGCCTGTCAAAAGCGAGCTAAATCTGGTAACTAAGAAGATGAAGCCAAGTTTTGTAAACAGGATCCTGCAGTTATCAGGTTTGGTTTCTTTTAACACATTATAACCCCATGAATTTGATAAAAATGCGCACTTTTCCCACTTTAATGTTTTCTGTAACAGGTTAGGCTTTTGATACATAAACAATTATCTCATGAGTCTATACTAGAGTTTGCACTTTGTCTTCTTGAAGATTTAATGAAGGTCTTATACATTTCTATATTTTTTGGTTAGCACATTGTTGCTGATACCATGAAACTCTATATCCGTCTGTGTACATAAGAAATTCATGTGTATTTCTTGCAGATGGTGGTTAGTCCTGCAATGGACAACATCGATGGTTGAATCCTGCATTCGGAGTATGGAGCTCTCTCCGTACATTATTCAGGTTTTAAGATTTTCAGCAAGTTTAGTTTTGTCCAACAAGTTTAACTTAAGGCGTTTTAAGATTTTTTCAAGTTTATTAATGTTGTTTTTTTTATTGTAGGCTGTTCCTCTTAGTGCGAAGAAATCTTCTTCAGAAGGCACCGCTCCTTTTTTGCAATGTCCTCATTTCAGTGAACATATCGCTTGAAAATAGCGGTGAGGGTTAGATCATTCCTAGAGTTTAAAGAAGTGCAATTTGAAGAACGTTCTTAACTGCTCTGAAAGGTTGCTGGTTTGTCGGAGAGCGATGTTGTAGACATCGAAAAAGGTGTTAGAAATGATACCTTCTATGAAAGTAGAAGTCACTTGCAAATTAGAAGTTAAAGTCTTTAAGAAGTTATTCAAGAAGGCGACATTACGACAGTTCAAGCTTGGATCACTCTGAAACGTCCCAATGGACTCTAAGGTGCTATTACTCACTCGCCTTACTTCCCTTTTCACAAAGAGAAAAGCTTTTGGGTTCTTCTTTCTTGCAGATTCAAGCGATGTTTGTTTCTTTGAACGACTTAGTTTCATGAATGAAGCTGGAGCTATAAGCATTGCATCAAATTCTATTAGTTAGGCAGCTCACAAATAAATCATTTATGAGCTGATGAAGCTCTCTTTTGATCTTATTTTCTGACAACCTATCCTCTGTCCTTTCGCCAGACAATTTACTTTCTCAGGTGGTTATGGGTGGTTTTGGGTGTGACATGCGGAGGCGAGAGTGATAATGCTATCTACAAACGGGAGTGGTTAGTTAGGAGTACGAAAGAGGACGATTAAAAAAACTTCTCTTAATACTAAGCCAAATGATTTCTTGGTTAAAATTTAGGGTACAGTCTTCTTTTTCTGTCGAACATCCCTGTAGACTATCCTTTTCAACTAGCAAAATATTATCATTAGTTTCTTACAACGTCCAACTCTTTTTTCAGTGATACGAATATAAAATATGTACTTTTCCTTATTTCTGTTTTTTTTTAACAGCAAATAGTTCAGCAATAAAGTTTTCGCTATTATCCTTATTTCTGTTATTATTCTTTATATTTTAGGTAAACTACAATTATATTTTTAAAATTTAGGAGAAATAGGATATCATAAATTTTCAATTTAGTATGGATTGTATTATTAATTTTCCTCAGTATTTCTCTGTAAGGAGAAGCGAAGAATGGAGTATATGTGATTTAATACATCTTGGAAGTAGATGTTTATCTAATATTAAAATATGTAACATATAGAAAAGAGATTGTTTTATAATTTAATTTAGCTTCAAAACTGTTACCCTTTTTTGAGCTGGAGAATTTTTATTACAAATATTCAATTCATCTTAACCAACATATGTTTTGTGTTATTATTCGAGTGTCATTTTGTTTCCCTATACCAATTTAAGCCAGCAAAAAAATATTTATTGTTTTCCTATTAACAAAATTATATTTAAACAAAAATATGAAAAATCAATAAATCATAAGAAAATATAAACAAAAAGAAAATTATTTAAAGATAAAATATTGGACACAATAACATAATATTGCATTTTAAACATTTTAATTTATGTTATGTTATACATTAGTAAATTTATTTTAAAATGATTAAGGGGGTGTTAGTCGTACTTTATTTAGGGGGTGTTATTCAATAATGTATTTTAATAGAGTTTAAATCTAAAAAAATATATATTGTTATTCAGATGAGTATTTTAAATTCTATTTAAAAATTTAGAGTTATTCAATGAATGATTTAATTCTAGTTTTTAAAATCTAGTGTTATTCAATTAGTGATTTAAATTCCGTTTTTAAAATCCAGTGTTATTCAACTTTCAAGGATTTTAAAATTCTTTGTATTTTCAATTGATTTCAAATCATTCCTTATGGAGTTTCATGAATAAATGAGTGAATTCAAAATCTAAGGTAAACTGCAGAGATTTTAGAATTCTTCAACTTAAACTATCTTAAAATTTTAATATTTGATAGATTACAAAAATATAATAATTGATTTTAAATCATTCATTGAGTAACACCCTCTTAGAGTTTGTTGACTTTAAAAGTGGTGAGATTTGCTAATTTTTAAAGAGTTGTAGAGAATTTTGTATATTGTCAAAATGAAAATAAACTATTATAATGATTCCAAGAATTCAAAGAAAATATATAGTATTCTTAAAATCTTAATTTGTGAGTTAAAAGATTAAGAATACAAGTTCCAGTAATACTTACTTTAATAGATTTGAAGAATCATTAAAATCTACATTTTTGAATAATAAAAGATTTTGTATATAATTATTAAATCACAGAACCAAAAATACTAGATTTTAGTAAGAATCTAAAAGCCAACAATACTAGACTTAAAAATCTTAATAATCATTATAAATCCAGTTCCACTAACAACTTTAAAGTTGTATACACAAGTGATGCTGGTGTTCAAAAAAAATAAAAAAATACACAAGTGATGCTATTAAGTTTACAAAACAAAAATAAGACAAATAGCATTACACTACCTTTTACATTATTGTATATTCGTGTTACATTTTTGATTCATATAGTGTAAAAATATTTTCCAATAACATAAACTGAATTGCACAATACATTAAAAAAAAAAAAATTAATGTACTATATCACTAAACTAAACAGAAAATAGTAAAATATTCAATTGAACGATTATTTTAAATTTGTAATTAATTTATAATGCATAACAAGTTAAAGTAAGAAAATTTAAAATGCAAATATTCACACGCAAATAAAATTAATAATTTTAACAAAATCAGAGTTGATTATCTGCGCTACACGCGGAAAAGAACAGTACATTTAACTTACATTTGGGCTTTTAAAATCATTGTTTCAAACCAAGTAAACTATAGGATTTCTTCATCTTCTCACTTTTGACTTTCATATCTCACACTCGATTTTTCCAAAGAAAACAAAGCACTGACAAGTCACTGTAACGCCTCCACCTTGCATTAAAATGTTCTTTAATTTGGGATTTAACTTGATTACCTCCTCCCACTCTGAAGCATTCAATCGATCTCACCAGCTTTTAAGGTAACCGGCGGACACTCCGCCTATAAACATGTATGCCCCCAGCGATGAACAAAGTTACTTCTCCCAAATCAGAAAAAACGATCTATGTTAATCACCAACTCCAATAAAGACAAATGCCTCCATCTTGCTTTCTGATTTGAAAGCTGACTTCTACTCAAACACAGTGAGATTATAAACATTTTAGCTTCTTCACAATCTTGATTGCATGTTTTAGTTATCCGATGAATTTATTATCTGGAATATACAAGTTTTTGATGATCAGTGATTTATGATAGATTTACCTTATTGTTATCGTTTTATGTTTATTTCAGATTCCACGATTGAGAATGATGAGCGGCAGGAAACAACATTTAAAGCATTTACAAACCTTGTGTGCTGGTTTGTAAATGCTTCCTAACTTCTCCCTTATAAACTTCAAAAAGAAGTCTTTTGGTTGAAACTACAACATTTAAATTCTGGATACATCTTCTCTCCTTTTTCAATACCACCTTCCTAACTTCTCCCTTATAAACTCCAAAAGGAATGGTATTGGAAATCCTCTACCTCTTTTGAGTGCGGAATTAATTGACTCAACAATGTTGTTCGTTTTTATGTTGTACCTTTCTCCTAGAAAATGAACCCGTAACCATAAAGACGCGTCAACTTCCTCCAAATATGTTGCAAGATCAGGGCTAGCACTCCGTATCTCCTCCATGTACCGGTTAAAATCATAATGAGTATGAGCATATGCAACACCTTTAACCAAATACAAGAGATGATTTCCCTTATACTTTTGGACAATGTTATGTTGTAGGTGATAATAAAAGATTCCTCGAGTCGCCCAAGGAAACACCTTATCACATGTATATTTAATGAATGTGTGCCGGTCCGAGACTATCACCAGGAAATATTCATCAGTAATACAACTCCTCAATTTTGTGAAAAACCATTCCTAAGATTCATTGTTTTCAGCATCAACGATTCCCAAAGCCAATGGAAATATCTGAAAATTATCATCTTGTGCAGCTGCAACTAACATAACACCTCCATACTTTCCACTTAGGTGAGTTCCATCCACCACGATTACCCTTCTCTGATACTGATACCCAACTATAGAAGCTCCAAAGGATATAAATAAATACTTAAATCTACTCTTAGAATCAAGCTCTATACTTGTGATAGAACCCGGATTTGCTAACGAGATTTGCTCTAAATATGAAGGAAGCCACTCATACCCATCTTCTACTAAACTTCTCACCAATTCTTGAGCATGTACTAATGTTCAGTATGAAGTGGTGTAATCTAGATTCATGCCAAACATTTTTTTCATTGCATCTTTGATATGCTGCAGAGTTAAACCATCAATGATTTCAATGCGATCTAAGAAAAGACTAACAATATACTTTGGAGCACTTCGTTTCCGCTGAGCTATCCAGTCTCTCACAGAACATGTATGGTCTTTCACATACTTGGTTACCCAAAAAGTGTTTGCTCCATGTTTCACACTTGCTCTAAGCTTCCATACACACCCATTAACACGACATTTTGCCATAAGTAGAGTTTTCGTTGTCTTGTATATTTTGTAGGAGAACCTCTTCTTGACCGTTGTCAACCGCAACTCTGAAACCAGTGCATCCTTACTAACAAAACTCTGGTTGAAATAAATATTGTCGCTGATACCAGTGCATCCTTACCTATCATATGCCTCTTTCAATTCCTCAAAACCCATATTATCTTCTTCTACCTCTTCCTCATCTTTAACTTTTTCCAAAATACTGTAATCTTCAGCATCGTCAACATCTTCATCAAAATAAGGGATATCAACATTCTTCTCCTTACCATCTTCTCCATCTTCATGCAAGTTATCATCATATTCTTCTCTTTCATTACTATCTCCAGCTTTAGCTTCAGCTTCAACTTCAGTTTCAGATTCAGCTTCATTACTATCTTCAGCTTCTTTGTTTCCGAACTTGCCTCGACTTAATACACAAAGACGTACATAATGCATTTTAGTTATCTCGATCAAGTTTCGAACTTGTCTATCACTTGTAACATGAATAGGAGGGAAGGATGCTGGAGCCATCTGTTACATCAAGGCATCTTGGCATCATTGCATCATTTCATTCAGTATCCTTAATATTTGGTTAATATAAGAAGAAAATATTTAAAAGTCTTTATATGTTTAGAGAAAATGAAAGTTTATTAAAAATCGACTTAGAAGACTTTCTGGAAGTCTTCGCAAGAAGACTAACGGGTAAGTCTACCGGAGAGGTCACTTTTGTAATTGGAAATTTACAATGGAAGACTTCTAGATAAGTCTTCTACAGCAGACCTCTCGGGAAGTCTCCTTTTAATTTTTTAAAAAATTCTAGGAAAAAAGGTTTGTTTTGCAATTGACTGAATTGTGTCAGAAATTTGACTTTCCCAGAAGACTTAGAAGTAAGTCTTCTGGGAACGATGCAACGAAATTCTTCTCAACTTTCAAAATTAAGTCTTCCAACCGTTGGTGTAAGTCTGCTTAAGTTACTTTTGCAATTAACAATAAAAACTTAAAATAAGTAATTTCAACCAGAAGACTTCCAGGTAAGTCTTCTGTCGTAAGTCTTTCTCGACCAGAATTCCGGAATAAAACTCTAGAAGACTTATTAGGTGTCTTCCGTCGGAAGACTTCCCTGGAAGTCTTCTGGTTGAATTTACTTACTTTGAGTTTTTATTGTTAATTGCAAAGTAACCTAAGCAGACTTACACTAACGGTTGGAAGACTTAATTTTGAAAGTTGAGAAGACTTTCGTTGAATTGTTCCCAAAAGACTTACAAGTAAGTCTTTTGAGAAAGTCAAATTTTTGACACAATTCGGTCAATTGCAAAACAAACCTGTTTTTTTCTAGAAGACTTCCACGAAGTCTTCGCGTTTTTTTTTTGTGAACAAAGAAATATTGGGAGACTTCCAGGAAGTCTTCCCACTTTCGTCGTTTCAAAAAGACACCAAGAAAGTCAATTGCAAAAACTAACTTGTTCTTCGACCAGAAGACTTTCATATAAGTCTTCTCCAACTAGAAGACTTATATGGAGGTCTTTTGGACGAACAAATCTGGATAAAAAATCGATTTCATACATTTACAACTGAGATAACTTGTGTAGCTTCTCCAATACCACAGAAAACGACCAAGTTGAGCGACCCACTCGTTAATGACCAAGAACCATGAGCTTAAATGGCTCTATGAACCTTACAAAATTTTGAATCAAAATCTTGTGTATTTTTGGATGAATAAAGAGAGAAAGTGAAAGAGATTAAGTTTTTCCAGCATTAGAAACGAAAAAAGAAAGTCAAAATCTATTTTTAAAAGCATTAAAAGCTTCAAATTGGTTCATGGTGGTTGGTGTATTGAAGCCAATGACAATATTGTAAATATTTGATGAAGATGAGGCTGATATGGTAATACAATCATTTTCGGAAAAAAAATATTAAAGTAATGGTATTTTCATGAATTATCCGAAATTCTTGAGTGAAAAGGGAAAAACAAAATTTCAAACAAATCATGAGTTGGTTTTACAATTGACTTTAAGTTTTGAGTCACTTTTGCAAAAAGCCCAATCTATTTACAATATTAATCTTCAAATTTTATCAAACCTAGACCCATGAAAAATAATAAAAAGATATCTCACATATATTTCTTTTGTTACCAAGTTCAAGCTAGACAAATTAACCAGAAAATGATAGAAACCACAATAAATTATTAATATGTAATCAAAATAAATATTTTACAAAAATCAGTTCAAAATAATAATATAACAAATAAAATCATAAAATTAACAACATACTTAATATAACTTGTGCTTGGTAAAAGATTAGTCAACAAATATTAATTTAGTGAAAATATATAATATAATCTAAAACATTACTTGAAAATAAATAGAAAAAAATCATAAGACATATATAATAATATTATACCTTCTCAAAATTGGATGGAAACTAAGCAAAATAAAAGCAAAATATAGTGAAAATTCATTAGAAGATCGTTCCACATGATTAAAATAATCAAACTATGTTACTTAAGAAGTTATCAGAATACAAAATTACAATTACATTTTACAACAAGAAAATCAAAATAGGTGCGACACCTACCATTACTGTGAACAAATGAAAAAACATTTCTTTTTAAGCAAAAGATGTAAGTTTACTATATGTTAGTAATTGTGGAGAAGTAAAAATAAAAAGCTAAATCAATTCATATTAAATATTAATCTATTTGCAACTACATATATTAATGTAAGAACTTCCAAAGTCTGGACGATAGTGAATGACCTAAAAGAACAAACAGAATAAATTATATAGACCACCTAAGTAAATGTAAATTATCTCATTCAAAGAATTACAACTTCATTATTATATAGTTTAGTCAATCAGAACAATTTTTAACGCTTAATATCCTAAAAATTCTATATAACTAAAGATTACATGGAAATAGTGGTCCACAAATAATATATAACCAAACAGTTGAAGCTAACAAAAATATTAATAGAAATTTCTTAACAATGTCAAAATTTCCGACAAACCACTAGTACACCGATATAGATTGTCTTTTCTAAAAAATTAAATATTAAAGATACATCATTTGATAAATATTCTTATATGTGAATAATTTGGTATCTCCACAAAATTAAGAACTAAAAATTATTCAAAAAATTAACAGAAACTATCTAGACCTAATCAGACACGTAAACGATGAATGTCAAGCTTGGTTTTCAGTAAATGCGGTAGCATCTATAATGACACAACCAACATATAGTACTGCTTCATAAACTTTACGCTTACAAAACATATGTTTAGTGGATGGCTCTTGAATTTCTACATCACAATTTAGTGTTTGTGGATGCATCTGGATAGATATGTTGAGAAAAAAATCAATTAATGGGTACAAAAAACTAAGGAAGAAGAGAGTCATCTTTGCATATAGAGCTGAGAACACTTGTGTGGACAATGAAATATGTTACGTCACTCGATCTGCCAAAATTTTAAAACCGACTGCAAGGACTTGATTACCATGATTGAAAGTCTAAAATGTGGCCAAACTTCTCAACAAAACTGAAGGATAGAGGCATTACAAAAGAGGTTTCAAAACCTTTAGGATTACCTAAATTCCTCAATGACAAAACAAAATTATTGAATCTTTAGCTAGAACTACGAGAATTTTTCATTAAAAAAAAATTATATTGTTGGTTATTATATTTCGGTCTGGCTTTCCAGACTACTTATTGTTTAAGCAATATACTGACCTTTGATATAAAAAAACACCAAACTCTATTTTAGTGTAATTTCTACACAAAAGATTTCCAACTCAACATTAAGAATTACACTATTTTAGTGAGAAACTATACTCATATACCAAATTTAGTATAATATTATTCAACATTCTAAATACTGTTCACTTTTTATTAATAAAATAGTAAGCTAAATGAAAATAAAATAATTATAAATAAATATAAAATATTAAATTAAGTATTTCTAATAAAATACTATATGTATTGAAATATTTTATTTAATCTTCTATTTTAATATTATTATATGCTGAAACACTAAATATATAAAAATATTATTTTAACTTATTTCTAGTAATATAATTACATAATAATTATAATTTATAATTGTAAATATTTTGTTATCATTATTATTATTTATATTTTAAATATAAATTATAACAAAATTGATAACATAATAATGTAAAAAAAGTTTTTAGTGTAAGATTTGGTATTGTGATTGAAAATGAATTTTTTTTAGTGTTATAATAACATTACAATAATAAACCTTGACACCAAAACAGTGTTATGGGTTGAAGATATATGTTGCTAAAAAAAGGTTGAAGATACCCCTAATAGTCAAGACATCATATTGTTTTACTTTTCTGAAACAAACATGTTGCTGTTTTTTTTTTCTCTGAATTGAGTGGATCCTACCTTTTTGAACCAAAGCTAAAGCATAACAATTAGATATTGCCAAAAAGATTAAGCCTTATAGTTTCTGGTTTTAGCTATAAGTATCTATATATATAAAAGAGAATCCTCTCTTCTCCTATGCTGCCACATCATCAAGTAAATAAGAGGAAAGATGACACGTGGCCTTAGTAAACGATTTTGGACTTCACTTTTTTGGTATTTTTATGGACTACATATTAATTTATGGGCATTTGTTAAACATATAATTGGGCCGCCATATATAGATAGGTAACTATCGAGTTCATATCTTATCGATTGAGAGTCTTAGCCGCCAAATAACTCATTTTCTTCCAGTTGCTACGAAAATCTGACTGTATCACTGAGAACCATTAATTCCGACCAACCTCAGTTGGAGGCCGTTGTCTGTAACTAATCGATTTGAGCTCTTCTCACCAGCAAACAAAATCATGTGGCTAATCGATAGAAGTTGTTTCACCGCGCCGTTACGTAAGTCGACCACATTCAAGCATCACTATTAATGCCCACTTTAACACCAATTCTCCACTAATCCCACGATGTCTCATTCAAGAACTGCCCTCATTTATTCCATTGTGAAAATCCAAGCTATATATATGTGTGAGTTTCCTTTTGTAAAATTCATCAGTTCATACCTCTCAATTGGAAAGCTCCTCTCTCCTGCTCGCCGATTTGAAATTCGGTCGTTGTAGTATTGGTCACGGTTATCTTCTTCTGAGAGCTTTAGGGTTTTTTATGTGTTGTGTAGGTACAACTGCAGATGATCTTTATCCTCTATTGGCAACGTATGGAAAGGTCGTGGATGTGTTTATTCTCAGAGATTGAAGGTTAGTGAAAACTATGGTCTCATGTCTTTGTAATTGACTCAGTTATTGTTTCTCTTCTTTGATGTGTGTTGTTTGTCGTAGGACTGCTGATTCTGGTGGTTTTTCATTTGTTTGCTTTAAGTATACGAAGCTCAAAAAGCAGTGGAAAAGGCTTGATGGTAAGATCTTATATCAGTTTATGCACTTGGTGATTGGATTTGACATAAAAGCTTTGGTCATTGTTTCAGGACGAGTTGTTTTAAGCTTTTAGTTTTAAGTTCCAATTTTTGATTCTTACACTTAAAACCAATATTTACGTTACATATATGTATGCAAGACATAGAATAATCTTAAGAAAAATTTTGATCTTGAAATTTTGTTTTTTTGTGGACAGATAAGCATGAATCTAAATGGTGGAAAGTTCCATGGGATGATCATTTCTCTTTGCTAAACTTGCTCTGTTTCTCACATTGATTTTGTGGGTTTTCTGCGGGTAGACCACGGCAAAGACAGAAACGAGACAGGAAGTCATTTCCGTATTGTTCACCATCCTCAAGATGATTCTGAAAAAGAAAGTTTCAGGCTCACATACGATGAGAATCAATTGAAGTCTATGAAACCAATAACAGAGAAAGAAAGAATTGGTTCTTCAAACATTGGTTACCAACATTCAACTTCTTTGTCAGATAATGTCGACCCAGAAGCAGGGGCGATTACACAGATGATATACACAATGGCTGCGTTTAGACCGGTGAATTTTGGATTGGAGAGACTTGAGCAAACTCCGAGGAAGAGTGTGAAGATATGGACAGATCATCCAACCAATCTTTTTTTATTTTCTTTTTCTTTGTTTTCGTTATTCCACCCATCTTTTCTTCCCTTGCAAAAGCCAAATCAGATCCATCACCAACAATTACATGGATAGTGAAAAATTCAAAACCCGTGATTGGTTGCCAGATTCTAAACATATATGTTCTCCATCATCAAAAGAATCATAGCATCTTGATTGTTATAGACATTCTCAACAAAGCAATGGTGTTTTGAGCACTGTCGTTTCTACTTTCTAATCTTTGTTTTTTCATATCTTATTATACATTTTTCTCTTTTTGTACTATTTATGGAATTTTGAAGGTTGAATTGCGGCTAATTTATTGATATTTGTAACATTTTCACCTTTGTTATTATTAGAGAAAAGAAAGCGTTAGACAATTGCAATTATGAAGCTATGATTATTTGCGAAAGTGTTTAAAATCTCTCTTGAGTCTTTCTATATTTTGTCTTATTAAAATATTTCATCTTTTTTTTTTTCCGGAGAACTCATTTCGAATAATAATAACTCCAAATTTTTGTCTACAATACAAACAATGATATTTTACAACAAATACTCAAAATAAAGTTATACAAATTGGTAAATATTCCGCGCGTAGCGCGGACAAACTACTAGTGTAACATAAACTTAGAGGTAATAAAATTTTAAGAAGTCCCAAAAAGAAAACTTGAACTTTCATTTCATTGGTAAAATTTTGAGAACAAGTTTTTTTAAAACCAAATATCTCATTGGACAATTCTCTCAAATAGTTTTTTTAAAAAAGTTTTTGTCATCAAAATAGCCCTTAAAAGGAAAATGATCAAAATAGCCCCATTTTATTTTGAAATTTCAATATTTATTTTTTATTTTTAAAAATTTGAAACCTCTCCTTCAAAAACCAACCCCTTAACTCTAAACCTTAAGTCTAGATTAGTTAACCTTAAGAATATAAGTGTATAATTACCTCTTTAATGAAATATTTTAGTCATTTTTCTTATTGGGATCTATTTTTGTGAAAATAAACTAAAAAAATTATCCTAAGAAATTTCTCTATCTTCTCATTTGACCAATTAACTTTAGTATTCATATTGTTGTTTAAGTTAGTTAAAAACACAAGAATGTTTTTTCAGTTCTTTTTACCAGCACATCTTGAGAGAAGATGATATTCTCAATGATTCACTAATATCAAGTGTTACAAGGCCTTGAGTTATATACTACGACATCAGTGCTTCTCGAGAAAACCTAACCATAACTCAAAAAGTTAAGCAAACTGTTAAAGATGAAATACACATAACAAAGAAGAATGTATCGTTTAAACTCTTGAGTGATTCCTCTGTCTTCTTCTCTTTAACCCTCTGTGGCATTTCCTTCAATCTCCTTTTATCCCCACTTTATTTTGCCTCTTCTAACTGTTAAAGATGTGAGAGTGGCTCTTTCTCCCCAAAAAAACTATATTAGAGAACTTATAAGTGTCTCTTAAATCTTTGGGTTTAATACCCGTCAGTTACATTTCATTTCTGGTCAATAAAATAAACTAGATAAAATTGTCCCCCACAACATGGAATACATCGATTCATTAACTATATCGATTGATTCGATCTTCAATAAAAATAACGAGAGATACACATCACTCGCTTGAGATCTCTTGGTGATATTGACATTGGATTGATCGATCTGCATGACTTGGATCAATTGATCTATGATCTAAATGCACATAATTCACAAATCTCCACATTTGGTGTTCAGTCACTTGTGCTTGCGACCCATGTAGACAATTTTTTTTTATCATTGTCGATTTGTCTCAACCGTGAGATGAACTAGAGACCTCCGTCATAATCTCAAGTAGTTAATCATTTCTACAAACCTTTCCAGCTTCATCACCAGAAAACAATCATGCCACCTTAACCGGCGACACTTAGCTTTAAAACTAACATGTTCCAAATTTTCTTTTCATCTTTTGACCATCTGAACCCTTTTGTCAATTTTACAGATTTGACCATTAGATTTGACCATTTGTGCTTCTCATCGATGCGAGATGATAAACTGAAAAACCATCTTGCGATTTTGCTATCTCAACTCAGATGGTGACATTTAGTGTTGCCATGCACCTCTTATGTGCTAAAACATTTTGTCTTCTCACTTCATAATCATACATGTTTCAAACCTGAAACAATACAAGAACCTCTTTTGTGCTAAATTTTTTTAATCCTGATTCTTTAATACATTTGTAATGTTGTTACTCCACCCAACAATACTGCTGGATAGACTTTCGAAATAACCTTGGTTCGACTATCATGTTCTAACAAAGTAATGCTTGAATCAATCTGTAAGAAACTTCCAAGTCACCCATGCTCCATTTACATGATTTTTTGTTTTACTTATCATGACCTATTTGAGTATACTTACATTTGGTTTAAATTGAATAAATTCAAAATGGTTAATTTTGGTTAGTTCGGTTCAGATTTTGGTTAGTTTGGTTCAAAATTTTGGTTTGGGTCGGTACTAATTGGAATCTTTTTTTTAGAAAACCAAACTAAACAATTACCAAACCAAACCGATTTTTTTTATTTAGTTACCAAACTAAACCGAACTAACCAAAAACCAAACTTTTTTGGGTCGGTTCAGTTCGGTAAGTTTGGTTCAGGTAATAACCGCATGCCTAGGAGCAGTGCATTAGTTTAGTCTCTGTTTCTTATTTTTTGTCACAAACACAAGTCATGAAAAGTGGTAAATAGTGTAAAAAGTATATTTTCTTGTGAATCAAATTTAATATTTTATTCAGAAATAGAATAAAATAAAATTATCACTTTCGATGCGGAAAATAATACTTCCTCCGTTTTGAAATAGATGATGTTTAAGGAAATTGTAGATGTTTCAAAATATATGATATTTTCATATATCAGTGTAACTTTTAACTTTATCAAAAACTGTATAACCAATGATATTTTTTAGTTTATTTTGTAGTTGGTTAAATAATTTTTAATTTATTTTTTTAATTTTATTTTTAACGAAAAGACAATTTCTTAATAATTGTGCACTATTCTAAAACTTTAAAAGTTTCAAACATAAGGAGTATAATTTATGGTTGTTTCTGGTTTCCTGATCCAGATGGGCTAAGGAGTATTTAAACCAATTGCACTTACCTGGGATACTCTTTATGTGCCACTTATCAACCTAAGAGCATCTCCAATGGAAGGGTTCTACCCATTAGAGTTCTAAACACACATATATGTGTGTTTAGAACTCCAATGGGTATAACCCCCCTTGGAGGTTCTCTAAACCCATATCTGATGTGGATAACTGATTACAAAGGAAACATATTTCTAGTAGATGTGAGTCGTTTTGTTTAGACTTAACCGGCGCCGGCTAAGATTGGTTTGGAAAAAACAAAAAGATTGGTTTGGGAAAACAAGAAAACTTGTGACGTTTTTCCAGTTTTGTCAGTGATGAATCAAAGCATAATAACATATGAGCTCACAAGGGTATGAGTAACATTGTGTATGTGTTGGATTCTCATTTAGACCTGGGTCATCCGTCCAGGTCCAAATACTCTTTAAATACAAGTGAGTTTGCCATAACGGCTACTGTGTTGAAACTTCAACCAACAATGAGTTCCTGCATCATGGCGCCTGGATCGAGCCACTTCAGAACAGCTCTATCTATGACTTTCCAAACAATCTTTATTCGCGCCTAAGAATCATATTTACATTGGAGACAGTAAAAACAATCCATGTTGTGTCCTTTCCACCTATTAGAAGTAGAAACTAAGAGATCTGAACTTTTTTTAGCCATCCAAATCTGTTCCACAGTTTTGAAAACTTGTCTGTCTCAATTTGGCGAAAAAGGAAGCACAACAAATTGGGTACATACCCCTCACTGTTGTACTTCTTCTGAATAACTTTCGTAAAAGTCTTCAGAGAAATAACAATTTCTTCCACTTCTTGAAGTCACGTAGAAACTCTAGATTACTCGTGGAAACAGAAGCACAGCAAATCGGATTGCCAATCCCCCCTGATGTACTTCTTCTGAATAAATTTTAGTGAAACAAAGTTGATTTCTATAGAATCACTGGAAACCTAAAACGGCTGATGAAAACAAAACAAACAAAAACGAAGATTGTATCCCTCACTGCTAAATCATGTTCTGAAACATAAGATATTGAAAGCAATTCAAGCGTCACTTCTGTAGCAGCGAAATCTCAATATTTGTATACTAATCTTACTTCGGAAAAACTACTCAGAACTCCTTCGTATCAATCCTACAGAAATGAGAAAATTTACGTACGAGTTTAATCGAGATAATTAAACTCAGAAGCAAAAATTTGCGGAAACCCGCAAAATGTGGGCTTTCCAATAAAAAGCCCGACTCTCGTACAGCCAAACTCGAAAACATTTTACAGAATAACTTTTATAAAATTAAGCTCGACAACATTCTACAATAATTTTTTTTGGAAAATTAAACTCAACAACATTTTACGTTACGGCCTTCACAAAAATAAACTCGACAATAGTTTACGAAACAACTTTTGTAAGATTAAACTTGACAAGATTTTACAAGACATCATTTGTAAAATTAAACACAACATTATTTAACGAAACAACCTTCGTAGAGTAAATTTGACAACATTTTCGAAAAGATTCTCGTAAATAAAACTCGAAAAAAAATTCGACAACCTTCGGGATGGCAAAAAAGATCATAGTAAACTATCAACAGAAAATGAAGACAATAAGGGTATGACAGGACCAGTACGCTCAAAGCTTGAAAAACTGTGCACCTCACCCGAATGACATTGAGCCCATTGCTTCTTTTTTCTCATCGCCTACTTCACTCTTCCCGAGTCGTCATCTGCTTCTCCTCACTTTGTTTCAATGATTTCGTAAAGTTCCTTTGATACGAAAGACACAATCCGGTTTTACATTGACCCAAATTGTCGATCATCTCAATCCTTGAAAGAAAAACGTACAAAAATCCTTCAAAAGATCGGTTCAGCTGTTTTATTTCGTATAAAAAGGAGGGAGTAGGTACATATACTATACTCGTATACTCCCGTACTTCAAACACTTTTTTCCTTGGCATCAAGAAAACGCTTTTGACAAAGCAAACTCTCGCAGCAGTAGGCAGAAAAACACTTAGGCAATGTGATGCCCCATCAAAAGCGTCCGAAAAGCAAACAATAATCTAAGATTCATCTAAGTGCTAGTGACGTACCAAACCATCACAAATATAGTCTTTAGAACTCTACATCATTTCTTGTCGCAATCATGTGTTTAGAAAACATGTACCAACATCGGACTGAAACTAGACGGCTAGCCAAAGTCATGGGGACATGTTCAACATAACAAGACAAATTTCGTAAAAACTTTAAAAATATAGGAGAAAACTTCGAACACAAAAGCATTGCTCACAATTTCCGTCGAACCAAGTGAGTCACGGAAAAGCATCAAGAACATTTGCAACAAATCAAAACTGAGAACACATGTAGCTGCGAGCACAACAAAGGGAACGCTTTCTCCCCGCTCGTTGACTAGATCTACCGCTGGTTAACTAATTCATTCCGCTCAAGAAAAAATATCTCACTAGAATTCCTCTCAATAACCTACGAAAAACATTTCGCGCAAAGATCATAACGAAATAACATCCGGATCAACTCCATGTGTGATACGAAGCATCTTTCATTATAGATCAGAATCAAGGCGAAAACCTTTCTCGTAAAATATGTGAAAAACATTGCTACTTTGACATCTCAAGACAAAACTCTGACTCACTGACTTCATAAACCGGTTATCCATTACTTTCATATAACTAAAACATTTATTTACGAAACATATTACGGGAAATCAAGATCGGTATCATGTAAAACAACTTTTCAAAACAAAATGCGAATGAGTAGAACCTAACCCTCGCTCACAGACATCACAAATAATCTTTGAGCAACATGCTCCACTACTTCTATGAGAAGCCCTTCTAGTAAAACTTACAAGAAACGTCCTTCGTATAGTCAGATCATGTTATACGAAGCAAATTTCAAAAATAAACATAACTTGTTTTACATAGAAGTGTTTTACACAGTTATCATATAGCCAAAACCGAAGTTGTATTATTCGCCTTTCGACGAAAAATCTATACTTTATCTTGTCAAAATGCGATATAACAGATCTCTTCTTTTAGCCTTACTGCTCGCTGGCTTCTTCCCCTCACTTACATCTGAGCAGGCCATCACCCTGCAACTCACACCAAATGGGCTCAGTATCAAGCCTCTTAGGCTCCAACTTCCTCGGACAAAAATGAAAACAATTTTCATACAAATGCCTTTCGTCATGGCTTTTGTAACCAAAACAAGGTTATACGAAAATAGTTTTCATATGACTAAAGGAAGCCTTATACGAAACACTCTTTGTATGACTGAAACTTGAAGTAGAAAAATCATTTTCTAGCACATCGGCCATCTTAACATGGAAAACTCCGGAATACTTGGCCTGTCACTCTCGACAAAGGCTCTTTGACCCTCGACAGATTACACCTTCCTTTAAAGCACGAACAAGAATTTGGCTATCCCTTCAAGGACAATTTTAAATTAGCATGACCTTAATGCTAGCACGAAATTGATGTGGTTTAATCCTTGACCTACAACGTCCTCGGCTATGCGGCTGAACACAGCCTTCACGCCAAGCCAAAAAATTTGAGCGAGCACCGCTCCATCCAATCACTCAATGGCCAAACGATAATCTGCGATTCGTTTAAAAACACCGAGTGACGAATACACAAATAATTATCTTATAACCCAAAAACGGAATCATACGATAAAGTCTTCATAAAAACACTCAGTCCTAATAACCAAATGGTTATCAAAAATTTGAACATATCGTCAGTCGACCAAGTTCTATATTCTCCCCAACTCACTTTAAGCCTGCAACGTCTTCCCTTAAAATGAGGCATATGAGGAAACACTCGTAACAAAGCTCCTAGAGCTATACGAAATATCCTCCCTAAAATACACGAAATAAATCTCGGAAGACTTACTCTTCACAAAGCGCAGTGAAGGAAAATGTTTCATCCCAAGTACAAATTTACGCAACCCCTTGGTCCTACTTCCTCGATCGCAAAACGAACAATTTAATTTCAAAAAAAGAAACAACAGTTTTGGCTGCAAAACATCCGTAAACAACCAAAACGTTTCCATGCCGCAAGGTATAAAAAATACCTTTGCACCACCGCAAAAACATCTCAAAGCCCGCAAACGCTTTAATCAAAAACGCGGCATTTAAAAGAAAATTTATTTAGGAAAGACGCTTTCGATTAATTCGCTATACAAACAAACTTCGGATGCAAAAACATCTGCAAACAAACTGAAGTGTTTCTTGGTCAAAACGTCAAACGAGACCTACACGCCACAAGCGAAAACTTTTCTGACACGTTCTCATAAAGTAAAATTTTACTCCAAATAAAAATCCAGTCTTTAGTGCCGCGAGATGTCGCAAACACTTGAAGAATTGTATTTTGGCGTAAAATATCTTCCTAGATGAAAGTTCCGTCTCAGAAACTCAAACAGTCATACACACTAACAAATTCTCAAACACACATCCTTTGTGAAGGCTCAAACTCAAACTGTAACACTTACCATCACATTAGTTGCTGGTCACAACAAACAAACTCTAACGTCCTAAACAGACTTAACCATATCCCCCCATAGAAAGGCTCTCAGACATCCGACATAAGGATAATAGCGCACAATAAAAGAAATCAAAAAATTTTGGTCAGTACTTCCAGACGACTTCAAAATTGTCTTTGGAGAGATACTCGGTTCCCGAATGATGCAAGTCACATAAGCCGAGAAATTTTTGGAGACTTCAATATTGAGACGGAATCAGGTTGAAACCGCAACAAGTTATTTAAGCGGAAACAGTCATCACAAACTCTAAACTGATAGTAAGCCTACGTCTTGCCTTTAACCCAGCACACTGGTCTTACACATCTTCGCTTATATTTGTACATTTATGAGACTCCGCAAACTAAAAGCTTTCGAGTATTCTCATCTTGCACAACGACAGGTACAACGATCCGCTGAGGGTCATAAATGAGATGAAAACTCACACTCTTTCTCTCATCTCTGCGTATGGCTGCTCTATACGTTTTCAAAAGGAGATAACCCATGATTTTATAAATCCAAAACAAACAGCCCACAAGGCTAAATCTCGAGGCCAAAAAAGGTCCAATATAAAATGCCATCAGCAGCAACATGCTCGAAAATCTCCGCACGATACATAACTAGACTGTAAAGGTCCCACTGGAAAACAGGTCGTAAGAATCTTAACTCCAGAACGAACTATGAAAGGCTTGATCCCTTCAAAGGTGTATGTAGGTAGCCATCAATAAGGCGCAGCCCCAATCTTATCATATCCCATTCTTATGAAGAAAGAAGAGCGAGCCAACAACTTCAACTTTCAGAGAAACCGGTTTCGTGTACGGACGTTTTAGCCATAGATTCCACCTAACACGCCTATCACTACCTCACAAGAACAACACATGAAATCTTACGAGCTGGGGGGTTAACTGTTGGGGTAAAAATCGGTCATGGCAAAATCAACGGCTAAAATCTTTTGGGAAATATGCCTTAGATAAATACGAGTCAGAAATGTCAAAGAAACTACACCGCAAAGCAGAGCCTATTTAAATATGGATACAAGAATAAAACTCCGAGTATTTCATCTCTGACAGGAAATTAAAGAGATTCTATTCAAACATGAAAAGATCGAAAAATGTTCTTGTGGAAGGTTTTTTCAATAAATGACAAGTTTTACGAAACAATCTTCCATAGAACAAATTAAGAAAGTTTCCACGGAAAAACCTCGTAGGAAAATCTTTGAGATATTCTTCCACAAAATAGCTTTCGGAAAATGTTTAGGGAAAAAACTTGCGTAAAACAAATGAAATAGTTCTGAAAGACTACAAAGCAATCAACAGAGATATTGAGAACAAGAGAGAGGAGCCAACAGGCTCTCATCGCCCACATAATTCTCTCATCACTCTCATGAGCTTTAATATGTACTAATAGCCCATATAAGTCTCTCTCATCACTCTCATGAGCTCTAATCACCCACATAGCTCACCAAGTCTCTAATAGTCCACATAAGTCTCTCTCATCACTCTCATGAGCTCTAATAGCCCACATCAGTTTCTCCCATCACTCGTATGAGCTATAATAGCCCACATATGCCTCTCTCATCACTCTCATGAGCTCTAATAGCGCACAAAACACTCTATCATCACTCTCATGAGCTATAATCGCCCACATAGCTCACACAAGGCTCTTATCGCCCAGATAACTCTCTCTCATCATTCTTATGAGCTCTAATTGCCTACATGGCTCACACAAGGCTCTTATAGCCTACATAGAGTGCTCTCATCGCCCTCATAGCCCACAGGCTCTCATCGTCCGCATAGAGTGCTCTCATCGCCCTCATAGCCCACATTGGCTCTCATCGCCCTCATAGCCCACATTGGCTCTCATCGCCCTCATAGAGGTCTCTCATCGCCCTTATAGCCTTCTTACACTCTCTCATCGCCCTCATAGACTTCTCACACTCTCTCATCCCGATCATAGCCCTCATAGGCTCTCTCATCGCCCTTACGGTTCTCTGAAGCTCAGTAGGGCTCTCACTGTGTTCTCCTTTGAATCTCAATCAAAATGTCTTTTTCGTCTCAATTGGAGTTTTCGTTGAGATTTTACTATATAAACACCAAATACTTGTTTTCTCGTAAAATTTTGAATCAGTCATCAGAGACAATGATGGTTAACTTAACACCACTGCTGTCTCGATTAATGATGTGGGAACCAACATCATATAAATCCATGATTTCTCTGAAAATAATTGTAAAAACATTTAAGTCGTAACAGCTCGAGAAACTCTAAAACGCAATGAAAGCCCACTTATGATTCAAAACGAGAATAGGCCCAAAGTAAAAATGACGGTTTATACGATTTGGGTTAAGATAAATGGAAAAGAAGATAAATGTAAAACTTCCAAGATAAATATGAAGGTTGAGAAGATAAGGAAAACTTTTGCAAAGAGATAAACTCGAACCGGGGGCAGAAAGGGAAAAATGCCCGACCTTGATGGCATATATAAGGAGATCCAAGCCGAGAAACACAATGAAGATTTTTTAGACTTAGAACTCTCTACACTTAGGAACCTTAGGCATTATTATCGACATGCTTAGTTTTCTATGTCTTGCACTCAATTGCTAGACGAAGTCGCAAAGACAGTTTTAACTCTTGTTCAACCCTTTGTAAATTGAACTATGTTCGGCTTGATCCTCGATACGGGTATGTAGGCAGCCTTTCATAAGGTCCAGTCTGAAATCTTTAAAACCTTTTTTAACTTTTTCATCTATTGCTAAGCGAGTTGCGGTTCACATAAGTTTTTCTCGAGATAGGTGGTTATGCTAGCAAACTTAGTTAGGTTTTACTGCTTGTGTTATTTGATTTCCTTTGTAATCTTGTTTCCAGAGAAGCTTCATGTACGGTTTTGTCTATGGAACGCTCATACGTAAATTCAAAATAAAGATCTAGTTTTTCTTAATTTGTTTTATTAGTTTTGTGTATGTTTCACATTATTTGATCACTTGTTGTTGGCCTTCGCAGAGAATTAGGATCCTCACGGAAAATCGAGAATCTCTATTTTCCTCCGCTAAAAATTTTGAAAGTGCGGACAATTTAGCGCTAGAGGGAGGGGGGGGGGGCGGATTTAAACATATTTCATCTTTTTCGTCTATTACTAAGTGAGTTGCGGCTCATATAGGTTTTTCTCGACATAGGTGGTTATGCTAGCAAACTTAGTTAGATTTTACTGCCCGTGTTATTTGATTTCCTCTAATCCTGTTTCTATACAAGTTTCCTACACATTTTTTCTATGGAACGCTCCTACGTAAATTCAAAATAAAGATCTACTTTTTCTTATTTCATTTTAATGTTTTTCGTATTTTCCGCATTTATTTCATAACTTATCCTCGGCCTTCGCAGAGAATCTGGATTCTCAAGGAAAATCAAGAATCTCTATTTTCCTCGGCTAACAAATTAGACAGTACAAATTTCGGTTCCTACAGTTTGGCACTAGAAGGAGGGGGCATATAACTCTTAATCACAAGGCCGCAAAACGTTTGATTGAATAGATGTCTGGTAGTATGGGAGACAAACTTGCTGCTCGCGTTGACACTGTCAACTATGACAACAACGCTGGTAACACCACTCCAGCAGGGACTGCTCCTGTGGCCAATGCTTACGCAAACGCCGCAGCGCTCAATGAAATAGAAAACCTAATCGTGGATTTTCGCCACAAAAAAGCACCAGAACGAGCTCACAATTTATCTGTCTAAACTGAAAGGGCAACAATAAAATCTATCTAACCCCGAAAAAATCATCTCATTACAGAGTTGGAGAAATCTCGACCCATAAAGGGTTCAACCAAAATACGTTTTCAGAAAAATAAAATTTGCTCTCCCCAAAGTCGTTGAGAAACCCTAGGTTACTTCCAGAAAAATGAAGCATACCCCCTCACTGTTCTACTTCTTCCGAATAACTTCTGTAAAAGTCTTCAGAGAAATAAAACTTGCTTCCACTTCTCGAAGTTACGGAGATACTCTAGATTACTCGTGGAAACAGAAGCACATCAAATCGGGTTGTCAATCCCCCCTGATGTACTTCTTCCTAATAACTTTTGGAGAAACAAAGTTGATTTTTATCGTACGAAAGGTGATTTCTCTGAAATAAATCATAAAAATGCTTAAGTCAAAAAACGGCTCGAGAAGGTCTAAAAAGCGGCAAAAGACCACTTACAGCTCCAGATAAAAGTCAAGTGAGCCCGTATTATGGAGTTGCGAAGTCGAGTCTTCTTCCTCTGCGGACTCTCGTAGCTCCGCGTTGGAAAAGAGCCCTGGTTCTTGTGGTTAGGGTTCCGACCTGTTTAGACAGAGAACTCATAAGTTTATCCAGGTTGTTTGACTTCTGTAGAAGAGTCGAGACCAAGTTTTGACTTTTTCGAGCGCTGCGGCGTTTGCATTAGCGTTGGCCGTAGGAGCGGTCGCTGTTGGAATTGCATTACCAGCGCCATCAACGTTGACAGTGTCAACATGAGTTGTTTGATCAGCTTCCAAATTTCCAGATATACTTGACTGAATGTTTTTCGGCAGTGTGTTAGAGTAATCCATCCCCACCTTCCTTCTAATGGCAAACTGTGGGAACCAAAATTCGTACTGTCGATTTTATATTGGGAGAAAGTGTAGCTTTTACGCCTTCTCAGAGGATCCGGGTCTTTGCGAAGCCAACGACAAGTGATCAAGTGATATTTGAAAAAGACAAGGAAATCAATAATGAAATTGAGAGCAAGAGATTGAGATTCTTATTTTTGAGTTCACGTAAGAGCGTTGTGATGTTACAACAGATTGTAAAAGTCGCGGCAGCAAGATCTGTGAGCGAGTTTTTAGTTCTAACCACCTAAACCTTAAACCTAGCTGAATTGCAGCTCAGTAACTAAAACGAAAATAAGGCTAAAATCCTCCAAGTGCTGAGTTTCTCTAGGAATTTTTCTGTGTATTTTTTTTTATCCCTGTTCTTCTCTGCCTAGAATCCCTATATATATGCATCCAAGGTCAGCCACCTTTCCTTTTCCGTTCTTATTTGGATTTATCCTTTTGCAGAGATTCTTCATTATCTTCTGGAAATTCATGTTCATCTTGTGAACTGTACATTTATTCTTCTTTTGCCATTTTTCATCCAGGCCAAGTAAACCGACATTTTAATCCGGGCTCATACTCTATCTCAAGCCATAAGTGAGATTTCGTTGTGTTTTAGCTCCATTTCAGACCGTCTTATGACACTTTTTTACGACTTTTCTCTGGAGATCGTCGATTTGTCCGATTAATGTTATTTTGTTGTTGGTATTATGAATTGTTGAAATTTAATTTATTTTCTCGAAAACACAATGGTGTTAAGTTAACCATCCTGGAATCGACGTTTGACTTAAACTTTTATGAGAAAACAACATTTTGCTTATTTTCTCCGTAAAGTCTGAACCGAAACTTCGATGTGACGAATCAAAGGAAACTTAAAACGAGACTCAATCGAGAACATGATGAACATTGGATATGGCAATGAGGAGGCTTTATGGGCGATGCAGAGAGACACTGAAGGGGAAGAGAGAGTCCATGGGCGATGAAGGCATGAGGAAGCTTGATGTATATTAAATTATACATAATTCTAAATTATATTTACAAATTTATAAGATGAACCTAACTAAATACAATTATTTTTTATTTTAATTTATTTTGAATATATACAATCCCCATATTCAAAATGAATAACTGAACTAATTCAAAATTATCATAAACAAAATCCTATATTAGTTTTGAAAAATATTATTTATTTGATTTCATCAAATTTATAAACATTTAAAAATATTTAATTAACTAATTGTTATAATTTTTTATTTTATTAATTTTTTTCCTTGGATGAATATGGAAGAGTCATCTAATTTATATTATATCACAAAGTCACAAACCTAAAGTAAATTAAACATTGCATCCATTTATTAATTAATATACATATTAACATTTAATTTTGCCGTCGGCCATATAATGCACTCTATAATATGTATGAGATTGAATATAACCAAACCGTCACAAATATTTTCACAAAGTCATAAACCTCAAGTAAATTAAACATCATATATTTTTATTAATTAATAGACATAATATTTAACATCTATTTACTAACTAACCTACCAATGTCACCATCTTGCTTTCAGTCTTTTTACTTATATTTTGCTTCCAAAGTTGATTTTTCAGTCAATGTCCATTTGGAGATAATGTAGAGATCGTCTGAAATTCATCTTGAAATGGTAGATACATATGTCCCGTACCGAACAATATATCTCTCCAGAAAATGCTAAGAACATTATCCTATATTGGCAGCGTCTTTGGCATCCATTACAGATAGGTCGAGTGACATGGGCGTTGTTCTGAACAATACTGAATTCTGTTCCTCGTAAGGTGATTCTTGAACCAGGGTTCATATATAAATCCTCGCCAAGTAAGCATCCAATATGAAGTATGACTTCACATTCATTGCATTTATAGAATCCATTGCTTGAATTTATTGTTCTTTCACAGAGATCGCACCAGTAGACTCCACTTGTATCTTTTTCATATGAAAAGGTGAGTAGATGTTCATCATTCATGTATCTCACTTTGTATGGAAGAGTTGTGCAGCCAAAACACAATGTAAACCCGCATTCATCACATGTTAAACTAGATACACATCTTCCACAAATCAAACATCGATCTGTATCAGTTATGAACAAAGGATGCCTATGAAAACTATGACTGTAAGGCTCATATATAGAAGCACATCGTACGTCTAAAGTAACATCCTCACAACCATTGGAACACACATATTTAAATCCAAAGAATTCACTTTTACAAGCGTTACAAAAATGCATGGTTTGGGTACATGATGCTTCCAATGAAAGTGAATGGGCATGTAAGGCATGTGTTATCATACGAGGAAGATATGCACATGCTTCATGGAGAGCATAATCACATCTCATTTCCATGCATGTATAAGCTTTATCATCATATATTGGTTGTGCGCACGCTTGGCAATATATTTTCTCATCGTTACATATTTTGACATCTTTGTAACCAAGTCTCAAGTGATGTTCTAGATGACTATAATGTAGTATAATCCCATCAATCATCTCTTCAAACGGCGGCTTAATACTGTCATTTACTTCTGGTTGTCCTTCAAGCTCTCTTCCGTCCCATACATGTTTACTTGTCGCACATCTAGAATGTACTACATACATGCAGTCCCCTTTCATGCAAGAATATGCCCCATAATTTGAGTCAATATTTGTGCGACAAACACCGCAAACCCATTTTTGAGACATAAGAGAAGAAGCAAAAGAAAGGCGGTGTTCGTGACGACATATTTTTATGATGTGTGGTAAGTAGATGCACCATTTATGAACAAAAAAATCGCATTGAAGACATACAAAGAATAAAGTGTTGTGATCATCTCCACAAATATCACAAATTAAATCAAATTTTCTGGGAAGGAAATATAAGGTATGCTCATGCGTTCTATTATGGTTTATGAATGGAGGTTTTGTCGCACAAATAGGATCCAAACTAAAATTACAAATAGAGCATTGGTAAATTAAGCATCCAGGTTCTGTGACACAAGTTAGGCATCCCAACCGCATGGAAGCCATGTGCTTACTAACCCATTTGTGGAGCATGAGAGAATGTTTAGGATGGTAAGGAGATTTCAACATAGAGGGTGACTCGACACATTCTTTGTGGTACCATTTGTCACATTCTTTACAAAAATAATAGGTTGTACCGATAGTACAACTCCGACAAGCCCCACAATATGCTACTTCTCCAATAGGAAATGGAATGTTTGCTATAGTTTCTCTATTGTTGCACCCGAGAAGAGGAAGAAGTTGGTGAGAATATGAAGATTCATCCTCTTCAGCATCAGATATGTAATAAGAGTTATCGATAATGAGGAGAAAATCTTTCTCACCAATATCTTTACAGCATTGATTTTTCAGGTATTTAGTTCGTATGGCAGGGCACAAGAGACGAGAAGAAAGAGGGTGGTTGATGGAATCCATAAATGTTATGTACTTGAAAGAAGTTTAAATCATTAGAAATTTTAGGAGACTTGGTCTGATGTTATTTATGATTGTTGATGAGTAAATAACTATGCTAAGCTATATGATATATATTAGTTTTATTAGAAAGCATCTCACGAAAAGTATTACATTTCAACATTCTCACACAAAGTACTAAAATATTCCATGCTTTTCTCTTTTTTTTTCTTACATTGTACTATATTCCATGCTTAGTTTTTGTTACATTTTAAGAATCATTTCTTAAAGTTGTCATAGTTTGAAGAGAGAGTATTTTGGAAAAAAAAATTGTTCTATATTCTTTACTGGAAAATGTAATATACAAAATTTTCAGTTTTAATGTCTACTAGATCTTGATCCGCGCTTTGCAAACGTGAGATATTTTATTATAAAAAAAATCACTAATAACTTAATAAATATTTTGTTAATTTATAAAAAATATGAATTTAAAATATTTAGTTCTTTAAATTAGTGCTTTTAAATCCGGTGATCCGATAATTCTGTTTAAGTTTTAAAAATATTCATATTTAAAACCTGGAAAATCACTAAAACCCGAGACTAACCGAGTGAACCGATAAATTGCCGCTATATAATTCAGTTTGATTTAAATCATTATAGTTTCATAATTTTCACTTTTTAATCCAAATTTTAAAGTTTATTGTTTTGCAATTTAATGAAATTTTTTGTGACGTTTCTACAAAATTTTGATAGAGAAAATTATAGATATAAAATAACTAAGAATTATCAATATGTCTTTTGTTTATTTAAAATATTTTTTACATTTAAATTATTAATTAACTGATTATGTCTTGATCATATTAGTCTTTTTATATAGCTTAACTAACTTTATTATATTTGTTGTGTAATTTATCTTGTTAATAATTTAGTTTATATTATAATCAGTTTAAATGTATTGTGTATTGTTTATAATTAGTGTTAAGCATTTTTCTTCAGATAATATATATTTTGAACATTTTTCTTAATTATTTTTGTTATTATATTTATTGTATAATGTTGTTAATTTGAATGTATAGTGTTTATATATATATATATAAATATATAAAAAATATATTATGTAATGGCTAATATTGAATTATGATGTTAATTAAATAAATGATACAACCATTATTTAAGAAATATAAATAAAATAATCCGTTAATTTAATTATTTGTTATTGATTGAAATGTTTGTGTAATATCTAAACCTGCAAAAATAAGTTCTATTTAATTTCATTGTTTTCATAAATTTTTAATTTTTTAATATATCTAAATAATTTGAAAGAAAATTATACAAAAACTACTAAAAATGAGATCTAATGGTTTATATTGTTTGGATACAAGATTAGTTATAGTGTTGTTTAGAAATATGGATAGTAGTATAAAGAAAATAATATTAATTAATAATTTAAAGTAGATATAACTATAAAGTAAGAAGATGTATTTAATTTAAAAGATTTTTTATTACAAAAGAAAGATTAGTTTCAAAGATAGGATTCTAATTC
The DNA here is from genome assembly GCA_012274485.2 of Sinapis alba. Classification (NCBI taxonomy): domain Eukaryota; kingdom Viridiplantae; phylum Streptophyta; class Magnoliopsida; order Brassicales; family Brassicaceae; genus Sinapis; species Sinapis alba. Next base: position 78,291 of record MU105791.1, on the reverse strand, counting down.
AGTAATATATATTTTCAAAGGGTTATCAAAAACTATATTTGTGTTATTATTACGATTTAATTCTTCTCCTTCATATAAATGACATTCTCTTTTCCACTTATCATTATATTAAGGATCTAACTAGTAACTATTAAAATGAGAATAAAAATGAGTAAAAAAAAAGATTATGAACAAAATAAAAGGAATGAACTATAATATTTATTACATTTGTTTCCTATAAATTTTGATAAGAAATGTTTTTGTTTTATAATTCCTTAAATTTTAAGAAATGAAAAAAAATCAAACACATCAAAAAATCTCCATAAATAATACTCCGTATAATTTTTAAAGAATGAATAAGAATTAATTATTCCTTTTAGTTCCCATGTCAAGACCCTAAGAAACACTTTTGCTTGACACACTTTTTAATGTAAGCTATCCAAATTATCCTTAATCTATCCAACCAAATCTCGTAAATCTAACTACTTCTCTTTTTCTATCAAAGAACTCCCTATTTTATTCGCGTTCCTTATCCTTTGAAAATTGATCCACCTTTATTCTCTCTTCTATCATTTTCCATTAAAAAAAATCCCATAATCCTTATTAGATTTATACCTTACCTAATCCAAAAGTTTAAGCTTTGCCATATTTAAAACTGTACACGTTTTGGCAAACAAAAGAAGAAACTGTTTAGCTAGTCTCCTGGTTTCCACAGACCACCAGACTAAATGAATATGAATACAGCATGACAACAGCTTCTCAATCACCATGCTAAAGAAATGGCAATGACAAATTTTGCGAGTTTAAACACTAGGATGAATCCCGCCCTCTTTTTCTTGATGATGACCGGTCTTTGGAAGAACCATTGCTTCTGATAAAACGGCAGGGAACAGACAAATCAAGAAAATGAAGCTTTCTTTGATTCAGTAGCAGGTTTAGTAAGCTTACACATCATCTGTTTTACTTGATGGCTCTTGTGTGACACGTGATTGAGGAATCCCCTGGACAGAAAGAAAGAAGGTTTCTAGAGTAAGAAGCAGCCAATGATGATCCTTATGATGTTAAAAGCATCACATAAGAACATGACAAAACCTACAAACTTTGTAAAAAAGATTTACTCAAAAGTATTATCAGGTCAAGCCACAGATTTAAAAGAGTAAATGTTAAACAATGATGGATAAAACATACTGACAGGAAGACCAAGTTGTCTCATGCATCTGCTGTGGATTTCAACGTATTCTTCATAAGACTGCAAAAGCAACAACAACAAAAAAAAGCAATCACAAGACTCTGTCAAAGATTAGACAAAAAAACAACGACCTCAAAACTGGAGCTCATGATGCTTCTCAAGAAACATAAGAAAGCCCCTTTTAATGCAAAATACGGATCAGAAATATCCCGGATGTTAAGAAAAAAACTACAAATGAAGTTTCCAGTTGTGTGCCATAAGCATCTTTGAACCAAACTAACAACATGATTTACAAACAGATATGTTACAAGCAGATATGCCACTACCATGTTAAGAAAATCATCATCGGTAAGAGTACTCGCTAGAGGGCTCTCCAAAGGCAAACCCCATGAGTTGAATCGTAAATACTGTTCTTGCTCCGGGAGATATTCCGAGGCTACGCCATATCCTCTCTGCTGTGCAACATGGAATCTGCTGAGGTCATCCTGGTTTGAATAGACCGCAGGAGGGTAAGGCATCTGTGAATGGCCCCACATATTGTTATTGTACTCTTCGTCTCCTGAGGAAGATGGAGGTTCTACGCGAGACCTTTTTGTTGAATAATCCTCCTTACAAGAGCTGTCACAGGATAGAATCAAGAACAAGCAGATATAAAGAGATTTAAGAACGAAAAATCCCACTTATACCTATTCAGCAAACCGTCATCGCAGCTGTGTGCATCAAGAAGCTCACAAAGCGCCTCACCAATATCACCCGGCAACTCCTAGAGAATGCAGACATTAAAGATATTTCAAGTAAGTTCATTATTCTAGCAACTATCTTAGAATTTAAGGTGTACCTGGCAATCTCGGCTAATCTTAACAGGCTTGTAATCATTTAAAGGATTCTTGAGATGAAGTGTTTTCTGAAAAGGCAATTCACTCAACCTCAACCATTTCACTTTAAAGCTGCGTCCCCAAGGATTGTTCTTACCACCTCCCTGACTCCATATATGGTCCCGTCTCCAACCCACAGGAGACAACATCTGTGCATACCCTTGGAAAAATCCGCTCATGTTCACGCTGAAGATTAGAATAACTCGACCAGAATTCTACAATAAAGAAATATAAAGAGTCAGGACACATAAACACTAAATGTAACTTAGAACGGTGAAAAAGAGAGAGGATCTTACATGAAAAGCACCTTCCAGTATTGGCTCATTCATGACTTGAGTAGCCCAAATCCCTCTCTCGAGCGAAAGTTGAATGTTATCGTAGTTTAGACTTTTGATGATGAAGTATCTCGTTTGATACCCTGGTTTACTGTTCTTACTCTCGTTCGAACTTTCAAGAAAGTGACCTCGTTCAACTTGTACAACATTGGAAGGCTTAAGATCTTCTTTGCCTCTGTAATTTGAACTCTCTGTCCATAGTAATTCAACAAACACAATTACAACAAGACAAAGAAAACAAACTGCTAAAAAGAAAAGAGAAAGACATCTACACTACCTGGATCATCAGAGTGTCCTATATTATCTTGTTTCCAATCAGTCAAAGACGAATCGACAACAGATACATTTTCCTTGGCGGTAGTATCAGAAGACATGCCTACTCTATTCAAAATTGCAACAGTAGTATCAATCAGTCAAGAGCAATAAAATTCCATTATGATCATAAGAAAATATGATAAGGAAAAGCCTACTAACATGAGTTTACTCAAACATAACCAGAGAGGTGTTGACACTGGAAACAATGAGAAATTAGTGTTCATGAAGCAAATCAAATGCGGTTTATAATTGATTGACCCCAACAATGATCCTTGTATTTACCCCAAGAACCAAACAAAACCCAGAAACCCTAATTCAATGTGATATATAAAACAAAACAATAAGCCATTTCGATACAAACGGAAAGGAAATCAATTGGAACAGTTACAGTAACAAGTAGAGTTCTCAGTAAAAAAATCAAAGAACGAACCTTGACAGTATCTAAATAGCTTCTCGGACAGCGAAAGAGAGAAACACAAAGTGAAGAAGAAGATGAAGACACGAGATGTAGTGAATCCTCAAATCCAATGAAAGCCCTAATCTTCTTCTTGTTTCGTATTCTCTTTTTTTTTTTTTTCCTTCTTCTCTCTCGATGTGGTTCTCAATTATGGTAGAGTAACGTGTAGGTGAGGAAAGGTGTAATTTGAACGGACAGGATGCGATGGTAGATTTAAATCTAACGGTTTATCAGGCTTTAGTTATGCCGCTGGTGTATTGTATAGACGTATGGGCTTCTAGTTATCTAAGAGGCCCACTCTATTAATAGGCTCACCCGTTAGGACGTCTTGCCAAACCAGATCAAACAATCTGGTTCAAACTCTCATTACCAATCATAAGTTGCTTTAGAATATCATACGTTTTTAGATGTCGGGAAAATGATCAATTCCAATCTCAACAATTTTCATCATGTCTTTTCATATGGCAAATATGATATAGTACCAATTTCAGTTAAAACTAACATTTATTTCAACAAACTATTTAAATTATCAAATTAAAATGAAAAATCAACAATGAATGAACTAATATTGGTTTGAATTTCGATTTGAATTAAACAAAAAAAAAAAAGCTACACCAAAAGTTATTTTAAATCGTCAAGTTAACCCCAAAATATCATAGTTTTGTTTCAGATTTTTTTTTCTAATTTTTGTTAATCTCTTTGAATATTGTTTAGTCATGGAAGCTTAGTCAAACGTGAACACAGTCTTTTAATACAAGCAAATGTGGCTAATTTTCTTCTTCTATTATATAATCCCTATCCCTTCTTATTAAAATAGCAGCATTACTACAAACTAACCTTAGCCTTGTATGTTATTCACCAAAATGTCATTTTTTACGTATCATCATAAGAACTTTTCTCACACTCTTTAATTTAAAACCATCTTTTTATTATAATAATTACATGTATTACCATTATTATAAATCAACTTTAGTCGATTCTTTATCATGGTTCTGTTTGTATATTGAACTTAGGTATAACGTGTTTACAATGTCCACATTATAAGCCGTACGGATATAAACTAGATTATATAGTTATAGTTATACAAATATATACAAGATAATTATATTATATAGTTGATATGGTCGTACTGTCTACAAAAAAGTAATTATATTATTTATATAAATATATATAAAATAATTAAATTATATAGTTGATTTAGTTTTACTGTCTACACAAAAATAGTTATACAAATAATTATATTCTTTTAATACATAATACTTAAAAGTTATATTATGTAGATAGTTCGCCATATTTGTATATTAAGTCGTGTAAACTCTCCTCATTATGTAGTAACAAGTAATCATTTATATTTGTATATTAAGATATTAAGATCATTTTAAGATCAACATGCTATGTGCTGAAGCTATAAATAAAATCTTTACATATTTGATATTTGATGAGATTATATTATATTTTTTTTTGCAACATATAGAAAATCATTGATAACTTGATTCAATTAATTATATTTTTCTTAGAATAGTTGTTGTCGATTCAAATTTGACAATACAATAACTATATGTAAATTAAAAAAAATTCTTTCCATGGCTGAATTTGTGTGATCCGTGACTATATGTAAGGTAAGTTTAATGACAAAATCTTTTTTACATCAAATTGTGTGATCAATTGGGTATATGGTGTGTTAAGGAAATTTGATAGATAATCTTGGAGCGTAAGTTTAGGTAAATTAGTTCGTGAATATTTTCTATAATTAATCAAATATGATTTCATCATTTGAAATCTAATCTCTCCTCATCGTGTATATAAATAGGTTGCTTTCAGCACATCTACTTATCACAATCTTCTTCCCAAATTTTCATTTGAAATCTTATCCCTCCTCATTGTGTATATAAATAGATTGCCTTGAGCACATCTACTCATCACAATCTTCTTCCCAAACAAAATGTATTTCAGAATTAAGTAATACATTTCGTTTACTGATTTTGTTAAATACCTATGTTTAGTTTTGTAAGTTGATATCCTTTCTTATTGATTTTAATAGGATTGCAAACGAAGAGTTCTGAAGACATTTTTGACAGTAGTTGTGATTTTTTTGAGTTTTTTTTTTTATTTGTTTCTTTATAGTTTTGTTCTTTTCATATTTTATTATTCTATTCCTTATTTTTTTGTTTTATCTTATATGGATAATTTATATCATGAAATCAATTTTTTTGCCTATGTTTCATTTTTGCTTCAATTACACACAACCAATAACACAAGTATTTTTTAAAAAAACAAAGCTTACCTTATATAGGTATACACAATTTCGTTCAATCATTCATTATATAACATATAATATTTGTTACTATGATTCTTACATGTCTAATATCTATATATTAAAAGTTATAATCTCTTTTAGTCCAACGTTCTAACCTTGTAATAGACCCAACAAATTTCTCTGCAATCTCTATTCTTCTCTTCCTCTTTCTCTTCTTCCTTTTGAACATGAGAAGCCATTTTCTGTTTAACCTTTGCCGAGTGTGTACCCATTGTCAGCTTACTCCCTTACACCACTCCAACACTTTCTTCCTTTGTTTCTTAGTGTAGAGAGTATATATAGAAATTAGCTCAACACCCTTGATGTACTCTTGTATATATATTTGTACAGACTCATATCAATATATTCATTCAGTTATCTCCTTATATGGTATCAGAGCAGCAAGATACCTAAACCTAAAAAAATTATCGCCGCCCACCCCCCTTTTCAAATCTTCTCTTCTTCTTCATCATGAGCACTTCTCCGGCGACAAGCAATGAGACCATAAACGTCTCTGAAACAACAACGATGCTCAACGTTAATATGAATAACGTCACCAAACTTACCTCCACCAATTTCATCATGTGGAGTCGTCAAGTTCATGCTCTCTTCGACGGCTATGACTTAGCCGGATATCTTGATGGATCCGTTGTCATACCTCCCCCGACGCTAACAACCGATGGTGTTACTTCTGCAAATCCACCCTATCTCCTGTGGAAGAGACAAGATCGTCTCATTTACTCGGCTTTACTTGGTGCCATCTCTACTTCACTTCAACCGCTCTCTCTACAGCAACGACGGCGTCTGACATCTGGACAACCCTGTCCTCTACGTACGTAAAGCCCAGCCGTGCTCACTTCAAGCAATTGAAGCAACAACTTAAAACCTGGAAGAAAGAGACAAAGACCATTGATGATTACTTGCTTGGTCTAACAACTCGTTTTGATCAGATTGCTTTACTTGGAAAACCTCTCGATCATGAAGATCAGATCGAGTATGTAATTGATGTCCTCATTGATCAGATTGAAGGTCGCGACATCCCACCAACGCTTACGGAGATTCATGAGCGCCTCCTCAACCATGAAGTAAAGCTTCAATCCACACCTGCTGCACCTACATCTCTTCCGATATCTGCAAATGCAGCAACCTTTAATGGAAACAAACCGGCAAGCAACAACAGGAACAACTCTCGCAATGCAGGTGCAAACCGATCTAATCATCGCAATGCACCTACCTGGCAACAGCAGCAATACTTCTCACCTCGGCCTGATCAACGTCAATCCCGTGGGTATCAAGGACGTTGCCAACGGTGTGGAGTCTTCGGTCATGGCGCTCAACGATGTTCTCAGCTCCAGCACTCTGGTTCCACACACGGAAACAACTATGGATCTGCCCCATGGCAGCCTCGTGCTCACCTTGCTGCCGCCCCTTCCTACAGTGCAAGCAATTGGATCCTCGACAGTGGTGCGACACACCACCTCACGACAGATCTCAACAATTTGTCGCTTCATCAACCTTACAATGGTGGCGAGGAAGTAACTATTGCTGACGGTTCCGGCCTCCCGATCTTGCATACTGGTTCTGCCTTACTTCCAACACCCTCTCAATCTCTTCCATTACATGATGTTTTATATGTCCCTAACCTACAAAAGAACCTTGTCTCGGTTTATCGTCTATGTAATGCTAACCAAGTATCGGTTGAATTCTTTCCGGCTCATTTTCAGGTGAAAGATCTCAGCACGGGGGCGCGATTACTCCAAGGCAGAACTAAGATGAGCTATACGAGTGGCCAATCCCATCACCCATCACCTCTTTTCATGCTTTCCCGACGCCTAAAACCACCTCTTCTTCTTGGCACTCAAGACTTGGTCACCCATCTGTTTCAGTTTTGAAGTCCATTGTTTCTGAATTTTTGTTGCCTTTGTCAGATTCTTTACCAACATTACTCTTGTTCCGATTGCCTCCTTAATAAAACCCACAAATTACCATTCTTCTCAAACACTATCCACTCAACTCGCCCCCTAGAATACCTGTACTCCGACGTATGGACGTCCCCTTTACTCTCATCATATCACAACAAATACTATGTTATCTTTGTAGATCATTATACAAGATATACATGGTTCTATCCGATGCAACGCAAATCCCAAGTCTGTCCAACATTCATGGCGTTTAAGGCTCTCGTCGAGAACAAGTTTCACACCAAAATCGGCACCTTATACTCTGATAATGGAGGCGAATATGTGGGTCTACGGTCCTTCCTGACAACTCATGGCATCTCCCATCTCACCTCTCCGCCACACACGCCTGAGCACAACGGAATATCAGAGAGAAAGCATCGACATATTGTTGAAACTGGGTTGACATTACTCAGTGAAGCCGGCGTTCCTAAAGTCTACTGGCCATACGCTTTTACGACGGCCGTATATCTCATTAACCGTATGCCAAGTCCGGTGATCCAGAACTCTTCTCCATTTGCAAAGCTTTTTAGTTCTCAACCAAACTACCTCAAGCTGTGAGTTTTTGGATGCCTATGTTTTCCTTGGCTCCGTCCATACACCAAGACAAAGCTTGATGATAGCTCCGCAGCATGTGTATTTATTGGTTATTCTTTAACACAAAGTGCCTACTTGTGTTTGGAACCCAAGACCGGTCGCATCTATACCTCTCGCCATGTCCAGTTCGTTGAGGTGACCTTCCCCTACCGCTCCCTCTCAAGCATACACCAAACAGTTCCACCAACTGTGAACCCAAATACACCTGTTTCTCCCTACCCAGTAGCTATCCCTGTCCCACACCGGACACTCGTACAAGCTCAGTCACCAGCGCCTCCAAGCTTTGATCATCACCAGAACTTGACGCCTACGTCTTCCTCGTCGAGCTCATCTTCCTCGACAGGACAAGAGCACTCGTCTATCCCTAGTGGAGACCAGACGAGCTCTGAAAGAAGTTCCTCAGGTATGTCCCCTATACAACCTAGTCCAGGAACTAATACTCAGCCTGAAACAGAGACAAACTCCCCAGGTACAATTACCCAACCTGAAACAGAGACAACCTCCCAAACACATGATCTACCTCCACCTTCACCCATTCCAAACCCGGATCCAGTACCTCCACCCCAACAACCAGAAAATACTCATACTATGAGAACCCGAGCCAAAAACAACATCCACAAACCAAACACAAAATTTTCCCTACACATCAAAACCACACCTATCATCCCAACCACAGTAAACCAGGCAATGCGAGATCAAAAGTGGAGAAACTCCATGTCTGAGGAGTTCGATGCAGTCACAAGAAATCATACTTTTGATTTGGTTCCACCGGCCCCTCATCAAAACGTTATTGATACAAAATGGATCCATACTTTAAAGTACTTTCCTGATGGTATTATTCACATGTATAATTCGTGGCTTGTAGCACGAGGATTCAATCAACGCTATGGTCTGGACTATGCGGAGACATTCAGTCCAGTTGGTACGAAGAGCTTAAACAAACAATTTTATCAGCCGGTTTCCGCAACTCGGTAGCAGACACTTCGTTGTTCATCTACCAAAAAGGGACTCACAATGTCTACATCCTAGTCTACGTCGATGATATCATCGTAACTGGCAGTGACAAGCTTCTGGTGGATCGCATCATCGCTAACTTGGGTACCCGCTTCTCCATCAAAGACCTTGGCGATCTATCATATTTTCTTGGGATTGAATGCACCCGAAACACACGAGGCCTCCACCTTATGCAGCGAAAGTATATCTATGATCTCCTAGCCAAGACAAAGATGACAGATGCAAAACATGTCTCCACGCCAATGGCTACTCACCCAAAACTTACGCTTTCCTCAGGCTCGCCTCTCTCCACTCCAACAGACTACTGTATGATCGTTGGAAGTCTCCAATACTTGGCATTCACTAGGCCAGATATTGCCTATGCTGTCAACAAACACTCTCAATTTATGCATAGACCCACAGACCTTCACCTTCAAGCAGCGAAAAGAGTGTTAAGATACTTGGCTGGGACTGCGAGTCATGGTATATACATTCGACGTGATTCTCCCCTTTCATTACATGCTTTCTCCGACGCTGATTGGGCTGGGGATCCCGAAGATTACGTCTCAACAAATGCATACATTATCTACTTGGGCTATAAACCCATCTCTTGGTCAGCGAAGAAAAAAACGGGCGTCGCTCGCTCTTCAACAGAGGCAGAATATAGGGCGGTTGCGAACACTGCGTCTGAACTATGCTGGATTTGTTCTCTGCTTACTGAACTCGGAATCAAGCTTCCTGCCGCTCCAGTTATATACTGTGATAACGTCGGCGCTACGTATCTATGCGCCAACCCGGTGTTCCATTCTAGGATGAAACATCTCGCCCTCGATTACCACTTCATTCCTGGTAATGTTCAATCAGGAGCACTTCATGTCTCTCATGTTTCAACACATGATCAGCTCGCAGACGGCTTGACAAAGCCACTTTCACGTCAAAGCTTCCAAGACCTGTTCATCAAGATTGGAGTTACAAGAGTATCTCCATCTTGCGGGGGGATGTAGAGAGTATATATGGAAATTAGCTCAAAACCCTTGATGTACTCTTGTATATATATTTGTACAGACTCATATCAATATATTCATTCAGTTATCTCCTTATACTTAGATGTTTTCTCCATCTCTATTCCCATCATCTTAAAGTTATGTTTCTCTTCATAGCTTAAAATATCTTCTAATTGCTCTTTCCACCTCTTCTTCTTCTTTGTTACTTTTTTCTTCGCTTGGGATTTTGTTTGAACACTTGCTAGGAAAAATCATTTATCTTTGTCTCTGAGCTGTTCCCTCTTTGAACACAAGGATTTCTGTCGCTGGATCATCTTTCTCCTGCACCAACACTGGACAATTCAAAATCAACGCATTGTTCTTCATCTCTGGAATCAGCTGATTTGAGTACATAATCAGATCATCTTTCTCTTCTGATACAGTCACATGTGGAGCTGACTTGAAACTATTCATAAATCCTTTCTGATTCGAATCTGATTCGAACGTCCAGCAGCCTTCATCTCTTCTTCCTGTTGTTTCTTCGCCTCATCTTCTTCCTTACATCTCTACACAAAACAATCAAAATGAAGACTCATCTACTTCATCTGATCCTGAAAACTAGTCGTATTTGCTTCACTCTTGTTGAGTCGTTGGAGTAACCGAAACTTGAGATCACCACAGTTCCTGAACACAAATCATGATATCTCATCACAGTACCATGCCAAAGCATCTCCTTCAATGAATCCGTACGAAAACTGTGTCTTTTCGAAATCAGAAAAATCTTAAACCAAAGCAAACTCATCGATCCAAAGCACCTACTTCTCCGGACATACACCGTAAAATAGCAGAACCTCGATCGATCCCATGGCTCGTAACTGAGCTTTGATACCAGTTTCATACGTTTTACTGTATTAAACTTGTAGAACAGAGATTTCAAACGAAACACTGATTATATTGATATTAGTAACTGGTTACAAGTAACTTTGAGAGACTGATAATGGAGTTCTCTCACCTCTCCATGACATGAATGATCAACAAATTGATACCTCTATCTAAACTCTACCCGACCTTTGTATATTACTCTTACTAGCTTAGGTTTCTCATGACAAACCCACTTATGCCCATTAGCCTCTCGTGAAATGAGCCTACATATCACAGAGCCTACATGATGTATTTAATACCAGGTGATGTGGAGTTCATCCTTAAAAATCCAACCAGTGATTGGAAGAAATGACTTATAGTCATGAAAAATTTAATAAAAATGGTTACATATCTGTCAAATCCGCTTATTGACTAGTCTTTTCAACAAAACAATAGAAGAATCTTCCTGAAGCTTTTGAGCTTCCGTTTATGAATGAGTTGAAATCTCAATTCTGGAAAGTTATCACAGTCCCAAAGATAAAAGTAATTTTATGGAAAACTCTAAGCAATGCACTACATGCTGCTGAGCTAGTTGATGCAAGAGGTTTAAAGTAGATGTTAGATGTCAGATTTGTCGACAAGAGAAAATGAATCAATCAATCACATCCTTTTTGAGTGTATGGTAGCAAGGCAGGTCTGGACGCTTTCAACTTATCCAACCCGAATGGAGGCTTTTTGTTAATATGATTTTTTTTACTCAACACTGTAAGTATTAGAGATTTATCGGTGGAGGATAGAAGAGTATGGCCTTGGATCATCTGGCGTTTTTGAAAAAGAAGAAATGAATTCTATTCACCACTTGAGGTTGTTGAAAAAGCAAATGCGGATGCAGAGGATAAGTTCTCCGATCAATTTGTGGAGAATGAATGGATGATTGCATATGGGAATAAAAGATAGCCATTCAAACTAAAATGGTATCACGTTCTCTTGGATAACTGATGTACAACATTGGTGTCTACTGGTGTAAGACAAAGAAACAAGCTGGACGGGATGGGTGCTCATAAATGAAAGAGAGGTTGTCTTATGTCATAGTAGAAGAGCGTTCTCGGAGATTAAATCGCACGATAAGACAAAACTAGAAGCAAAATTTTGGGCAGCAGAGAGTATGCAAAGTCAAAAACAACCCAAAATTATTTTTGCAGCGGAATTTTATGAGCTCTTTGCTGCGGTTTCAAGACTGGAGGCTTGGCCTTTCTTTCAGTGTCAAGCCGCAAAAATTGGAAAGGAACTATAAATAATTGAAGAGTTTACTATGCTTTAGTGACTCGTGAAGCAAACAGAAGAGTTGCTTTCATTGTTTGAAGTGTCATTAAATAAGGAATGATTCGAGCATATGAATGTTGTTTGTTAATGAAAGTCGTTTCCTCTGAAAAGTTTCTATGGTGGTGTTGATTGTTAGGTTTTTGGAAGGCAATAACTATTTTTTGTTCCAGAGAGACAAAATTGGTATTTATTTTTTACACTGTTTTTCATCTTCTGCGCTTGCGGTAGATGTGGCTCTAGGAACTAGAAGTTATCATACGGGTCTATTACTGGTTGTAATCTTTAATCAGCTTATGGATATAAATTATTTTGTTGGAATAGAAAAAGAATTCATCTTCTACCGTTGACACTAGTCGTCAGAGCTTCTAGACCTACAAGTGTCAGGGTCGGCAGACTCTACATGAGGTGAAACAAAACTATTCAAATGCAACGTATCTTTTTCTCGAAACTAGTTTTTAAAAAATGAACTTTTTCTTTTCTTATTTTTTTTATCAGAACAGGATATGTGACTTGGCATATGCGTTCTGAGGAAACAGACAGAGAACGCATTTGGTATTTAGTTGTATGCGCAACATCATTCGAGGAACTGAGGACATAATTTAACGATACAATAAACGTGAGCAAAAATTATTTGGCGAGGGGAAAAACACGTTTTTGTTGTTGTTGTTCTACAAACTTCGTTTTTTAAAATAATTAAAATAAACGGAAGGACTTTGGGCCCTTGTAAGAGTTCATTTATCTCGTTTAGGCTTTCAGTATCTTGGTTTACTATGGGTTCTATTGTATGGTTAAATCACAAATATTTTTGTACTACTAGAGTGGGTTCCAAATCTTTAGTAATGTAGCTAGGTTTAAAAAGTAATACACCTTAATATTTAAATTATGTACATAATAACATAGACATATATCACATGTCCTGATCATAAAAAACGAAGTTGGTGGGACAACAACAACAACAACATACACTTGTCTTTTCACTCGCCAAATTATTTTGGCTCACTTTTATTGTACCTTTAACTTTTGTCCTCGTATGTTACGCATACAACCAAATAATTTATTTATTATTCTTTTTGTTTGGCAAAAATAACGGAGAAAATCGGAAGAGAGATGCTACATTCCGTCTAGTTGAATATTGTGATGAACCCTCATATTTATGGCAGTATAAAATTTCACTTAGTATAAAGCAGCTTTAGACTATATGGAATGAGTCCCATAATGTTACAAAAAAAAAAAAGACTATATGGAATGAGCATGGTGAATTATTAGTTTAAGTGTTGAATAAGGTACAGTGGATATGTTAATTTTAGGGAAAAAACATGTTGATTAATATTTTTAACTCGTTGAATTTTTTTTTGTTAGACTGGCTTTGCCATATGACAGACTTTAATTGGTGACTTTTTTGTTTTTTTACAACGAACGACTATTTTATTACTCAAACTTGAAGTGGTACGAGTAATTAGATCATAATAGATTAACCAATAAAACAAAGTTTCTTATGAAAAGACCTCGCAATTTTAGCTAGAGAATCTGAAATTTTATTTTGCGCTCATGGGATATGAGAGATCATAAAGTCCGGGAAGCAAATCAACAGAGTTTTTATCTTCTCCAATTCTGTTGCAAAGTTTGGCCAATCATAAAACTCTTTAATCATCACGATCAAATCTTTGCAATCCATCCCAAAACTCTTACATGTAGAATGCTGAAGCATACTCTCCATCACCCATTACAATGCTTCCACTTATGAATGGAAAGCAGACTCTCACCATCTATAGTTCAGTGTCCCTATAAATTGAATATTCCCTAAGTTGTCCATTCCCCAAGTTGTCCATTCCCCAAGTTGTCCATCCATAACCGCTAAACAGAGCTATGAAAGTCTATAATCCATCCACTATCCTGATATTACCCAAGTTCACCGGTTCCCCTGTCATCAGGTCACCAACTTCCTTAGTATTTGGGGTTCCTCAATACTAAACTCTTATAAAATGCGTGTATATATACACATGCTATATCTTGATAGAAACATGTTTAATTTTCAATGTGTGTCTAAATTTTTTGGTTTCTATTCTTATTTAGTAATTCAAACTCAATTATTTTATAATAAAAATTTAATTAATTATATTCAAAATTAATAATTTTTATGATCTATAATTAGAAATTAGTTTCATTTTGGATAGAAAAATGTTATTTTTACTATAACAACTAATTTATTGTTTTAATTCCTTTTTGTTAATTTAATCGTAATAATAAGGTAATTTATCAACTAAAGTACAAAAATATTGGGTATCTTTTTTGTATAAGATAATTACAATCAAAAATATATTAATATGTAGTTTATATCGTAAAAGATAAATATGTAGTTTCTGTTAAACAAAATTATTTTAAAGATTAAAAATAAAATAAGGGTTAAATAACTAGATGTAAAAAGAAAGGTGACATGAAATGTTTAAAAATGTATTAAATTGTTAAAACTATTGTAAATGGTCTTATATTCCGTAACAAAAGATCGCTAGATGTGCGAGGAGATTTATATTTCTGTACGGTGTTAATAACTGGGACCATGTCAGTTCTGCTTACCCCCACGTGGAAAATAATGGGAAAAAGTTCAAGACAAGATTATCTTTGTCGGAAATTTACGTTTTTTGCTTCAACATAATACAGTGAAATAAATAAAAAAGGAAATACTTAGCTTTTGTATTTAATCTAAAGTGTGAAGTAATTTGATTTTTAAATGATTTTATACGAAACCGGAGAGTTTAGAATGATTTGTATTAAAACAATTTAGAATATCACTTAAAATTATGAGATTAGAATTTTTATATTTTAACTTTTTAATGAACGGTAAAATTGAAAACTTTAGAGGAGAAAGAGAATGTATTGGATTATGAGTTTTACAAGTTTATACAAGATTTTAATTTTAATGGGATTTGTTAATAAAAAATCATGTGACAATTAATGAACGGTAAAATTGAACGGTGAAATGACAAAGTCTAAAAAAGAGAGCTTGTGTCCATTTTGTTAAAAAAAAAGAAACAAATGTTTTTCAACATTTGTTAGCTCTCACCAACTCCATTACTTCTTTATATACGGACGAGAAGAGAAGAAGAAAATCTATCTCAAATAAAGAAGCAAAGAATAGTTAAATACTCTTAAGAGAAAGGAAGAAAATTTTGAGAAAAAAAAATTATTTGTAAGAAAATTACACACAGAAATTCTGATTTTTTTTTGTAAATTTGAGAAATTCATGGACCACAAAAAGGCTCATGAAAATTCTCTCAAATATGTATAAGAATTTTTTGGCAAATAATAAAGTTTTTTCTTTAACAAACTCTTTCATTTGAAAATGGAAGAAGGTGATATGGGTTCCGCACATATGAACGACTTCAACATGACTGTCAACCAGTTGTCATCTGTTCAAATCGAGTTTGATAATAAGTGCGAGCATTGATATTGTTGGCATTTTTGCCAAATAGTTGGGAGTCAATGAGATCAATTGTTAGTAATTATATAGGTACACAAAAGTTTAAATTCAATGATGTTAGAGATCGTGTTCTTGCTGAGGAAGTTCGCATGATAGACTCTAGCGAGATATCAACGAGCTCTGCTTTCGATGTGGAAAACAAAGGAAGAGACCAAGACTGAAGTAACCAAAGCAAAGGCAGATCGAAGTCAAAGAATGGATGTGGTACTTCCAAATTCAAACAGCCTACTGAATGCTGGAATTATGGAAAGACATGTCACATTAAAAAAATTTATTGGGCACCACAGAAGAAAACAACAACAAAGGAGGCGGAACCAATGCAGTGACACGTGAAATTGCTGATGCATTGGTAGTGTCTGTTGATTCCCTGAGAAAAAAGTGAAGCTCGTGATGCAGTTGCAAAACCACCAAAGCGCCAATCTATTATATTGATAGATCAGTCGATTCATGTGTTCTTGATTTAGGAGTGTCATTCCACACCACACCATAATATTATGGAGAATTATGTTGTGAAAAATTACATAAAAGTATATCTTGGTTTTGGATTACCTTTGGACATCGTTGGTATTGGAGATATCAACATTAAGATGTCATATTGACGTGTGTGGAAGATTACAAAAATTAGACATGTGATGAGAGTCAGGGCTGGTTATTATTTTTGGAATGTTGAAAATCAGAAGATCATCCGCATCAAGAATGTTGTGTTTAATGAAAAAGTGGTGTATAAGGATAAGCTAAGAGAAAGATTAGAGAGGAAAGAGCTTGGAGCTGTTGTCTTAGAAAATATTCTTACACTGGAGTTGCAATAGATACTACAACAACAAAAGAAGAAAATTTTCAAGAAGAGAATGGTAAGACTGATGAGAATGATGATTCTGAAGTGGTCCAACATACACCAGTCACAGAGTTATAACGGTCAAGTAGAATCATCAGAAAGCCTGTAAGATTTTCTCCATCGCTCAGATACATTCTGCTCATAGACAGAGGTGAGATTGAATGTTACGAAGAGGCTATGCAAGTTAATGAGTTGATCAGGTGTGAGCTTGCAATGAACGATGAGATGAACTCTTGTTATCCAATCACACTTGGGAGTTGACTGATTTTCCTAAGGATAAAAAGACATTGCATAACAAGTGGATCTGCCGAATAATAGAAGAACCTAATGGAAGTAAGTGTTATAAGGCGAGGCTTGTTGTGAAAGAATTCCACAAAAAGAAGGCATTAACTACACTGAAATCTTTTCTCATGTAGTCAAACTGGTGACCATTAGAACGTTTCTTGGGCTGGTAGCACAAGAAGATTTTCATCTTCAGAAAATGGATATAAAGACGGCCTTTATTCACAGTAATTTGGGTGAGGAAATATATATAAAGCAACTCAAAGGCTTTGAGGTCAAAGGGATATAAAGCCTTTTTTGCAAGCTTATAAAGAGTTTGTACGGCTTAAAACAAACTCCAAGACAATGTCATAAAAGGTTTAACAACTTTATAAAAGTTGTCGGTTTCTTGAGCTGTGAAGCTGACCACTATTGTTACTTCAAGAGGCTTGAAGAGTCCTACTTGATATTGATCCTATATGTGGATGACATGCTGGTAGTAGGAGCATATTTCATGAGATCAATAGCTTGAGGACGAAACTCTCAGAAGATTTTGCGATGAAAGACCTTGGATGTTGGGGTCAAAATCGGTCACACCAGAATAAACGGCTAAAACTCCTGAAGAATTATTCTCTTTCAAGAAAAAGATAATTTCAAAGAAGTCTCAACGAACAACACTTGAGGAGAAAGATTCAAAGCCAAGAAAATATACGAGATCACAGACGGAAACAAAACTGTTTCGCCCTAATGTAAATTTGTGAATATTTAGTGATGGATTTGTGTAGAGAATCAGGAACTATGACGAACAAGAGTAAGAACATAGTGTAATTCGTGAGAGAGAGAGAGGAGAGTATTTCAAACTAAGAGAGAGAGAAGGAAGAGAACTAAATGAGGAACATATTTTCTATACTAATTCAGTCTACAATCAGGTTGCATAAATAGGCAAAGCAATTGGCAATAAGACAATAAGAATGAATAACCAATTGAGGACCAGATCAGATCATGTCACTCTCGGCTGAGCAAGAAGGGACAGCTCCCCTTTCTCTTTCCTCCTTAGCTTTACATGTGACTTTGGTTTGTCACAAGTCTCCAACGGCTCCATCCACTTGCTCACACTTGTTTGAATTGTTCTGATTGCTTCTTGGAGACTTAGGCGGGATTATGAGTTGCAAGCAAGCTCCCCCTTGCTTGCCTTCCATGTCAAGTTAGGGAAGAGTTGTACGGACAGCCTTGCTTCCCAAGGTACCTTGATACTCTTGCTTAAACTGAGTCAAATTCTCTCCTGCTCCTCATTGCTTTCACCTCAACCTTATCTCTTTATTCTCTTCATGTTAACACTTCCCCTCAAGCTTGACCATAAGGACTGGCAAAGCTTCTAGTACCATGAAGCATTCTCTCATTAAAATCTTAGCTTGGAAAAACCACTTGGGATAAAAACCAAGCCAAGGAAAAAGAGTAGAACACTCCATGACAAGAGGATCAGTGACAAGTGAGGTCTATGAGTCCAAGTCTAGGATGAATGAACTCACAAACCTTGTTGTTGGCTGTCTTGGTGAATATGTCAGCCAATTGATCTTCACTCCTAGTATAGCATGGGAGTATCACTTGCTGCTCCACTGCTTGTCTCACCTTGTGGCAGTCTACCTCTATATGCTTTGTTCTTTCATGAAAGACTGAATTGGATGCAATGTGTATTGATGCCTGGTTGTCACAATGTCATTGGTGTGTTGATCTCAATGCCCAAATACTTTAGAAGCCCCTTGATCCATATGAGTTCACTAGTCAGTTTCTCATGGACCTATACTCTGCCTCAGCACTTGAGCAAGAGACCACCTTCTGCTTCTTGCTCTTCCATGTGACTAGGTTCCCTCCAATGAATGCACAATAACCAGTGGTTGATCTCCTATCAACTATGTCCCCAGACCAATCAGCATCACAATATCCCACAACTTCAACGCTTTTGTTGCAAGCCATCCAAATACCTTGACCAGACGCCTCTCTTATGTATCTCAAGATCCTTTCAACCATACTCCAGTGATGCACCTTAGGGCACTGCATGTGTTGACTCACTTGGTTCACAACAAAGCACAAGTCTGGATGAGTGATGGTTAAGTAGATAAGCTTGCCAATCATTCTCCTATACTTCCTTATATCTTCAAATGGTGTGGCTTCATACTCCCCCTCTCGCAGCACCTTGTAGCCTTCTTCCAATGGAGTCTTGGCCTGTCTACTTCCAAGATTTCCTACCTCATTTAAAATGTCAAGTGTGTACTTTTTTGGGGATAAGAAAAGTCCCTCTTTAGAGAGGCATATTTCACTCCCTAGGAAGTACTTCAATTCTCCCAAATCTTTAATGTCAAAAGCATTCTTAAGGAAAGTTTTAGTTGAGAGGATACCTTCTTTGTTGCTACCAGTGATGATGATATCATCAACATATACCAAGATGACAACAATACCTTGCTGGCTGGTCAGTGTGAAGAGAGTGTGGTCAGCTTCTGATTTCATAAACCCTCTCCCATTGAGGGTGGTGCTCAACTTATGATACCAGGCCCTTGGAGCTTGCTTCAAGCCATAGATAGCCTTCTTTAATCTGAAAACATTCTCTGATTTAACCATGTTCTCAAGGGGAGGGGGTGGTCTCATGTATACTTCATCTTCTAACTCTCCTTGAAGGAAGGCATTCTTCACATCCATCTGCCATAAGTCCCACTCTAGATTGACAGCAATAGATAGAAGAATCCTTATTGTATGAAGTTTAGCCACTGGAGCATAAATATCCATATAATCTTCACCATAAACTTGAGTATATCCCCTTGCCACAAGCCTTGTCTTTCTCCTTTCAGGTTTTCATTTGCTTGATACTTGATGGTATAGATGAGGCGACTAGTTACTGCTTTCTTGCCTTTAGGGAGTTCAGTTTCAAACCGTGTATCATTTTTAATCATGGCGCTTATCTCATCTACAACAGAAGCATTCCATTCCTCATATTGCATAGCTTCTTCATAGGTTTTTGGAATGTATTCTTGATCCAACTCACTGATAAAGACTTGATGCTCCTTGGGGTATTGAGCAATTGAGCAGATATCACTGATGGGATGAGCCACAGCTTCAGCATTGAAGTAGACTCTTGTATTGATCCAATTTGAAAATGGTTTCCTGATTCTTGTACTTCTTCTCACAGGCTGTATCTGCTCAGGCTCAACTCCATTTCCTTCACTTTGCTATCCACTTGTGTCTCTTCCACTTGTGTCTATCAGATGGAGTCTCATTTTGATCATGAAGAACTGAGTTCTCTTCATGTTGAGTTTGCACAGGCTGCTCAGTTCCACTGTCCCCCTCATGATCAGAATGAGTGACTCCAACATCTTCTACTGTCTCTCCTACAGTTTGTGTTGGGACCTCCCTGACCTTCTCTGGTTCCTTTGGTAAACTGATGCCAAGCCTTTCCATAATAACTCTCAGATTATTAGCTCTGTCTGAGGCAGATTGAGATAGATCCTTGAGCTTTCCCCAACTTGTCTCATCATAGTAGCCTTTTGACTCCATGGACTTAACATCCCTGGATACTATAACTCTCCTTGTTTCTGGAACATAACACTTGTACCCTTTCTGATGTGTTGAGTACCCAATGAACATTGCATTTGTACTCCTTGCCTCTAGCTTATTTCTTAGCTCACATGGTACCAAAACAAAGCACACACATCCAAACACACGCAAATGGTCTATATTTGGTTTAGTTTTATTCAGTACCTCATATGGGGTGGCATCAAGAAGCGCTCTTGTAGGTGTGCGGTTGATTAGGTAAGTGGCAGTGACCACTACATCTCCCCAAAATCTCTTAGGTACATTGACATGAAACATCATGCTCCTGGCCATCTCCATTAAGTGTATATTCTTCCTTTCTGCCACACCATTTTGTTGGGGTGTGTACGGGAAACTGGTTTCGTGAATGATCCCATGTGTGGCTAAGTGTTGCTTGAATGATGTGCTAGTGTATTCATCTTCATTATCTGATCTAACATTAAAATGGTTAGTGATGTAATTCTGAATTTTTTTAAAAGCTTCTAGCACCCTATCCTTTGATTGCAACAAAGTGATCCATGTATATTTAGATTTTTCATCAATGAATGTCACAAAATATCTATGTTGTCCTCTAGATGCACATGGAGCAGTCCACACACAGTCCACACATTAGAATGAATTAAATCAAAGCAATTATCATAGATAGTCATTGATTTAGGAAACACACTCTTACAATATTTCTCTAAGATACAAGCTTCACAATCACTTTTAAAAAAGACACTAGGCAACAGGATGTTCAAGGCACGAGAATGGGGATGTCCTAATCTAGCATGCCATATTACATCTTTAGGGAATTCACAAACATAATTAAAAGCACAAGATAGATTAGATGATGTTCGTGTGTCCTCAAGCAGGTACAAGTCCCCTTTGGTTACACCTTTGTAAGCAACCTACTTCATTCAGTATTCTGAAAGTAAACTTCACTAGGAGTGAAAGTAACATGACAATTTAGATCATTAGTGACCTTTTTCACAGAAACTAAGTTTGATGCAAAGGTTGGCATGTAGAAAGCATTATACACTTTGTCAAACAGTTTTAATTCTCCTATTCCTTTTATTAGAATTTTATCACCATTTGCTATCATCACATTCCCTAGAGCAGGTTTCACATTTCTAATCAAGTTAGAATCACTAATCATATGGTGTAATGCACCAAAGTATATAACTAATGGCCTAGCAATTTTTAACATATCCATTGAGCTATCAACAATGTGTGAAGCATTAAGAGAGACACCAAGGGTTTTAGGAATACCAGAGTTCTCTTTAAAATTTTTGATGAGAGCCTCCAAGTCAGACTTCTTGAGGACCACATCCTGGCTTGTCATGGGAGTGGAGTACACTGATGTGGAGGCCATTGCACTTACTACACCATTGTTGAAGCTTGGAGTAGCTGGTTCAGCGACATCATTTGTGAAGTTGGCTCTTGCATCCATGAACTGAGAGCCACACTCTCTGAACTTGTTTGGCTTCAGGTGTGGGTGTAATATCCAGCACTTGTCTTTCATATGCCCTCTCTTCTTGCAATGGTCATAGATCAGAACTCTCTTATCTTCTTTCTTGTATACCCCTTTGTTTGCTACTTCTGCTCAGCTTGATTCACCACAACCGGCTCTCATTTGCCTCCAAATAGACCCACTAATCCTTCCTCCTTCTGGATTTGAGCACACACTTCATCAAGTGAGGGAAGTTTATCAGCCCTCAGTATGTGCTTGGTGAGACCATTATAGGATGAGTTGAGAGTAAGCAACAACCCAAACACCTTGTCTTCTTCACGCCTAGCACTTAGGGTTGAGGGATCAACAGTATGGGGTCTTAGCAGCTCCAGCTCTGCCCATAGAGACCTAAACTTGCCAAAGTGAGACTGGAACTCCATGTCTCCTTGACTGAGAGCATTGATGGCTCTTTTCACTTCAAAGACTCTAGTAAGGTGGAAAACATTTCCATATACCTTGTAAAGAGTTTCCCATAGCTCTTTGGTAGTCTCACAGTGTAATAACACTCACGAGCAAATATAATTTTGGTCGAAAAAATTCTGAAAAAATCAGATTCGAGTTTAATCGATCATAATTAAAAATAAAAATCGAACTAATGAATTAATGGCTTGACGGGATTGTCTTGTGATCGAAAGGACTTCCCTTGATAGTTCTGGTCAAGTATTAATTATGTTGGTCGAATTCTATTCAAGCTGGACGAGTTTGGCTGAGGCAGAACGAGATTCAAAGGTCAAAAACAATTTTAGTCGAAAACTGTCCGAAAAGATCGACCAGCTTCTTATTGTGTCTAAACCATCACATGCCATCCACCTGCCTGCTTGCTTAGCTTCTGTAGTAAATGTCAGATGCAAGTCATGAGGTGCCTGTGTGCTTGTTCTTTTCTCCTTGATTAATTATGATTGGCTGGAGACTGCTTAAGGAGAAGGAAAGGACATTGTGCTGCAGATTGATGAAGCAGGTCACCAGTTGGCTCCACTGCCCCTTGCTTTGGTTTCTCACCTGGTCCCTCTGTCAAAAACCATCAGAAGTATTTAAATCTCTTATTCAGCTGCTTGTCCACAATTCAGTGAAAAATTCAGGAAATTAAATCAAGAAAAAAATTGCTGGTGATTTGATCTTCAGTCCTTGATCAGTTTCTTATGTGAGGAAGATCAGAAGGTGAGATTTTATAAAATAAAACCCTAAACCAAGTCAGTTCAGATCATGATCAAATCTTGATCTTTCTTTTTGATCAGTCCAGCCACAAGCTCACCTTGGAAAGGAGAACCATCTAAGTTCATCCAACAGTTTGGATTTTGGGTAATCATCATCTCCTTGCTCAAACCTGTCATGATAAGAGTTGGTTGATGTTTAGCTAAGGTCATGGTCGGATCTTCTTTCTAAGATGTTATATGGTTCAGTTCAGTTTAGTTTCGGTTTGAATCCATCATTTAAAATCGCTAGCAAAGCTGTTGTTGATTGATTGGAGTTAAACCAAACTGAACTCAGGATGATCTTGTCCTGAATTGTTATAACTGATTAGAACTATTCTTAGCTGAGCATGGACTGAGCTGATATGAACCCAATTAATTGTTGTAGCTTGAACCAAACTGATCTTGTGATCAAACCTCACTGTTTCAGGTCAGAGGTGAAGTAAAACTTCAAGTATCAAACCTGTTCATACTGTTGAACCTTGTCCTGTCTAGCTAAGGTGTAGTATTGCTAGTCCAATCCAGTCCACTTAGTCCCTTAGTCCATTCATCTTGTTTAAGTGCAAGACAAGTCCTTCCAAACCAATTTCAAGACTGCTCTTTAGGTGAATCTAGATAGATGTTGAGATAAATCATGAATGATCACCTTATTAAGTTAGTAAAGCACTTGAAACATTAAGAATGGTGTTGTGTTTACACATTGTACACACTTAACACTTAAATAAATAGTTGGAAATATTAATTAAGGTTAATCCTAATGTTAGTACTTGTTCACAATTACAGCTAAAATTATGGATTAATCTTGGATTAATTAAGGAATAATCATAGATTAATTAAGGATTAATTAAGGATTAATTTTGGATTAATTAAGAAATAATCATGGATTAATTAAGGCATAATATTGGATTAATTAAGGAATAATCATGGATTAATTAAGGCATAATATTGGATTAATTAAGGAATAATCATGGATTAATTAAGGATTAATCTTAGATTAATTAAGGAATAATCATGGATTAATTAAGGATTAATTTGGATTAATTAATAATTAATTATGATTAATAAGGCATAATCTTGGATTAATTAAGGAATAATCATGGATTAATTAAGGATTAATCTTAGATTAATTAAGGAATAATCATGGGTTAATTAAGGATTAATCTTGGATTAATTAATAATTAATTATGATTAATTAAGGCATAATCTTGGATTAATTAAGGAATAATTATGGAAGTGTAAATCATGTGAAGTCTTATTATATTGACTATTCCTAAAGTCCCCGCATTATCGTGACTTGGTCCTGCAAATGGAACAAGGTCATGAAGACACGATGATGGGGTAGCTCCCTGGAGACCGTGTACTGCATGACGATGCGGTCCCGAATGTTCATAAGGATGTTCGAGGATGATGGTAGTGCTAACTCACTAAGCTTGGTTAGCCTTTGTGGTTTATCGGGTTTAGTATATATATTGTACTTATATGAAAGGTGACTAGCGGGTATTGTGGAAGTGGTGTTTAAAATAAGAATTCACAAGGATGATTGATATACTAAAGTATAGTACTAGTACTTGCATATTCATGTATTTGCATTTGATGATTGTTTGCTTTATTAATGATTGTAGTTTGATCTAGATTCACTGAGTAAACTAGTTGCTCATGACTCATTGTGTGTGCAGGTAACCCTTAGGCGGGAGACTTACTCTTTTGGACGGAAGGAACGGCCAACCAGCGGTAGTATTTTGTTGTCCTTGCAACGAA